>CM026079.1:16178473-16623473 GCA_014839685.1 Anableps anableps
AAGACATGGATAATGACTGTCTAACTTCTCTTTCATTTATCCTTGACTAATCTCTCTTTACTCCTCTCTCTTACTGCAAACACGGGTGGTTCTCTCATCTTACCACAGAAGGCCTCCTGAAACTTCTTGGTGAGCTTTTCAATGACGCTGTAGCTTTCTACGTAGTCCACATGGTCATCCAGAGGCTCGCTGGCCATCTGCTTCAGGGTGGTCATGTCCACACGTCCGACACCAATGGCGAAAATCTCAATGCCTGCATCGCGTGCACGCTGAGCCACTTCCTTCACGTTGTCCTGTGGACGCCCATCTGTCACAATGATAGCAACCTGTGAAAGCAGATTTGTTTTATATACAAACTGACCACCAGGATCGTGGAATGGTCTGAACTGGTTGTATAAATCTTGTGAAATCTACGTTGGACCTTGCTGACATCAGGAGATTTGGCTCGAGCCCCCTCGGCTTCACTAAAGGCCACGTTCAGGGCGAACTGGATGGCCAACCCAGTCATCGTTCCGGTAGAAAGAGGCTCGATTTTGCTCACAGCCCTGACCAGAGCAGATTTGGTACGGTGAGTCTTCAAAGACACCTACAGATTCGCAACGACAGCAAGGATTAAGCGTGATATTTCCATTTCAGAAACTTCCCAGGCTCAAGTATCTAGATTCTTCTGTAAAAATTCTTATGACATTATGAACATTTGAGAATATGTTTTTTTCAAATTATGAACATTTCAATGCTAAACCAAATCAACAAATTGGGTCCAGTTCAAACTTAAACTCCGTAAGTGTAAACTTTTTTCAATTCTCAATTTTCATGTGTCTTAAATTTTTCCAGACTTGGATAATAGTAAAAGTCCAAAAGCCAAAAGAGCAGTCAAATGTTTGTTGATCTGTTACTTACTTAAAAATCAAAATGATCAATGTGGTCAGCAAAAAATAAATATCATAATTTAAATATAAATTAATGAAAGAATCCCTTGATTTCTTCAAAAATTCAGATTTGTGTTATTTCAATAATAGAATAACATCTAAAGTCTGGAAACTCAAATGTTTTCCAGACTTGGAAAATATTCAAATTCCACACTAAAACAGACTTTTTAAGTCCAGGATGAATCCTGAGTGTTTTTAAGCTGTTGGGAACTGAACACTACCTCATTCTTGACACCACTGGCGTAGTTGACCACTCCGACTCGGGTGGTGTTGTGTCCAACGTTCAGCCCATTAATGACGTTGGTCAGAAAAACCTTCACTTGCTCAAACTCTGAAGGGCGAACACTACGACTGCTGTCAATGATGAACACAAGGTCTGTGGGACGGGTTTTGCACAGACCTGCCGCTGCACATGGAAACAATCAGAATTATTTTTCATGTATTACATCTTTACATTAAGAAATGTCACACATCACACAGTAATGAAAGGTCATTAGAGCAGGAAACAGAGAAGGGTGAGGAATTGTTGGAGGAGGCGAGAGGAGAAAGAAGGTAGTGAGAATGGATGGGAGAAGGGATGAAGGCTGCTGAGATGTATATGTGAGGAAGGGGATGGAAATAAAAACATATGTGCTTCAGCGATAGGAGAGAAGGAAAGAGAGGCAGAAATGAAGGAAAGATTGGGCACAAAACCTCCTTTGTGCATTTTATGTAAAAACTCAACAAATCATGTCTAATGTGAAAAACAGCAAAATGTAATCTACTTTTTGAGATTAAAAACAAATTAAAAGCTGATTTAAGATTTTCTGTATAAAAAAATCATAGTAAAACACACTTTGATTGAATTAGCTATAAATATCAAGCTAAAACATCTGATAGTAAGAGATTTTTGGCCTCTCTCCAGCCAACATGTGTTCAGTCTGGATAAATACTAATTGGGTCTGGGCTCAAAACGGCCATCTTACATGGTGTCTATTGGGTTGACAAAATACAGCCAATTCCAAGAGAATCAGTTGGACACCTTGTAGGTCTACACTTTGTCTCAAATGGGTATTAAGAAAATCTGCTAAAGCTGCACAGCATATCTTTGATTAATATGTGTCCCACTTTTTCCCAAAGTTGTCTAGCATCAAATCTATGTAGGTAATTAACATAGGGCAATTATATAACCTTAGACAATCCCATCTTTTTTTAACCAATTTCCTACCCAAATAGACCCTGAAACTAAATACTAGGTGGGTAAAACTAAATACAGACTCACTCATGTTGTTTTCAATCTTAACTTTCACATTTACCTCTAATACAGCTTTCTTTTTTAAATTTATGAAGTTTTTACCCTAAAAATAGACAAATGCACACTACCATTAAGTGCCACACTCTGTGTTCATATGTTTTCCAAATTGTATAACTGCCACCCACAGCTTGCAAACATTGTAAATGATTTATCTAGGCCTCTAGTTAAAATGAATAAATGCCGAAAGAAAATATGGATACATATAAACAGGGTTCCTGCAGGGTCATAAAAAGGCCTATAAAATGTTAATAATCTTAATTTTAGGCCTGTAAAAAATATCATAAATACATCCAGATTTTTTCATCCTCAAGCTTAAATCCTAATTAGTTTAGCCATTTTTTTTTATATTTATTCATTCATTAGTACTTCTATCAACTCTTATTTATTGTACAATAGGTCAGTTTGTGCTGAAACTGACTCCCTGTATGTCTTGGCAGTTACAATGAATATTACTACTAGTTCATAAGAAAGTCTATATTCAACAAGGCTTGAATTCAGGATTTTTAATAAGCTGGTGAAAAACTCATCATAGGCATCTGCTACAAAGCTATATATTGTAGTGAAGTGTTAAAGTTGGGCAGGTTATGTGTGAAAGCACTGGAATTACATGCCAGAGTTGAAAAATATCACCTTCAATTCACAACGTTGTTTTTAATTTGCTTAAGTACTTAAGCAGCAAAATTATATAAAGCGATGAAGTTAACTTTCTAAAACTGTTTTTGTATAATTCATGTGGGTCTTATAATTGAATAATGGTCCTAGAAAGCTCTTAAACTGAAATCAGCGAAGCCTGCAGAATCCCTGATAAATTTGTGTAACTAACAACAGAATCAACAATGTCAACGAATATTCTTTGACAGCAAAAAAAAAAATCTTATTTCA
The DNA here is from genome assembly GCA_014839685.1 of Anableps anableps. NCBI lineage: Eukaryota > Metazoa > Chordata > Actinopteri > Cyprinodontiformes > Anablepidae > Anableps > Anableps anableps. The sequence continues at coordinate 16,181,579 of CM026079.1, forward strand.
ATCGCAATAATTTAACATGTTTTTCTTTAAATTGTCTATTATTTTGGAGTTTATCTTGTTTTATACCGACAGACAGACAGACAGACAGATAGACAGATAGATAGATAGCTAGATAGATAGATAGATAGACTTACATTTTATCTCACTTATGCAAAACTATTTTTTTCAAACTGTTTTATCTGTATGGTTGAAATCATATGCTGAGAAAGTATGATAAGCAACTTCAAATCTTTTAGTGATCAGAGTTAACTTTTAGGACAACAGGGAGTAAATCTTGTGTTAGAGCTCATCTGGGTTTGAATTAGGCTTCAAGGGTTAAAAAGGTCATTCTTACCCATAGCAGCGGCCATACGCTGATCAAAGGTGGCCCGAGCTTCGATAAGGCCGAGCAGCAGCAGGAAAAGCGGCATGGTGGGCGTCATGGTGACAGCTAAAGGCAGGGGGTCCGAGCGCGGCCACAGACAGCCCAGCAGTGAGAAGCAGAAAGGAGGCAGAACAGGCCGGAGGACGTTCCAGGTGATGGGGACAGCCACAAAGTGAGACTGAGTGAGGCTGAGCTGCAGGTTATCAATGCAAGAGCTTCATACACTCTGCCCACAAACAGCACCCCCCCCTCCACAGCTACAATGTGAGTACGTGTGTGTGTGTGTGTGTGGGAAAGGAAGGGAAATACCTGCCTGGGAAGGACCTAAATGGTGGGCAAAGAAACACAAACACACCTTGATATGGCTAGGATGTTCAGGTGTGTACAGTAGGAGCTGTGTGTGTGTGTGTGTGTGTGTGTGTGTGTGTGTGTGTGTGTCTAGCTGGGGGTGCAGGACCAACTGGAGTTCAGTGCAGAGCATGAGCACCAGCTCTGCAGCTTCAGGTTGGATTTGGCCAAAGCTCAAATAAACACCTACATGAATTCCTCTTTTCTCCCCATGTTCACTCATATAGCAAACACACATTTGGGGGGCGGAAGTGAACAGGAGCCATCATACACAGCCTGCAGTGTTCCCGCCGTTCTGCATGACGGGATGTGTGTGTGTGTGAGTTTCTGTTTGAATTCAAATGTACAAGTTACTTCCTGACTGCTTGGTACAGTATGTAATAAGCACCATTTTGTGAATTTTTGTTATTTTTCCTTCATTTGAAATAAATTTTATACACGTCATTATTTAAATCTATTGTACCCAAATTAGATCCCCCCAAAAGGTAAAAAAAAAAAAAAAAAAAAAAAAACAATATCCAGATATCTAAATAACACTAATCAGACTTGTCTTTGAGCTCCTCATTTACTTCTCCATCAGTCTCTTGTCTAGTGTCAGCAGGACAGAGGGCCCCAGTGGAGAAAACACACTATAAAAACACACTTTCATCAAGAAGCTCATATACACTTCTTTAATCTTCCTAATCTAAAACAGAGACCCCTCTTTTCCTTCAACGTCCCTCTCCTCCCTACCCTGCATTCCTTCGTAACACTCCCCTCCAACCACCACACTTCACACACACACCATGAACAAGCCGCAATTGAGGGGAGCGGCCTGTACAGTAACTACCTGGACAGATTTCGTCCTCAATGAGCCGCAGGGCTAACTGGAAACGGTACGTGTTAAGCGTGGTGATGGGTTCAGGACGAAATAGGCGACATGTTTTTCTGAGACTTCATCTTTGAGCAAGGTGTTTTTATGCCTTAAATGGAATAACACACACATCTATTTGTACAAATGCAGTAAAGGGGATAAGAAAAATACATACACAAACACTGAGGTTATGTAATTTTGACGTCTTGGCAGAGTGAAATGAATCAAAACAAGAGCAGGCAGTTAAAGAAGTTCTACCTCCATCTATCAGTATGTTAAAAATGACAAAATCTTTCAGTCAATTTTGATTCATTTGAGTATTTCATATCCAAAGACCACTGGCGCAAATATAAGCTATTTGTCCATTCATCCAACTTCTAGCCAGTCATGATCATCATTTGAAAAAAACATGAAACCCTTAGATATATTATTCCATCCTCTTTCTTTCTGACAATTTTCACCCTTATGTTCCCCTGTATAGTGGATATTATTAACATGTACCTCCAAACCAGCTCTATCACCACCTCAGACTTTTAAAGAAACCAAACTTGGACTCGTCGTAGCAAAATAACTACAGGGTCCTTTCAAAATAACGTTTTGTTTAAAAAAAAAAACCTCAGAAAAATTGTGGTGGATTTACTGATCTTTTTTCTGGTACAACCCAAAATTTTGGATACATACCTATCCTAATTTACCACCCAATTCAATGACTGCTGGCAGCACTTGTGTCACTTTCTCCACTGAAGAATCAGTCTGAATCAGCATTTCCTATTGTTTTCCTTTTTGTGTGGATTAAAAATCTTACTGAAAGTGCGTGAGAATTTTGGTACAGCATTATTCTGCATAGTAGCCTACCTGTTGTTTGCATCATGTCGTCCACAGCTTTTTATTCCATCACGTCTAAAGTCATTAAATTTGTGACTTGAGTCTGACTTGTTTCTAAGTCACATGATTCGACTCCTCACCTCTGGTTTCTCAATATGAGAATTGAGAAATAATTGTTTTAAAAAAAACCCCAACAACACCACAGTTATTGACTTCATATTGATTTCTGTGGGGAAAAAAAAATAATAATTTATGCATTTTTAATGTGAGGAGTACAGTAAGGTAGGTTAAAAATGTTCCAAAGGTCACTGTTATAGAGTGGGATCTTGCTACCAAGTTTCCATATTGATATTTATAGTTTTTGCACATATTTTTACCAGGGATTCCAAAAATGTTACATCCTGCCTTTTATGTAAAAATATTAGTGTTCATCTTATCTGTTCTTAAACCTATTTTGTTAGAGAGAAGTAACATATAAACAGTGTCTTAAGATCAGCTGAATAATCATCAGTTTTTACTTTTCTTATTTAACTGAACTGAAGACATTTGTATATAGAATATGCCAAACTCGTTATTCTATTCTGACTGAAATTTTACTTTTATTTAAATACATGCAGTTTTTGTACAGAATTTTAGCAACTTCTTCTTAAAGATTGACAGAAAATGTTGCACCCAATTGGGTAAATGTTCCTGAAATTAGAGATATGATTTGGGATAAAACAAATAATTGATATGCAAACAAAATATCACTATTTGTCCACATTATATTGACCATTAAACAAGGTCTTGGTGTATGAAATCAGATACCAACTTCTGCATATTTAGGCAGCCACAGTGTACAGCCATATTTTCTTACAGTGGTTGCATTGTGCACCGCACTGGGAGCGCTCCACTCCCTGACATTCTAATACGAGGTAGAAAACTCATCCTTGCGTAAAAGGATGACTTTTCAAAATAAAATTATCAGAGCCCTGACAGTGCTACCTTTTGACTTAATGGTGGCCTTAGTCATCAGCCATGTTGCCCACAGCAAAAACTACCTCATGGAAAAAGCTCATCCTGCTTATTATGATTTACAACGAATTCAGACACTCAAATTTGTGAAGGCACCAGTAATATTGAAGAAAGGTACATTTATTTCAAGTGCAGGATGTATTTCATCAAGTCAGAAACAGACCACATCCTGTACAAATAAGAGCACATCTCTGGGGTAAATGCTTCTGGCACACACTAAAACTTCTGGACCATTTTAATACAAAATATAACAAAGGAGATTCTGTTCTGAAGGCAGTTGGTTGTGCTGGATTTTACTAAGGGGTATTGGAGTGAAGGAGATTCATTATAAATGCATGTCACACTTTTCAGATCTTTACTTGTAAAACATTTAGAAAGGCATTTTACATCATTCTGTGTTTGTCTATCGCATAAAATCCCAATGTATTGCTTTGGTTTTTAAGCAAAGAAAATGTCCCTTCTGTTTTTAAATGTGCAACTGGCATCAAATTCAAACTGCAAAAAAAAAAAATCAGCATTTCCTATTGTTTGTTTTTTTTTCTTGTTTCAGAATCTTCTATTGTGATAGTTGATGATTTTATTTTTTTTGGAACCTCTGAGTTAAGTGACAGGACCCCCTTTTAGTGCAGTTACAATAGCTCAAGCTCAGTGAAACTGGATGGGGAGCTTCTGTAAATAGCAGTGCTAAGCTCTTGCCACAGATTCTCAACTGGACCATTCTGAATATGCGACCAAACAGGTTTCATTCCAGGATTGTCCTGTATTGAGCTTCACCCATCTTCCCTGTCACTGCTGAAGAAAAGCATTTCTACAGCATGATGCTGCCACCACCTTGTTCAACTATGGGGGTGGTGTGTTTTGCATGTAGGCCAAAAGTTGATTTTTGGTGCCACTGTATCAGAGCACCTTTCTCCTCATTTGTGGTGTTTCTTACATGGCCTGTGGCAAACTGTAAATGGGCTTTCTTTTAACAATATTTTTCTTCTTGCCACTTGTTCTATTAAGAGCATATCTGTGGAGTGTCCAATTAATCAGTTAACAGATTCTTCCACCTAAGTTGCGCAATTCCTCCAGTTTCTAACAGCCTGAGTTGACAGCTATGTTTTACTGAGTTTGAAGTTTTTTTTTATACTCTACATTTTCAGTTAAGGCATTGAACAGTGCAACATATGTTCAAAAGTTGGGATATTGTTTTTCAATATATCCATGCTGTAAACTTCTATACTTTATCCCTGACCTATTGGATACGTCTCTTGGTCTTCATGATACGATTTCCTAATTAGGAAGGCAATTTGTTGCACTGGCTTTTATTTGGAGGTATTAAGAAAATGTTGAAAACTATAACTTTCTTTCCCCTTCACATATATGTGCGATTTTGTGTTGGTTTACCAAAGAAAATTTCAATAAAATACAATGAGGTTTGTGGTTGTAACATGATTGTCAGTAAATTCAGGTATTTTTCAAAGGCACTGTGAAATTATTTTAAAACCAATAATTACTGGAACTGACTGCTGTCTCATCTGTTTATTTACCTTTCTTCAGCATGTAGATTTGGCACATTTGCTGTTTTTATTTTATCCAGAGAAAGGAAATGTTCCAGTACGTTCTCATTTCTCTGCCAAGACAAATCATTCTGGCCAGTTTGATTTCAGAAAGTACTCATTACAATGGTTCTGCCAATTTATTTGAATATGAGTGGAAACCAGTGTGAAGCAAACAGCTCCATCAGAGCCTCGCTGTGTGGCACCAAGCATTTTTATCCACAGCAAAATTTAAATATTTACCATCAACAAAGTGAGGTGAGATATTTTTATGTGCCGTTTTCCTTTATTTTTAAATTGCTAAATGTTTGTTTCCTTATTCTGTAATAAGCTTTTAATCTGTCATATTAATAAACTTTATTCACCACTATCAATCAACCACAGTATTTGATTTAACCGAGCAGTCCAGGGTTGGTTGGTCAGGAAGTGTGCGGATTCACACTGTCACAAAGTTTGGAAAGACTGGGAGGATTTCATGTTTTTGACCACATTCATAAATATTGAAACAAGTTGCCTTTCTTCAAATCTCAGAATACTGAGCAAATATTGACATGGTGGGGAGCAGGGTGGACCGAAGCATCCCATACCTGTGCCCCCACACACACATTCTCAAAGACAACTGTGCTCTGAGCTTCCTCTGTTCATACAAGGGAAGTCCTGGAAAAATTAATTACATGAAGCTTGCTTCAGTCACATGACACATGAATATGAAGCAGTTTGAGTAGGTACACACCAGAAGAAGACGTGTAGTGTGTCAGACTTCACCTTGAAGCAAAATATGATCCTGAGTGAAAACATCGTTGCAGAACATCTGAACAGAGCTCTCACTCTTCATGCCTGAAGAGAAGCGATGTGTGTTTCTGTACAGGAGAAATTTCTATGCATGTGTGAATTTGCGTGTTTATGCTGCTCTTCCTCTGCCAACTATAACAGTTCTGCAGCCAGCATGCAGGAAGAAAGAGAGGTTCATTTAAAAACCCAAATACAGCTCTTACATAACCATCAGTTCTGTTCATCCCCAGAACCCCCCATTCTACCAACGCACTCCCTCTTCATCCCCTTCACCGTTGTCTCCCTCCCACGTCTGTTGGCAGAGTCCACCCAATGTCCTCCTCTCCTCCCTTAGCAACAGCTCATCCCAGCTCTCCTCCCTTGTTCCCAGGCCAACTCACTGACTTTGCTCCTGCTGCCTTTTTCCTTTATGAACTCCCCTTTGGTCCCAACCACCACCTCCTCATTATCATCAAATAGTCCCTTCTCTTTCCTCCTATATCATCTAAGCTCTGTGTTATTGGAGAACTATGAACATAGAATATTAAGTGGCGTTACAACAAGAAACTTTTTATTTTACTCGCACTGCTGGGAGAAAACCTGGCACGCTATTCCCCAAATGTTTTTTTTTTTATTCCAGTCTGAGGAAAAATGTTTTCAGCTGTTTCAGAGGCAGAGATTCATTCTGGGATTTGGTTTCCACATGCTCCTGTTACTGCCTTGCATACTAAGATTAAACAGAGCGGAAAGTGCAGTTAGTGAGCAAACACCGCAGATGGCAACACAGATTAAGGATCAGACCTGTAGATCTACGATTGTCTGGGATGCCTCTGTTCTAACGACAGCTCCGTCCATATTTTACTGCATCAGATTAGTGACTGTCACATATCCACCAACCTTTCTTCAGTGGGGAGACGTCTCAAAAACACCCTGCTAATCAAGACTCCAGGATGTTTGCACATGACTAAACAGTGCCCACTGGTGGGGTTAGGTTCTAGTCAAGATGAAACTAGGTGCTGCTAAGAATTAGGTATTTTGCTGTTCTGGAACCAGATCTCTTCTCATTCTGCCACCCAGGGGACAACAGGCTCATTTATGCCCAAGAACATTCAGGCATTAAGGATTTTTGGATAAGGTTAATCAAGATCCTTGAAGAAATTTCACGACCAGAGGTGCCAGGGGAACATCTTCTGAACATTGACTTCATTCTTCATCTTACTGGAGAATCAAGCAAAGCATGGCTGGCAGTTCTTTGAGTAGAAGGTCAATGGCAGAGACCTCTCTAAATTATCAAAACAAATTTATCAACTGGTTGGATTAACACACATGAATTTATTCTTTGCTACAGTTAATGGCTATTGCCCCTGTGGTCAACCAGAATGATTGACCACATATCTCAAAAAATTAGAATATTGTGTAAAAGTGCAATATTTCTTGCCAGTCATCTCAGAAAGTAAAATTCATATATAGAATCATCACACAGTGATATATTCCAAGCCGTTATTTCTTGTAATTTTGATGATCATGGCTTACAGATAATGAAAACCTAAAATTCAGTGTCTCAGAAAGTCTATGGGCTGTTGTCAAGAGAAAGATGAGAGACACCAGGTCCAACAAGGCAGATGACCTGAAGGCAGCTCAAAGAAATCTGGGCTTCCGTTACACCTATGCAGAGCCACAGGCTGATCGCCTCTATGCCACCGCGCATTGATGCAGTAATTCATGCAAGAGGAGGCCCAGCCAAGTATTGAGTGCATAGAAATGTACATAGTTTTCAGAAGCCTTGCATTTGTGCTTAAAAGATCCATTTTTGATTGGTCTAATGTGATAGTCTAATTTTCTGAGGCATTGAATTTTGAGTTTGCTTTACCTGTAAGCCATACTCATTAAAATTACAAAAAATAAAAGCTTGAGATATTTTACTCTGTGTAATGAATCTCTATAAAATGGCTGTTTCACTCTCTGAGATGACTGGCAAAACATATTGCACTTTTACACAATATTCTAATTTTTTTGAGATGTACCAGTATTTGATAGGAAGACTGTTTTATATCAATCTGACCTGGCAGAATAAGCAAGACTGTAGATAGTGAACCGCATAACGAATTAGGATGAAGTGAGGGAGGTAAGTTTACATGTGAAAATGCTTTCGTAATACAGTGTATTGTTCATTGAATGTTGACAAAAAAATTCAATGATTAAAAACGTAAGTTAGTACCTGTCAGTCTCTACTCATTGATGATTGAGCAGAAGTTAGTTTTTGACAAATAACAGCTTGAGCTGCGCTGGCCTGACAGGGCAAGACAAGGCAGTGTCTGACACCTTAACGTTTACAGGAAAGACATTGGGTGGGGTCAGAAAAAATGTGAGGGTTTCTAAATGAGTCTAATATCCTGAAATATCCAGATGGCAGAAACAATAAGGGCTGGTTAAACATTAAATGCCTCAGAAAAAAACATTCAACACTTTAAGGTAACAGGAAATATTGGCCTACCTTTATAAGCCAGTACCTGTGGGTATTTGACTTGAGTGGAATCTGCACAGATCTGAACTCAAGGCAACATTTATGGCTCATGTTTGAGCAGTTTTAAATGCAGATACATCTAAAATTATTCAACCCCCACTGCAAATTAAGCTTTTAGGCAAAATTTACTAACTAGCAACTGTTTGCAAAAAATTTAAATAGCTGAGCACAACTGGTTTCAAAGGGTTTCTCCAAAATACCACTTTTCACCAGCTCTTAATGGAAAAACATTTTTAGTTCCTAACAAAGCTCCCTATGGCTGTTATGAGCAGCTGCAAACGTGTTTCATAACCAGACACCAGTTTCTGCCAACGTTCCTGAGAAACCTTATCCCACTTCCCAAAACCTCCAGCTCACCAATATTCTTCGGTTTGTGTGCTGCAGACCATAGTTACAAGAGATTTTCAATAAAATTCAAATCAGGTGACAAGGATGGCCACTCATATCTTTCAAGACTTGTTCTGAAACAACGCCTTGGGTTAACATTTCTTTGAGATCATTGTCCTGTGGAAAGGTCCAATATCCAAGCTTTGGCTTACTCAGAGACAGATTTGGTGATACTTGATTAAATCCATCTTGCCCTCCACACACTTCCACACACACTGCAGATTTCCTGCTCCAAAGCATCACTGAGCCACCACCATGCTTCCCTGTAGGCATGATGTTTTTCTCAGCATTGAGCTTCAATCTTACTTCTCCAAACCCAACAATGATCCACAGGCCCAATTTTGATTCAGTGCTCCACAGAACAGAATCCCAAACCCTCTTTGGTTTATTTGTATAGTTGTGAGCAAATTGAAGTGGACTTTTCTTGTGCTTTTGGATCAGCACCAGTGTACCTCTTGGGAGTTCAGGTACAGAGCCCTTCAATGTTTAGCTACAGTGAAAACTGAAACCTCAGTGGCTTCTGCCACCAAGTACTGCTTTTTTTTTTTTTTTTGCAGTGAGGCAGCTGTTGATAGTTCTCCCTTTCTGCCACATTCATGTATCAGTTGTTCCTTTAACTTTGTGAACTCTGCTTCCAAGTGACTCTCCTGTAACAATCAGGGACATTGCTTTCCTTTTATCTCCTTTTCCTCATTTATGGAAGAAAATCATTTTTCCCTGAGATTTTTGGATTATTCTTTTGACTTTGCCATATTTCTAATATGCAATAAAATCTTAACAGTCCAGGTATTTGAGGTGTTCCATCTCAAGCATCCCTCATTGAACTAATGAAGCCTTTTGATTTGTTACATTAGGTGTACCTGAATGCAAACCTTATTTGTAAATGGGTGCTCAAAGTAATTTGAGTAAGTAATTTAAGTAATTTATTCAGGGGGCCTAACTAATTTTGAGACTGCAGTAGTCAATAAAAATAACATTTAGTGTTTCACTGGGCTAAAATTATTGTGATAATATAAATTGAGGAAGCACAAATTTCTCTAATTTTTGTTCTAAGAATATTTAAACTGTTGTTGTGGAAAGTGGTGGGAACTGAAACAGACACAGGTGTGTCCCTACTCTGTCTAAGTGAGTTGGTACAGAAATACACTTAGACAATAAAATGATAACTTGATTTGACCCATGATTATGGTCACATTCAATTTATCCATACAAGTTTCTATGTATGCAGTTGTCTGATTTATGTGTAATGACTCCATCATAGTCCATACCTCCCTGAAATCAAAAGATCATACCCACTGAGTTATAGGCTCAAGCTTTGAGATTTGCAACCAGGTTACAAGTAAACTATATTTGCTAATGGAATAGATTTGCTTAGGTCACTAGGCCTTTATCATTTATATTAACAGTTTAATTACTTCTACTAAATATCTTCATTTTCTCCAATAACTTTGCCTCACACCATAGCAGAGTATGCAGACTTTAAAGCAAGTACATTGCACAATCTTATATCTTAGTTTAAACCTAAATAAAATAATAAAAAACAAAACTAAAAAAGGTTTTACTTTTGTCTTTGTTTACACCTTTCTTTCTAATGCATTTCTTTATTATCTCCTAGCTCAGTACCAAGGCACCTTTGTCTATAATTCTCAAGATAAAACAAGAAAACTTGTGCATGCTTGCTTAAATTTACAGGACAAGAAACAAGTTGTGAACTTATGGTCCAAAATAAAACTGCCTTGAATTAATTTTCTGGTATGTGTACATTTGTTCACAGATCTGCTTTAAATGCAAGTTAGAAAAAGTAAAATAATGAATCCTGCCATTTGCATTTATTAGAGCTGGACTTTATGCAGCCCAACAGAGCCTTGAGATGCTAACATTTCCACTGAGAAGACTGTACTAATAATACAAAAAAAGTTACACTATTTACACACAGTTTAAACACAAATGAAACTCAAACATGGATTCAAAATGTATTGGGGAGAAATCGCAGTGGAAGTGGCTGTGAATCTCTCGAGGGCTGTCATACTCCAATTTGACACAAGAGGGTGCTGAAGGGCTTTCAGGAGAGGTGGAGCTGACCTGAGAGGGGAGCAGTGATGAAACTTTGGTCGGAGTAGTCTCAGCTCTGAGGCAGGAGGGTCGCAATGTTGACACTGGTGGGAGGACAGTGGTGCTGGTAGCAATGTGTGGCTGGGTCTCTGCTGCTTGCTGCAAGTTTGTGTGTGATGGGTTATGCTCCCCCACCTGAAATATTGAATGGAGAGGCAGGCTGGAGGTAGAGGGGGTCTGGTGGTCTCGAACTGATCCCAAGCTGGCTGAGTATGTGGAAGGGCACTGAGCGCGCTGGTGGATGGCCGGCTGAGTGTACAAATTACTCCATGGATACGACTGGTATGATGCTACCCCACCTGTTAGAGGAAAAAGAAAAAAAAAAACATTTAAAAAATTTGATACTACAGAAAGTAAGCTTTTAATAGAGAAAAAAAAAAACTCCAAGAGCAGCAACTTTCATTAAACTGTTTCACAGCAATGTTTCCCACAACACGGCACAGTGCAGGTCTTTCCTGTTTAGTTCAAATGCAGTTTAAGCGCTTTTTGAGAGGGAGAGTTTTATCACTGAAGCTTTAGCATTCCCTGTGGGCTATGTATAGGCCAGCAGAAGACTCAATGTACAATAACATTGAGGAAAACTACCAAGACAGTATCAGTTATTTACATGAACAAAATTAAACAAAAATATATAATATGCTTTGATTTAAAAACAAAAATGCACCAATTGCTGGTAAATACACAACCAGTGAAAAGTTTGGACAACTTCCTATTAACGTGAATGACAAGCTGTGTCCAAACTTTTGACTGACAGTGTATACTGATCATCTATAGGGATGAATGATATATCGGCATTAGCATCAGCTGATGTTAGTCAAGGGGAAGGGGTTGGCCACATGGTGTAGGATTGTGGGGCATTCAACTGCAGGAATGCCCGAGGTGTGGTCATTTTTTTTTCCAGTGTTGAAAGGGTAGTGAAATGCACCGACCTGTAACCATACCGCTCCAGCAGAAAACAAGGCATATGTTCCCTACAGCTGAAGAAAACTACAATCACTGAACCAGTTTCTCTAGCCCCTCATAAGGAGGACTGTAAGCCATAGGAACGCGGGTGTGAAAGACATTTTTTGCAGTTTTGAATCTGTAATCTTTTAAAACCCTTGTTTGTGCATTGATACTGGTAACTAGCCTATGCCAACTGTGTGCATTGCGGCTGCTTTAGTTAAAACATTTAGCTTAACTCTTAATTAGGGAGCATAAAGTGGCAAATGCAGTGAAATAATCTTCAGGCTGTTAATCCAGAAAAGTTTGTATTTTTGGGGAGCAATTACAATGGCTAAGCACTCGAGTTAAACTCCAATCAGTGCAAGAAAACAGAATTCTACATCCTTGCACATATTGACTAAATAAGCTCATGCATACAAATAGTATAACAACAGTCAATTGATAGACAGCAGTGATGCTGTGTTTAAAACTATGTCCAGTAAGGAGGGACCAGTTACATGACACTACCCACCATGGAAAACCCAAAAGATAAGAGTCAAGCCCTCAAAAAGAAGCTCAAAACGACCAGCCTAATCTGCATGCTATTCATTATCTATTCCCCATAACTTCTTTTTTTCTCATCCCAAATCTCTCATTAAGCCCAACAGCTGTTGCAAGTCATCTGAAATATCTTACTACACTGCAGCTGTCAGCCTGCTTTATCATTCTCATCTGCCACTCTTGTCATACAATTTATATTCAATGGTGATGTACACATAGATCCCAAAGACCAACACCAAACAGGTTTGATTTCAAATCAACCACCAGTTGTTTTTTTTTTTTTTTTGGGGAGTCTTTGGATGACTCTGTTATCCGGGCTCATCGCCCAGGGCGCCATTCTGTCAGGGTGCAGCAAAAGCGCTCAAAGCAAAAAAAGCTACATCATCTACTCCTAAACAGGTTACATATTGCTTATTTAAATTTCCAGTCAGTGAGGAGTGGGCAGCCTCCTGCATTGTGCACAAAGTGAAAAAAATATAAAAGGTAATTTCTCTGCTTTTTATCTGGAATCTTTGATGATCTCTGGTTCAAAATCTAAAATATTCAGGAAGGTCAAATCTGAACTGGATTACTTTAAACTCAACAACTGTGTTTGAACACACAGATTTATTAAACCTTTAGATCTTACATTTCTGAAAACACAAAAAATAGAACTTTCAATGCTCTTTGGCATTAGAACCAGATTCCAATGAAAAAAGAAAGATAACCACAGTATATAAACTAATCAACCTGGACTGAATTATGTTACACAATTACAAATTCTATAAAACCAAGTTCAAGTGCCATCTATTTCTGAACCATCACTGAATTAGTACAGTTCATTGATATGTAGAGAATTTTTTGAACCTCCAGTTGACATTTGTGCCACAAGAAATATATTAAAAATCATAATATATACAGTATCTGTCTCAGAATGTCCTACCAAATGTCTGAACAGAGTGAGAAGAAAGCCCTTTAAATACACCGAACATATTGTCTGAAATTACTATCAAAATTACCTGAAAATTAAAGATATGGCCTTTGAACATGATTAAAGAATGTCTTAACTTTCAGGCAGAGACAACTGGACATGGATCTTTTGATTTTGATAGAAACATTGACTATGTATGTGTGCGTTAATTGTTGAAAACCCTCTTGTCCTAATCTGGACTGTGGTCTCTCTTGTTCAGGATACTGCTAAAAAAGAGATTTTTAACATCAGGGAGTTGTTGTTTTTTGGTTACATAAAACTTGACAGGTTAGATCAGATAAGATAGATATATAAACAAGTTTTCTAACTGAGATGATGGTATTATAGTGTTGGATGACATGTTTTAACCCTGCAAATATGAAGGAACTGAAGACAAACTTGCAAAGTCTTCTTAAATAATAATAATAAATAATAATAATAATAATAATAATAATAATAATAATAATTATTATTATTATTATTATTATTATTATTATTATTATATTATTATTATTATTATTACTGCTGCTCATATTATCAAAGGTTCCTCAGGTACATTTTTGTCTCATCACACCATATCAGCTTATTTAGATTGGTTGCAGGTGTAGGACCATATGCGGCTTTACAACCCGTATCTCAGTGCATTCAGAGATGTGCAGATTATCCATCACACAGACACTAACCCATGACAGCAGCTAGAATTTGCAAAGATTGACTGTTTGTTGTGATGAACAGCAAACACAATCTGCAGCTCTGAGCAATAACTGCATTTAATTGAGTGAGATTTCCTTAATGCTGCCTTAAATTTAGTGAGGATTCAAAGGCTGAAGACAACTAAACATAAAAACATTTTTTATGCTCATTTTATGCTACACATTTAATGACTTTCCAAATAGTTTTGATCTCATCCCAGTGTCTCACCATGGTGACCAGCTGGCTGCAGCAGTACCTGTCCGGTGCTTTGGGACTGAAAGTAGGTGTGACCACCTGTGGAGTATGTCACCAGTCCAGCTGAGCTTCCTCCAGGTCCAAAAGTCAGGTAGGAGGTAAGATTGGAATCTGGAGGGTTGGGGGTAAGGTAGGGTGATGGAGTAAGGTAGGCCATGTGGGGTACAGATGTTTGAGGCTGATGCTGGCTGGTTGGAAAGGAGTTTTGAAGCTGATAAGACAAGCAGCTGCTCTGCTGGCTCAGCTTCTCCGCAAAGTCAAAGAGTGAGCTGAGGGGATCACAAAAGACACATTAACAAATGTAAGTATATAACCACTGAGCTACACAAGAGATTTAACTGAATGCTGCTGACAAAGCACTGAAAGGTTTAAGCTTCCAGTACCATCAGTCCAAGAAACTGTCAGCTCAGCAGCTACAGTTTTTATAACTTGGCAGGTAATGTTTGGGGTTAAGGTTGGAGGTTCTCAGATTTGTTCCAATACTTTTGTGTCCAAGTTTTTTCCCCTCAGCAACCCAGAGCACTGACAGCAGATTCTTTGTGTGTTCATTTAAAGCAAAAATGTTTGTCCCAAACACTCCAATTAAAGCACAATCCAGCCTTTCAAAATCCTGTCTTTAAACTACAAAATAGTTCCAACATCCAAATGTGATTTGGGTCAACTGATTGCTTATTTTTTTTTAACTGTGTCTTGCTCTGTATTGCATTGAGTTTTCCATTTCATTGGTGGAAACTCAAGCTGCTGTAACACAAAGCTTTATTCAAATCAATTTATTAACTACAACAGTCTCGCAGCGTGATGTCTGAAATATTTCAGACCACCAGCTGTCACCCACTCTCGTACAACCAACTCTGTGTGAGCCATCATCATTTCACAGGATCCCTCTCTGCCTACGCTCAGTCTCCCTGTCAGTTGTTGCACTTCTTCATAGTTGAATTATTCTCTAGTACCATAACACTGTTTACTGAGTTTTTTAAACTTACCTGGTGTCATTCTGCTGAGACTGGGTGTCGTAATGAGCTAAGGTGGCCACCACTCTCCAGAGCATCAAGAAGAGAGGTGGGGTGTGGGCTGGGGTGTTGAGGAGAGAAGGATTTGGGCTGACGGAGGTTAAACATAGCAGGAAAAAGAGGGAGGCTGGCTCGTCGAAGATGGGGGGTATGGCTGTACATGGGGCGGGGGTGATGATACTCTGTGCAAATTCCCCGAACCCATTTCTCTCTCACTCTACTCTGACCTAGAAGATAAAAGAAATTTGAAAAAAAAAAAAAAAAATCCCAAAAAGCAAGAGGAATTCATTATAAAACACTAATAAATAAGCTGTTTGGTAAAATATAACAGCAGTAGAAGGAAGCAATTCAGAGTATCACTTGTCTGACCACTATATTCTGCTGAAGCTTAGAAATAAATAAATAAAACCAAGTCATTACAGAGCTACTGTTAAATTATGTCAAGTAAAGACACAGCACTGTGTGAAAGACCTGATAATTTATTCCTTCATTCATTTCCGAGACAGTGGGCCATAGATGATATCGTAGCAGCAGATTTATGGTCTCTCAAAGGATGTGTGTTTTTTTTTTTTTCTAAGTATGGTGGTTTCCTCCAATCAGACAAAATTAAACAGATGCAGCTGAGAGTTTAAAATACTGCTTCATCTCATATAATAACATTAAACACTGGTAAACTGGTGCTGAGATAGTTATCCTTATAAAAACCATGGATGGAGTTCATTTAATAACACCATCAGTCAGAGGTGGGTTTGCAGCTGATCACAGCTAATGAGCTTTAAAAGACTGCAGCTTGTGTCAAATCAGAACAACACATTTCATTTTTTTTGGGTGGTGGGTGGGCACAAATGCATTTCTTTTTTCCTAACGTGCCTTATCCGGCAGTGTGCCATTCAAAATTATTGTCTGAGTGCCAAGGTGGGGAAACGGGTTAAAAGCAAAAGAAGGAAATAAGAGGAGTGAGAGAGGGATAGAGAGAATACAACACAAATGCATTCCAACTAAAGGCACTGGGACATATATGTTTTACTAATAGTTATTTACGTACCTGGGCTGTTCAGGCTGTCCAACAGATCAGTGTAGGAGGGTGGGGTCTGAGTGGACAGTGTGGGAAAAGTAGCAGCAGAGGCAATCTGTGGTACTGAAGCTGCAATGTGACCAGAAAAAGCAGGCACTATTTTCCTAAACCGAAAAAAAAAAAAAAAAAAAAAAAAAAAAAAAAAAAAAAAAAAAAAAAAAGACACCATAAATGGTGAATTTCACATTTTATCTAAAATGCAATTGCTGCATATTAGGCTCTTACTGAAGTACCTGTTGGATGTCAGCATGGTTAAATGAGGATTGATTTTATGATTTGGACTATTCACACTGTATTCAGCTCTGCTCAGGGCAGGTTCAGCCGTAGCTGTAATTGAACGCACTTTCCTCCACTTTGCTCTGCGGTTCTGAAACCAAACCTGACAACCAGCAACATGGAGAAGAACAGGATTAAATCAATTTCAAGAAAAACTACAGCGAGTGCTAATGTAAACGTGGAAACTGATTTTAACGGGAAGATAGATGACAAGCAAAGCTACAAGATAGGGAGCTGAGAGTTTTCTGTGTTAATGATCTGTTCTTCATGTAGTAGTAAATGACCAAATAATGAATGTCTTAATTAGAGTTTGTGGAGATCAGAAGAGCAGAAGGATGGTCTAACCATTATTCTCTGAGGGGTGACACCAACTGACGCAGCAATAATTTTCCTCTTCTCTGCATCAGGATAGTGATCCTCCTGGAACAAGGCCTCTAAATGCTCCAGCTGGTCTGAAACCCCCAAGCACACACACAGCAACTACTTGAAAAACACTTCAGTATGGGCTCATACAGTGGACCCTCAAAATTTTTTCTTTTTTTAATAACCCTTGAACCCTTTTGCACTTTCTAATTACAACCACAAACTTCACCTTTTTTAAACAAGGAATTTATGTGACCAACACAAAGTTGTGCCTAATTGTGAAACAATTATGCATAATTTTTAAATAAACTTCTCCAATAAATAATTGTAATTTGTATTTTCCCCTTGAGGATAAATAAAGTACTACTGAACTGAATTGAAATAAATACATTAATAAATAAAATAAAATAGCAAAAAAGAAAATCAGAAAAGATTTGAATTCTTTCTTCCTTTTGCTAATTTATAGCTTTAAGCGTTATGGAATGTGTCTCTACCAGGTTTGCACATTGCAAAATAGCTTAAGCTCAGTCCAATTAGATAATGTGTGTTTGTAAACATCAATTTTGAAGTTATTCCATGCATTCCCATTTGGATTTAGAGCTAAAGTTTTACTGGGCCATTCAGACAGATAAACAGGCACCAATGCATGGTAGTTCTGGCTGCATGATTAAGGACGTCTCATGTCTTTGCAGCATCTAACAGGGGTTTTTTTCCACTGTTGCCCTTTATTTAGCTTTACTCATTTTTAATCAACTCTGACAAGCTTCCTGTCACTGCTTGAGCGAAGGACACCCACAGCATGATGCTACTTTCATAATGTTTCACTATGGGAATTATGTATTCAAAGTAATAAGCAGCCTCTTGGCTGTTTTTTTTTTTTTTTATTATTGCTCCCCTTGTCAACATAAGTAGATAGCCACATCTTGATAGGTTTGCAGTTTGTGCCATATACTTTCAATTCTCAGATGATGGTCAGTGCTCTGTGAGATGTTCAAACCATGGGACGCTGCTTTATAAACTAACCCTGCTCCACAACTTTATCTCTAACCAGTCTGCTGTCTTCCTTGGCTCTCAGGATGATGTTTCTTTTCCAATTTTGCCAAACAAACGTCTGAGACCTTCACAAACAGTTCTATTTTTACTGAGCTTTACTAACTAGATGCATTCTGACTGCAACTGCTGGCACAGGGTTTTATTTACTGGTATCAGAGTTAAGAGGGCTAAATACATCAGACACATCAGTTTAGATTTTGCATTTGTAAAACAATTCAGGAAATCAATTTTCCTTATTGTTTCATTTCACAATTATGCACTACTGTGTTTTTTTTTAATACATTAGAAAAAGTATTAAGGGTGTAAATGCTTTTGCAAAACACTAGAAAAAACATATACACTGTTAAATGCAGTGTTTTCTGACAATCTGATAGATTTGGGGAACTTTTACATGCTTGTGTGGGCAAGTATTTCCAAGGTGAGATATGGCATGCTAATAGATTCCTGCCAAAGAAAAACGAATGCTGAACCGGAATCAAAAGGTGCTTTATAGTTTTAGTTTAAGGATGTGGACACTTGTCTAGGCAGCTGATTGTAGATTTTTGTTTGTTTTTCATGTGTTTAACATTTCTTTGTTATTCGGGTCCATTGTCCTGGATATACGTCACATTAAATGGTAGAAAAAATGTTGAAATTATTACCTATGTAATCAAGTTAAACAATGATCTGTATACTTTTCGGAATCCAAAAACAGACACCCTTCACCTGTACTGTAGAGTGTCCGTGTTTTCTTCCTTGGGGCAGGTGGTAGGGGGCAGCTGTCCAACGTCTCAGACCCCAGTGGTAGCGGACAGTTAAGCGCCCGACCTCGGCCTCTGTTGCTGTATCGGATGGAGCGTCGGGTGGAGTACGCTTGAGCTATCTCTATCTGCCACAATCCAAATCAACATCAAGTCAAGACCCATCGCTGTCATATTCTGGTTATTACCATTTATCCCTATTGCTTCTTTATAAGAAAGAAATGATTCTACACTTTTTCATTTTAGAGCACAAATTCCAACTCTAACTATGAATTCATGGTAAATAAATCCATAGTGGATAGGCTTAAAATATGGAACCAGCAAAAAAAAAAAAAAAAAAAAAACCCACAAAGGAAGTTGGATGCTAGCTGGGACAGGGAAAACAAACGAGCGACTCATACTGGGAAAATGCTTAAATCAAATTCAAGGTTTCTCCAGCCTACAAAGGCAGCCTGCAGACATCAAGATACAGTCCTGTTTTTTTAATATTACAACCCACTGAAAGTAATGCAGCTGTGATTTTCTAACAATAGAAGTTGGCTTGGGACTATAAGGAGCAAGCAATTAATTTCCAGTGTTGGCTGTCTTATGTGTCTTATGTGTCTTATGCACAACTAATATATGTCTATACACAGGGGCTGCAGCATGCAGATAATGATTTCCTCAGTTTTGTTTTAATTGGTTAGTCCATTAAAAAAAAAAAAAAAAAAAAAAGACCTGCCATTACGTAGGACCTAAGGTTGTTTTCAAGTCGTTAATCTCATCTAGTAGCCATTTTTTTAAAAAAAAGGCATCAAGTTTTTTAGGATTTAAATACAAATATTAAAATTACCACTGCAAAACATTCATTAAAGTGTGAAAATCTATTTTTATAAAACATGTCAAAAATGGGAGATTATTAGTCCATAAAGTTATGAACTAACTGACTGAGCTCCACCATTCTCCCCAATCTGTTTAAACATCACCAAACGAACAGATCAAAACAAGTTTTGGTGTACTTTGACATTAAAAACAAAGCTATAATCAATTAGAGATACACTGATAACTTAGCTGGTGACTTAAAATGAGCAAGTTTTGACAAGTTTAAACAATGTTGGCACTGAAAATCCCCTTTTTTAATCAAACCAACTCTTTACACATCAGGCATTGTGACAGACAGGCACTCACCCTTAAGCAGAGTTTCAGTGTGCACAGCTCTATCTTTCTGTCCAGCAAAGCACATTAAAGTCAACTTGAAATAGACAAAGAGGTAGGATTGATAGATGCAACAACAGTCATTTAATCCCTCTTTGTCTGGCTGATGTCCAGAGCCCAGTCAAAAATAAACCAGCCTAATTAGCTGACAAACTAGGGTCCTCTGTCAGCAACCATTTTAAAATATCTACATTCATATATAGGTATTTTTAAATGTATAAAATATAGAAATGTTAAATATAAAAACATGTTCACAGTTTTCATCATCATTTTAATGTCTAAAAATACAGACACTTAATTGTTAAAAGTTAAGTTACAATTAAAATCCCTATTTAAACAAGTGCAAAAGTGACTGAATGGATTTAAAATAATGAAAGTTAAAAATCAATTAGAAATAAATCAGAATTGGTTTGACAAAAGAATGAGAGTTCCATTTAAACAAGAAATCCAATCTTTAGGTATAAATACTTGTACTTAAGGAAGAATTTGGTCCATAGCAACACAGTTAATTGTTTTACTACATGTAGGTGGTTTAACAGCACATTAGTGGAGTGTACTACTGCACTGTTTATAATCTCTCAAGAGGAAAATTTTTCTTTAAAGTGTAACTAACTTCAAAATCAACTTTTTTGCTGGCAAAACTGTCTAAATAGACATCTTACCCAGACACACGGCCCCGCCCAGTGGCGCATCAGGAGTTCGAATAGCGAATGTTGCCGTGGCGAGTATTGATCGATAGCGTTACTCTGATTTACAAATGTGTGATTTATTTGCAATATGGACATGGACTGTCCATATTCCGATATATAGTGGGATTGGGTGGGGGGGTGCTAGTGACTTTTTTAGCTTTATATGACATTATAACGCTGTTCTCACAGAGCGTCGCCTATTTACTCAAAGCTCCACTTTGGAGCTTCAGTCCCCAGCTGAGCTCCCGCCCCACAGAGCATGAGATAAAATTTAAGACCTCTGATTAACATACTTAAGGCCAGCTTATATTTTTTAATGAATTTAAGACATTTTAAAACCTTAATTTTAGATAGGGCCTAAAATTAAGACTTTTTAAGGATGCATGGACACCCTGTTAAAGCTAAAAAGACTGATTCATTTTTACATTTGATCATCATTGAAACAATATGGTATGATATGGTGATAAAATTTTAAGTTTGTGTCGGCTGTCATTACTTTGGTTTGCGCTTTGATTTTGGAAAGAGCTGTTGAATCCCGAAATAAAAGAAACATTTAAGTTCATGCAACTTAAACCATGAACAAAAGAAAATAAATTTCATGGTGAAGGTGCTGCGGTTGCACTGGCAAATAATGAGAAAACACAATCGGAGTTTGCTCAAGCCGGCTGTAAGCTTCAGTGCATCTCCATTACCAACTGATAACTTCACACCTCAAATTAAGCTTTAATATCCAAATGGCATTTTCACAGGTGCTTCATTAATAACAGACGTTTGTAGGTGTGCATCATTTCATGCACATTAGGCTATAATTATATGTGGCAAATGAGTTATTAAACACCTGTTAGTTTCCCCAAAATTTGCATAAGTATTATTAAAACTGAGGATGGTAAAAATCAGGCTCAGCAGAACTTGGTAAGTCAAACCAACAGAACTTATTTAAAAAAAAATCTAATCTGTTAAGGTTTGTTTTTAACAATGGAAGAGAGATTACAGCAACAATACTTCACCTGGAGCGGGTTTGAGCTCTGCTGGGGGAGACTGTGAGGCTGAGAGGGGCTGTGGGGTCGTTTTGTCCCATGTGACTGAGGTGCTGCAGACTGGATCGGGACTGGTGGCTGGGATGGGTACAACACTGGAACAGGGACCGGGGGGCAATACAGCCCAGTCGTCCCGATGCCCAGATAGACGGGATCAGACAGCTCACAGCTACTAATCAGGCCTACAGAAGGCTCAAACAGAGCCGAGCTCTCCTCTGAGCTCATCGTTGAGATTTCCTGCGTTTGACTTTTCTTTTCCTCCTCCAGCTTCTCACTGACATCCTGCTTTCCTCCTTTCCTGGTTCTCACATGCTCATTTTGTTTCTTGCCTCGCCTCTTCCTGCTCTTTTTCTGCTCAATTTTCTTTTCTGTAACTTTTTTATTTTTACTCTGTTGCTTAACTATTGTTTCTTTGCTAGTCTCAGTCTCTTTATCTTCCATCTGAACATCCTGTGCCGCCTCCTCCTCTGCTTGCAGGCTGCTCTCAGGCTTCACCTGCTCTGCTTCCTCCTTCTCCATCAGTTCCTTCTCTGACACAACTTTATTTTCTCCGTTTTCCTCCCCCTCGTTCCTCTCTTCATGCTCCGTCTTCTCTCTTGTCTCTTCATTATCTCTCTGATTTAACTCTTTCTCATCTCCTTCTTCCCTCCTCCTGCTTGTCTTCTCTTTAGTGTCCTTTGTTTCCAAATCCTCCAGTTCTTCACACAGCAGGCTTGGACAGTCTGAAACAGGTTAAAGAGCATTTTAACCTTTTTTGTCTAAAGTACTGCACCACTAAAATTTCTAAATAAGGATGATTAGTATAACATGACATGGCTTTATAAAGTGTTTTTGTTCAGCACTTTTCCTCTTCTGGGGGATTGTTACAATGGGGCATTTAACGCTTTTTCTGAATAAATGCACCTAGAATGTCCAGAATGCAGAACCTAACAAAGGTTTTTGACCTAATCAAAGTGAAATTAATCCAAAAATAAAGCAACTGAGCAACATTAAGGAAGACTGAGTTGATTTGTGATCTGATTATGGTGCAGGGATTTGACATGTTTGAGGATTTATTATTTGTATGGGATTTGAGTTTCAAAAATGCTAAGCTTTGTTCACGAGAAGAAATAACTTTGGTGAATTTTTCTCTCCCACAGACCAAATTCAATGGTTTTCTGTTTTTTTTTTTTTTTTTTTTTTTTTTTTTTTTTTTTTTTTTAAACCAACATATACGATTGGACGATTCCAAGCTATAGGCTTGGAATCGTTCAAAAGTTCAAAATATATTGATCTGGATGATTATTACTGACCTAAAAAAAAAAAAGAGGTAAGGTCTATGAATATCCAACATGTTTCATGCTTCAAGATTATTTAACAATGAGATTTTCCTTTAAATTCACATTTGAATGTCTTCAGTTAGTCTACTGTTGTGTGTTCACTTAACATTGATAACAGTGGTCCTCAAAGGCATACAAGCCCCTGTCAGAAGTATATATATATATATATATATATATATATATATATATATATATATATATATATATATATATATTTTATTTAAATGTAAAAAATAACAGTAAACAGGCTAGAAAAGTGAGTTTACCCTTTAATATTTAACACTTTTGAGATTTAATTTCAGCATTCAGTCTTATCGAGTCTCTCCATCAATTCTTATGACTATGATGAAACTGAAATAAGGCTTGGCTGTTCATGCAGGACTTTCCTGGTATCTATTAAATTGAATCCTTTACAGAAAGGTTACAAAGGACCACAGTATCAACAAGAAAACCTCATAGTACAAAAACATCAGTCAGGTAAGACAGCACTATGCAGTTGTCAGCCTTGACACCTTGCAGCAAGAACATCCTGGCCTGGGGTCTTTTACCATGCAGTCTGCAAATGCTGCCTGTGAATTCATCTGGTTTTTTCTTGTTTTTAACTTACAGTTTTGCATCTAACAGATTTTTTTGTTGAGTGGATTGAACAAGATATTTGCCATAATGAAGGTGGACAATCATTTATTGTGGTCTCTTAATATAACTGTGCACACTTTTGAGAGCCACTGTAAGTGTAGTAAAGGCCAGAAACATTAATATTCAACCCACCTGCATGTATTACATTAAAATATTATATAGTTAAAAATGTAATCCTGACTGTGACTGGTCACATGTTGTCCAGCAGGCAGCATTACACCTGATTGATCTTCCTCAGGAGAAACTGCAGGCTGCAGTGACCTAATTAGTGTCCCAGGTGTGAAGCGCCTCGCCGCTCCCTCACCTGTCGGTTAATTAACTCCACACTGCTAGCTCCTGCTGCTAAACCTGCTACCCTGTCCCCATGTCCAAACACCGGGTCGGGAATGTTAATAACACGGATTTTAAAGTGTATCCTTGCAGCACTGGGAGCTACACTATCACAGCAAATACTGAGTATTTAAATAAGTCTCGCAGAGTTAAAAAAACAGACAGAGAAAGTGAGGAAAGCTCGTCATGACCGACAGGTGACAACGCCACAAACTAGCCAATTAAACAATAAAACAATTAAAGACAAGGCTGAGTGTCCTTACTGAAATCTTCAGCTGAATCGCAGTCCTCTTCCATATTATCAGTCGCCACCGTCAAGTCAATAAAGTTGAGCTAATAATCAATTAGGGCGCTTAGGGTTATGCAGCGAAAGGTCGCAGCAGAGCGCCTTAACAAGCCTGATTGATTGATTAGGCCTCGGCGTTGTGACAGGAAGTGGTCACATGGAAAGTGAAGCTGATCCAGCCAATCATGGAAGAAATCATACACTGCGCGTGTGTTTTGTTAGTTTATGGCTAAGGCGTCTGTGGTAAAATTCGGTTTTGAAAAAAAAAAAAAAAAAAAATTATTGGAAAAATAAGTTTTGAGACACTTTAAACGTTTTAGAAAAAAAGTGAGTTTATTGATATAGCAAATCAGAGAATAACAACAGCTGTCTGTGTAGTGGCTAGAAACTATCACATTTTCCTTTTTTCATCATATTTTCCCAAAACTGAATCAGATAAGATAAGAACACATGAAAGGCAGATTTTATGATAATAAAAAAAGACTACTTTATTTGTACCACTGTCTTTATGTCTGATGAAATATGGTATCATTAGTTCAAATGTCTTAGAGTTAGCGCATGGGCAAACGTTTGGAAAACCAATAGCTAACACTGCTGCGATTTGTTGATGTGAAAAATATTTAATCTCTATAAATAATAACCACAAAGGCCTAATTTATTTCAAGAATTTAGTTAAACTCTTGACTAGGTTCCTTACACACATATTTATACATTTCAAGGGTTTCTTTTCTAAACATTTTTGATGAATTTGGCTTACAGTGAATTTTAGCTTCTTGAAAAGTTAGAATTTACACTAGACCAGCTAAAAAATATTTTTAATACTCAAATATTATGTGACATCCTACACAATCACAGGAGACTGCTGACTTGACTGTTGTCCAGCTGGCAGTCATTGATACTCACCACAAGGAGGCTAAGCTACAAAAATTCATCATTGCGAAACATCCTGCCTGTTCACAGAGGGCTGAATCCAAACTTATCAATGGAAGGTTGGGGGAGAGAAAAAAATGTGGTTGAAAAAAGGTGTACAAGCAACAGGGATAGCTGTAGCATTGACACAATTGCAAAGCAAATCTGTTTATCAATCTGGGAAAGATTCACAAGGCGTGGACAGCAGCTGGAGCGAGAGATTCAGGAGTCACCACAAACAGATGGATCCAGAACATGAACTACAACTATAGCATTTCTTGAGTTAAGTCATTGCTGATCCAGAGAAAGTGTCCGAAATGTCTTGTATGGGCTACAGAGAAAATGAACCAAAATGTTGCTCTGTGGTCTAGAGTCCTCTTTTTTTCAGTCCAAAGTTAACTTTTCATTTAATTTGAAAATAATGGTTCCAGAGTCTGGTGAACGAGCTGAGAAGCACCGAATACAAGTTGCTTGAGGCAGTGTTAAGTTTCCACATACAGTGATGATTTGGGGAGCCAAGTCATCTGCTGGTGTTGATTCACTGTGTTTTATCAAGTCTAAACTCATCAGGAAATTTGAATGACAAGGTTTACGCTCATTTTATTTTGGAGTCCAAGACTGCATGGTAGCACAATTGGTAGCTCTGTTGCCTTGCAGCAAAAAAGTCAAGGGATTCAAAACCCAGCCTGGACTCTTTCTCCATGCAGAAAGACCCCATGGGTTCCCTGGCTTCTTCCCACAGTCCAAAAACTTAACTATTAGGTTATTGGTCTCTAAAATTGTCCTTAGGTAGAAGTGTGTGTGTGCATGGCTGTTTTATCCTGTGTGTCTCTCTGCTGCCTTTTGATCGATTGGTGACCTGTCTGACTCACACACATAGGCACAAACCCCTCCCACCACCCTGCAAGGACAACTGGGTATAAACAATAGATGGATGGATCAATCATCTTATTTTTCTGCCAGACTTGGCACCTGCCCACACTGCATGATCACCCCCAGGCCATGCTGCAATTCATCCAAAAGGAGCCCCAATCAAGTATTTGGGGTGTATACTGTACAGTACACTGACATACTTTTTTGTAGGTAGACATTTCTGCAATAAAAATCTATTTTTATTTGGTTGATGTAATATCCTAATTATCTGTGAAATTATAGTTATTTTTTTATTAGCTGTAAGCAATTATCAAAATTTACAGAAATAATTGCTTGAAAATATATCACTCTATGTGTAATGAATCTATATGAGTTTCACTTGTTGAACTGAATTAGTGAAATAAATTAACTTTGATTTATAGAGATGCACCTGTATATAATGCAGTTTTGATGTAGAGATGTTGCCGCATCTTTTTTACTAGTAAATCATAAAAGAAACAAACTTGGAAGCACTGAAAAACTACATTATATTTGAATTGAACTAATTCTGATTTCTTTTTTAAAAATCAATTTAAATCAACACTATCACCAATTCAGATCTATACTGTTGTCAGTAGCTTAAAAAATTTCACATTTTATGTGATTTTGCTTCAACAAAAACCACAGTGGTTATGTAAGATCTCTCCTGGGACCACTTGCATTGACCTATCGCTCTTTTGAACTGGAATCCAGTGTTTTATGTTGAGAACATGGCTGATATATGAATTTTTTTATTTGAGAGAGACACATAACTGCCAGTCTTTGTAGGATATGTTATTACAGCCTTGCATTTGTTCACCAGTACCTATACACAAATATTTAATAAATGCATTTAGGTATTTCTATTTATCAGGGAAAGACACACTGTATGCAGAAAAGGCAAACATCTAAAAGTGCTAACATTTCTGTTTATGTCGGATTTTATTCCATGCACAATAAGTCATCCATGTAAAGTCATTTTTAAATGTTGCTTACTCTATACTTTCTCCTACCAATGATCTATGCCATAATAGACATTGGAAATGACACAAAAGCTCAACAGATCAGGTAGTAAAACAGAATCCTCTCTTTTTTTCAATCACAATCTCAAATGTCAAATGGCAACCCCTGAAAAACAGAGCAGCACCTGCAGTGTGTCCCAGCACAGTGGAGAGCGTTTCTATGTTCAACAATCCTGCATCTAAGTTATTAATAGATGCAGCCAAAAAAGCCAGCTTTGGGCTGTTTCACCCCCCTCATGTTGTAGTTGTTCCTCTCTTACCCACCAGATGGGGCACTGGTTAGACCCATGGTGTAGCATTCTGAACCAGCTCTTCCCTCCATAACAGGACAGGCTCATACATATCAGGGTTTTGTGGAGCCATATTTAAAGATCAGTAGCCCACCTACCTAAACCGGGACAGATGAATGGCTTCTCTGGATCTATGCTCTGTCTACTGCAAATCCTCCACTCCTATCCTTTAGCTAATCTTATACAGTTGTGATCGTGAAAATTGTGATCATGAAAATTTAAAACGTGAATACTAAAAGCTTGACTTTCTTTCCAGTGTGCTCACAAATCTCCATGGACAGTCTGAGTATGGTACACTTTAATCTGATATATAAAGAATAAGTTCCTTGTCTCTTTCCTTCCCTGAAACGCCACCAGGTTAAACATGTTTAAATCTGGTGTAAAGAGACTGTGATGGTACATATTCAGATGTGTTCCTCTGCAAGTTGTTGCAGAGGAACACAAGGTGAGGAACTTATCAGTGGGTTGAAAATGGTATGAGGGCTAAGTTAATGCTGGCGTGTGAATTTACAAGAGGGGAATTGTATATGTGCACAGTTTGCTTTGATTGTATGTTACCAGAACATACTTATCTGATGTTCTTTTTCACAGCGTAAAGTTTGAGCGGGACTGTAAGAGTCTGAGAATTTAAAGGAGACGCTCATTCCCTTTAACTAAAGGGAACTAAAGCCTGTTTGCTTAAACCATAACCTCCAAAAGTATTCACACCCCTTGAATTTTTCTAGATGTTGTTACCATGGGTCTTTTGGCTGCTTCTCTGATTAATGATCTCCTTGCACTTGCTGTCAGTTTAGGTGGACGATCATGTTTTGCTAAATTAAATGTTGTTCCACATTCTTCACTTTCAGATGATGGACAGAACAGTTCTCTGTGAGATGCTTGGGATATTGTTTCATGCTTTAAACTTTATCTGTGACATCACTGGTGTCTTCCTTGGTCTTTATGATGCTGTTTGTTCACTGGTATTCTCTGATAAACCTCTGAGGTCTTCACAGCTGGGTTTATGCTGCCAATAAATATCAGCATATCAGAGTAAAGGGAGTTGCATACAAATGCACATCCTACTTTTCAGATTTTTATTTGTATAATTATTTGAAAACCATACATCCTTTTCTTTCCCTTTCAAAAGTATACACTATTTTGTGTTGGTCCATAATATAAAATGTAGTTGTTACATGACAATATGTAGAAAAGTTCGAGGGTGTTGATACTTTTGCAAGGCACCATAAACCCCATGAAGCTCTGCAGATGTACTGCAGTTTTATCTCTGTACTTCAGGTTTTTCCACTGTATTTTTCCACAATAGCAAAATGAATACAAATGGAGTTTCCTTTGTAATGCTGTCAGCATGGAAAGAAATGACATTTAAATAATTCAGCAGTTGCATGTCTTTCTAGTAACAATGTCCTGGTGGATAATCCACAGAGCTCTCTGACAGCACTCTCCACTGGAACCAGGAGGAGCTGTGATGTTGATAGCTTGTTCTTTAGATTACATGGACTTAAGAGATGTTGGAGATGTTGGTGTTTCTGGGTGAGTTTCCTGATCTCAGCAGGCAGAACATGCTGTCAGATAGAAGCAGAGATGTGAGGTGTTTAAGTGCATTGAATTTCAGACTTGTTGAGAATGCACTTCTAAAAATGTTAATGCAAGTAGTAAAGTCAGAACAATGACATTTTACTTGTGCAATCCTTCTTATTACAAGTGAACTTTTTGTATATAGTTCATTTTATTTGAAGCTTTTCCTGTTTCTTATTTTGATTTTACACAGCTTCCCCTTTTAAGTCAACTGTTAATCATTGACATTTGATTCTCCTTCTAACATATTTATATAACTAAAAAGCAAAACAACTATGGGTTATTGCCTGATACTTGAACATTTCTTTTATCCATTATTCAGCAATATCTGGGACTGTGATAACTTCAGCTGATACTGAAGAAATGCAGATGAAGCATAATGAACAGATCAAGTTCAGAGATCAAGCTATAAGTCAAGAGTAATTGGTTACACTCAGTTCAGTCGGAAAACCATGGAGAAGGCTGTGAAAGACAGTTGCTTTTGTGTCTGGTGAACCATTCTTGTGTTGATCTGTCCAGATCTTTGGGTCACTAAAGACCCAATGATGACCCATTTTCAGTTTACAGGTTTAGTCCAGCAGGCTTTGAGTCAAAATGCTCTGGTATTTCAAAGGGTCCATTATGCAAAGGTCCAGGATGATTTAGAAGAGAAACAGATAATATTCATCCTTTGTTTTATACCAAACCCAGCTATATTGTTTTTTACAATATGGCTCAGACTTAGTCTCATCTGACCAAAACAAACAGTTCCAGTTAAAGTCCCAGCACAGTATTGCAAACTTCACATGCTTATGTTTGTGATGGTAGATTAGAAAAGGCTGTTTCTTCACATACCTCCAAAACAACCCATTGGTATTCAGACTGTCAATGGTTCACCAGTAGTTGTTATACAAACTCCAAAATGCCATTCATACTGTTGCAGTTCTTTAACACAGGATATCGATATTCATTTTTACATCGCTCATCATCTGTGTGTATGTCTGTGATAAACTCTGGTCTTCATCCAGCCTTCTTTGTTGCCCTAAAGATTTGGATAAATGCTTCATATGTCTACCTGACAGACTATGTTTCCTTGTCTTCCCCATTTTGAAGGGAAATAGTGGTCTCTGTGTCATATCTATACCTCAGGTCAAACATGAAGTCATGCATTTCTAATTAAATTAATAAAAAACTACGACCAACTTTTAAAGGTATAAAGTAAAAATACTTTAACATTTATGTCATAGGATTTGCTGGCAGTGAAAAAGCATGAGGAACCTGTGATTGTTTGAAACGATTTCTTTCTTTCCCCCAACTGAATAAAATGAACTGAAATTAAAGGGTGGATTATTCCAAAATTTCCCAATTGGGATGAAGTCGCTGCAATAAAAGTAGTTTTTATGCATATAATATAGATAGGAGGAAATGGAAACCGTTCACTAAATACATTCAACTTATTTCACTGATTAGACCTGCAGGGGTTTTTGCAGCAGGGCGCTTTTTAAAAGGCATTGATGGCAAAATTCCTCATTAAAAAAGAAGCTGCATTGCTGATTACATAATGTACATAAATAGTTTTTATCTAATGAAACAAAAAAGATGTAATAATAAGCAAGGGTTGATTAGCATGACCTTAAGAGGCTCAAACATCCGAAGGTTAATTACATTGTAATTAGTTTGGGCATTCTGATTAATGGTGCATTTGTTAGGGAATTAGCTCAGCTGAGGCACAAATTGAAGTCCATCTGAAGTTGTATTTAGGATAAAAAGTTTTTCTTTTTTTAGCAGAATCTTGGAGCCTTATGTTTTTGATTGAGAAGCAGGCTGCACATTGAAATAAATTTGTGGTAAGACAAGCAATGTCAGCTGAGCCTCCATATGAACAAGGATGAACTTGATCAAGTCAGCTGAAGCCCTTCTTTGTAAAGTTAACAAGTTGTAAAGTTTAGTTGTAAAGTTAAAGTTTAGTTTAACTTTAAAGTTTAGTTTAGTTTAGTTGTAAAGTTAAAGCTACTGTGCGGCTACTGCGTAAACCTGAAGGTTTACGCAGTAGCCGCAGTGTGCGGCTACTGCGTAAACCTGAAGGTTTACGCAGTAGCCGCACAGGTTTTTTTTTTCCTGACTTCTGTTTATTTGCACAGCTTTGCATGAATAAATTCTTGTGGTGTTCCTTTAATCTTCTTTTTCATTGTGCTTTGCAATTATTGGATCATGTTTTTCATCCCTAAACTTTGTTTGAAATGTAAATAATGTGAAAATGGATGTGGGGGTTTATAGCATTTGATTTTATAAATGTCCAGTATAAGATAAAACAGAGTCTATAGAAATCTGATGAGCCTAAAAAAATCAATTTTGTTTATAATCTATTTTACTCTTGAACACACCATGAGCCCTCTTAGTTTTATTCCTGGAATTTCTTCAATAATTCTTCAGGAATATTGTAGTTTTTCCAAGAGGTTGTGGATAGATTTTGAAGTTCTTGTTTATACTTTGGCTGTCTTTCATTTAGTTCTCTCAAACTGAAGAGGTCACACAAGGAGATTTATTTCCCATTTCTGTTTTTACTACATTAGCAGCATATTTGATAAAAATGATTCTGCTGGAAAGGGAAACTGCTGCCAATCAAATATATTCCATATCATGCTGGATCAACATTTGACAGGACTTATCTGTGCTCATGAGTTCATCATTTCTGACACGATCCCTAACACCGACTGAAATGCGGCCCAATTCATGACAGAAAGTCCTTGTGTAATTTGACATTCCCCACTCCCACCACCATCCTTCCCGTTCCTTTAGAATCACTTTTTGACAGCTAATCGTCCAGTGAAACCATTTATGATGAGTCTTTGGCAGACTGAAGATGGATGAACTGAAGGATGACCCGTCCCAGGTTGTGTCAGACCTTTGCTGGATTTTTTTCTTCTTCTTCTTAAGGATATGATGTTTTAGCTACTGCTTTTTTGCTATGAAGATAGAAAACTTCTTCTTGTCCTGAATAATCAACTTCTTTTTATTTTTAAAGCAAACACAAACTTTTACACCAAAATTAAATCTTTAACTTGTTCTTTATGTGTAAACATATGGGTAGAAAATGACCAAAAAAAAACTCAATGTACGAAGAAATCTTTGAATGACTGAAAACCTGGTGGGGAACTGTCTCTTTAGACAGTGTTGAAATTTCATATGAATGCATGCCTCCTTAAATGCAAAATAAGTTTAAAAACTTCTCTTTCTAATCAACTTCTAGCAGGAAAGAAGGTGCTCTGGTTCGATGAGATCAAAACTGAACATTTTGATCACTGCACATACATACCTTCCCCATAGTGAATCACGGTGGTGGCAGCATGATGATGTGGGGATGCTTTTCCTGAGCAGAGACATGGAAGCTGGTCAGAGTTGATGGGAAGCTGGATGGAGCTGAATACAGCAAATTCAGTGAGCAGAGGTTCACCTTCCAGCAGGAGAATTGTAATCATGCAGCCAGAGCAACAATAAAATAGTTTAGACCGAAGTGTATTCATACGTTAGAATGGCCCACAGTTTAAAAATTATGCTTAAGATGATACCCATCCAATTTGACAGAGCTTGAGCTATTTCACAAAGATTGTGCAAAAGCTTCTTTCTCTACATGTGCAACACTGGAAGAGACGTCAAAAACCTGCAGCTGCAATTAGAGCAGAAGTATGTATAATTTTTCCTCCACTTCATATGTATGTACTATTTCGTGCTGGCCAATCAAATGAAATTCCAATAAAATACACTGAGGTTTGTGGACTGAGGACACATTTAAAAGACGAGAGGAAACATGTACCCAATCAGGTTGTTTTTATTTGGAACAGAGTGGCAGATTAGTGACAGGGCGGTGGCGTGGAGGATCCGCCTCCTCTCGCTCACTCAGCCAATGACAGAAACTCAGCCTTAAAAAAATGCAAATGTATAAAAACAGGAATGGGAACAGCAAACAGAGTAGTGTAGCCTCCACTGGGCTTCACACAGACACTCACACATCCACACCCAGACTCACATATACACAAATATACCCTCTCTTCCTCACACACACATACACACACTCATATTTTTTGGCTACGCAGGCTTAGATGGGTACAAACGCACAACTTTTTGACAGTCACTTTAGAAAAGACAGTACGTGTTTAGATCATTCCTGCCTGTGACAAAGTGGCGCCTCGTCTTTCCATCCGTCCCACAGCGGACAGACAGGTAGATGAGCCAGACAGACAGTGAGAAGACACAGTCAGCATGTGTGATAGCCACTTTGAGGGACGAGCGGCCCAACATTCAGCAATGAGCAAATGAAACACGTGTAAAACACCCCCAACACACACATACCCACCAGGACAGGCTAGTGTCATGTACACAAAAGTCTGATGTGAAATACCAAGGTGACGCACGTTTACAGGCGAGGTGGTGGGTTCAGATTAGATGCAGACACAAACACACACACACTGGTGAAGGGGTGTGGCAGATGATTTAACACACAGGAGTGGAGGAGGTGTGCTACCCGTCTGTGGAAGAGCGTGAGAACTGCTGGAGTAGGTAAACACACTCTCGACCACAGTACATTCCAACTTTAATGCACCCCTCTTTAAATTTTAATGCGCGCACACACACACAGGAATCCACGCGTACACTCAGACAAGTATAATTTTGACTCCCATGCATTTTTTTAATCTACAGTACTGAGTATAAGAGAAGCTACTAGC
Source organism: Anableps anableps (assembly GCA_014839685.1). Taxonomy (NCBI): domain Eukaryota; kingdom Metazoa; phylum Chordata; class Actinopteri; order Cyprinodontiformes; family Anablepidae; genus Anableps; species Anableps anableps. The sequence continues at coordinate 16,215,101 of CM026079.1, forward strand.
CCAGACGCACTGGTGTGTGGTTATTGTTACAATCTCTTAGATCGAAGGAGGGATCCCCAATCATCTTCCCCTCAAAAATGATCCCACGGTAGGTGAAGGTTGATCACTTTGCTCTCGTTAACAAAAAATTACCAACAAATATAATGATTTTTGACTCAGTGCACATGGGAGCAACTTCTGCACACCTCCCATCCACGAACCAAGAGCCGATCAGTGGTGGATGGGACAAAAGAAAGCGAGGCATGCAAACGGCTCGAGAGGGCAGATGTTTTTTGGATGACACGAAGACTGTACATGAACATTACCTTGCAAGAATATTCATACCCATCGAATTTTTGCAATTTTTTTGTTATGCTACTACCTTAAGTTTCATGTATTTTAATGGGATTTTATGTGATACAAACAAAAAGATTGTTGGCAGAGAACATTAATCAGAGAATTAGCCAAGAGGTTTGTGGCAACTCTAGAGGAGTTACATAAAGCCCCAGCTCAGGTGGGAGAATATGTCAAAATAATTAGCGGAGCTCTTAACAAAGCTTTTATAGAAAAGAAAGCTATTGTTGAAAGAAGCGTAGAAAACACAGCAAACATGTGAAAAAAGGTGCTCTGGTCAGAGAAGACTGGCCTAACACGGAAAAAGCAATGTGTGGCCATTCCCACTATGAACCATGTTGGTGGGAGCATCATGCTGCGGGGTTGTTTTTCTTGAGAAACCAAGAAGCTGATAAGACTTTGAAAAAAAAATTATGGAGCTAAATACAGAGCAAAGTAAACATGTTTAAGAAGGTGCTCTGGACCATAAGTAAAAATTTCCATCATATTAAAATCCCAGCTGGGTAAATAGAAGCTCATCTGTGTGATGTGAAAAAAGGGGGAAAAAATTGTAGGAGAGTGAATACTTTTGCAAGGCGCCATAATTGTGCTTATACACAAACAAACCAAACTAACTGATAAATGGTCAGTAACACCACCTGACCTCGCTCTGTCACAACGACGATGACGACAATGGCTTTGAAATGTGTTCAGATGATATGATTTAAAGTCAGTGTGGCCTGTTTCTAATGCGCAGCTAGTTTTATCTGTGTGTGCAGAGTGTGTGCGTGCACGCGACAAGAGCACAGCTCGTCTAAAGTGATGATGCATGTGATGGATGGAAAAAAAAAATCATGCAGATGATTAGTGACGCCAGAAAGGATACGCTGATATTTACATATATACTTTTTTTTTTAAATGCTAAATACAACATCCTCCTGTTTAGGTTTTATTATTATCATTATTGTTATCGTTACCACTTTATTATTATAATTATCATAATAATTCCTCACCATCCAGCCCTGAAGCATTGATATATTATTGATTATTATTATTACTATCAATAACTAGTCTTTGTACAGCCCAGAGGAGCAGAGGGGCTACCAGCTTGAGGTGACTGAAACACGGCGCAGCATTTTCTGGTTGGCCGAGCGGAGCAAGAGGTCAGAGCCACCTTCGAGCAGACTCTGGTATCTGTGTGCAGACGTGTGTGTGCATATGATTGTGTTAATGTCAGTGTGTGAATATTTGAGCACCAAAAAAGGACGGAAGGCACAAAAGAGACCTTTCCTCTCACCTTTGACCCTGGACTCTGCCCGGCCAACCAGACGCTTGGTGTTGGGAATTTTCTGTTTTAGGGGAAGGGGAAATGAGGGGTAGAGTCATGCCCCACCCTCTGTTAAGTCGTGGCTTCCTCTTCTTAGCGCCCCCCTCCTCTCCTCTCTCTTTTATTTGCTCCATAAAAACAGAAAGGGGGAATTTTTTTTTGTTTGCTTGTGCTGGAAAACACAGATTAGGAGAATGGTTTTTTTTTTTGTTTTTCTTACAAAATTATCATATCATCACATACAGAACAAGAGAATCTGCAGAATATTAATAACAACAGTTACTTTAAAAACATCTTGTGTGTATGTGTTATTTTTTTCTGAATATATTTGAATTTTTTGTCCTTTTTTTGTCCTTATTTTTCGTTTTCATTGAAAAGAAAGTCCCCAGAGAGAAGGCGCTCTCAAATGTTTTGGAGACGAGAGGGGAGGAGCGGGATGAGGAGATGAAGGGGCGAGTAATAGTAGGAGTAGAAGAAGAAGGAGAAGGAGGAGGGGGAGCGCTTTAGAGTATCTTTCTCATTTCTCTCACTCTTTCTTCCCCCCCCTGCCCGGTGTGAGGTGCGTCTCCCCGGCATCCAGGGGTTATGCGTAAAACTCCTCCTGCTTGTCGGGTTTCTGGTAGGTGACTGTGGCTTGTTTGGGCTCCTCCAGCGTGTAGCTGCCCTCGTCCTTCTTCTTCATCCTGTACACCAGCAGCATCACCAGGAAGGCGGCGAACAAGGCACCCACCACGCCTCCCACGATCACAGCTAAAGCAAAAAAGAGAGAAAAGAAACGGATCAGTGATTTCAGACTTAAAGTGAAGGCTGCACCTACTGAGCCTTCCCTACTTGCACTTCTACTCTGACAGCACAGCAGATCTACCACAGCATCACAATCACCTTGCTGCTAAGTGAAAACTGATGAGCCTGGATGTGCCAGCATACATACTCCGCTGCAACAGCTTTGTCCTAAATTGCATCCCTGCCAAGCTGCAAGGAGTAGTTTAACTTAATGGGGCTGATGTTAATTTCTCCACCTCTAGCTCCTCACATCATCAAGCTCTTACTAACAGCGACAGATCGATTTTTGGTTGACAACAGTCAGAAACTCCTTTGTTGATAACGATTTGAGTCAATGCAAAAACTGAAAATAAACTGTTATTTTGAAGGAGAATTAAAGAACATCTCACTGAGGTCCGGCATGATTCTTTTGTTGTTGTTGGTAAGGTCAGGTCTCTGTGACACCTTGTAAAGTCATGGTTTCAGTTTATGATCCTCTATATGTCTGCAATAGTTTATACACCTGGCTTTTTGCCTAGGGCAGCATGACTTAGTGGGCGTCACAAGACCATAAAATATGTATCCGTCAATTTTACCCAAACTAGTTTTCTTTTGCACCTACACTGTGCACCTGTGGCGTGCACAGTGTAAGCATTGTAACAAACAATTGCTGTACACTATGGCTAATCAGATTGAGGTTGGTATGTGATTCACAGCTTATGATTCAGTTTTAAATCTAAGGGCTATTTATGGTTTTTATTTCACTAAATCTTGACAACATTTGATCCTCTCTCATCCAGAAAATTGTGAAATATATAACATATGAACTGGTCAAACCTAGATTGAATAAGCCTGGTAAAAACCAGCCTGTCGTACAACACTTTGGTTCATACAGAGGGTCTGGTCTCTTGGCTATTGAGAAATGATTGCTTCCTGGAGGCGTGAACTCTGTTGAGGTTTTAAATTTTACCCAATCGCTAACATTTTAACAGTTTAACACTATGAAATTGTCAGCGCTGTAAACAACCATCCTCCACTGTGAAGAGAGAAGTCCCGGGCTGAATGAGATGGCTGCTGATGTTAATTCAGTATTTGAAAGCGTGGCCAACATGGACTGAATGGTTTCGTTCACTTTCTCCGCTGCCATTGCTAAAACTACAGGCAGACTAAAATTCTAAAACAGCACAGAAAATCGACGCCATCGTTCACAACTTCTCCTTCTGTTCGCTGATTGGCCTGGTTGAAATTCTACTGAAGGAATCCAAGTTAATGGGAGAAAGCCCAGACTGAGCTGTCAATGAAGTTTGAATCGAGCAGAATATCGCAAGAAGGCAATGGCATTTAACACCCTCAGTAATATTTGGATAAATGTCCCTTAGTCAGATGGAGAAAATGAAAAACGTTTTTTTTTTCATCAACAAGCTTCTCTTATTATCAGAAATTTTAGACCTCATTTAAATTGGTTGGTTTCTTGACACAGATGCAATTTTTAAGCATAGTCCACAAATTTTCAATAGGATTAAAGTCAGAGAAATTCCAGAAGTATAATATTGGCCTACTTCATCCATTTCAAAACCAGTTTTGACATTTCTTTGGGATCATTGTTCAAGAACCCCTGACCTGCAGCTTCTAGATGCATCCCTGTTCCAGCACAACTGGATCAAATGAATGAGGACTGGAGTTGGAGAATCACGATATGGTTCTTGATTTGAGGTGAAGCTAAATAATTTGGAGATTTCCAATGCACCAGTAACGATAGGAGTGAAAGATCCACTTACCACCATGCTTGACAGTTGGCACTGTGGTTTTAAAGCCTAATCTTGACAGAATCCTTGTCTTATGATGAAAAGCGTTTGGTGGTTCCTGCGTTTTTCTTGAACATGCTAACCCATTTACTGTCAGATAGTATTGGTAAGACAAGAAGAACTTAAACACAGTGGAGTGTCCAACAGGATAATGATCCCAAACACACGTGTTTATAAATGGATAAAGCAGACCAGCAGTAAGTTTCTGACCTAAACCATGTTGACAGTTTGTGGATCATGAAGGAAAGCATTGTCAGTGCCTGGAAACCAACCAATTTAAATGTGCTCTATCAATGCTGCCAAGAAAAGTGGTCAAATATGCAGTCAGAATTACACCACAAGCTTTTCGACAGCAACAGAAAGGTTGTGGTTAAAGTGCAACATGCTAAGTGGCAAGTATTAGTGAGGTGTATGCATACATTTGAACTCCGCTTAGATGACCAAGCTCCTAAATGTGTGTCTGCTCTGTTGAAACTGTTCACCAAGACTCTAAGATCAACAGGTCAAAGGTTACTGACTGTCCCACGCACTAGATGTTCAATGCTTTCAGGCCTGTGGAACGCACATCCTCCATGTATTTGCTGCATAAACACTATTATTTTATTATAGAAAAACAGCTGAAGGCACTTTTATTGATAAAAGCATTCAAATGGAGCTTCAATTTGATTGTTTTCTGTAGTTTCCTTAACGTGTTTGTGTTTATCTGTCTCTTTTCAGTAATTCTTTATGTGTTAGTTGAATCATTTTGCTGTGATGTTTTATCCCTTGAAGCACTTTGTGATTTTTATCTGTAGAAAGTGTTACATAAATTAACTTTTCTTACATACTTACTAAAATATTGACCTTGGATTAGAGTAAATAAAGAAGAAATTCTGACTTGTGTGTTGAGTTCTTTTTAAAAGCAGGAGTGCATGTAAGAAATTCTGACCAGAACTAGAATAAATCAACTCTAACTTTGCTGTTAATGTTAGGAAATTTGGCTAAAACAGAGACCATCTAAATTATATATTTATCTTACAGCAGAGAGACAATGAAGACATTTATCTGTTTCTGGAGTGAAACATTTTATGGTTTTTAATCTAAACTTTGGTTAAAGCGGAACATGAGATCACCAGAACACTAATTTTTTTACTGAACTCCCAAGCAGTAATAGTGCGTGATTTTATACTGCATTGAGGAACCAGCCTTGCTTTCATAAGTTGGAGCAATAAGTTCAGCAAGTGCCACTGGGACTATCTCAAGAACAAGTCCCAACAGGATAGACATGCACAGAAAAGGAGCATCACTCTGTTTTTTACTACAAAAAAGGCAGAAAACTAATCATATACACAGCTCTATGTCTAGCACACAGTCTAATCTAAAATTTGTTGCCTCCTGCTCTTTACCGACGACCAGGAAATCAGCAAAAACCACCGCCAGCAGTCCACCAATCAGAAGAGCTGAAGGAGAGACAGAGAGCTGGTCAGGTCAGGCAAGTTGGCTGCTCCCTCATTTTCTACAGCAGCTCTTTGGGATGAGAAGAAATAAAAGGGGGACTCTTGGAAAGAAATTAGATTTGCCCAAAGGAAAAAGGGGGTGAGAAAAACAGTGAGGGAAGAAGGGGGGTTGGAGAACCCAACAGGAGGATTTCTTGTTCTCAGTGGATCAAATGGGGCTAAGCAGCATGGTGATCAATCTGATCTATGTGAAAGTAGGGTAATGCTAGTTCATCTTAGCAAACCCCAGAAAGAAGCAGAAAAAGAATACAGGAGGCAACGTGGGAATGTTTTCTGTTCATCTAAACAGGTGATTTATCCACAGTAGAAAGATCAGACAGTCAGGACAAAACATTTGACTTATTCTCACCTATTAGGACCTCTTTCCTCTCCAGAATGTTCTTCTGTGGCAGCTGGGCAGCAGAGCTACCTGCATCCACTGTGTTCCCGCTGAAGTCAGGCTCCCCCGGCATTAGGCCTCTGCCGAGATCAGGCCGTCGATCCTCGCTGATCTCTGAGTCTCCGGTCGGGCCTGCGGCACCCACCTCATTGTTTCCCTCCTAGGACAAAGACAGAGAAGTAAAACTTAACAGGACATTTTGATTTGATGTAATTAAATTTGTTCCGTAGAGTCGCTGCCCTGAAACTTATCCGCAGCAGCACAGAGAGAGTTTTCCATGACACACGCTGGCATATTCAAACAATGAGTCTCTGTATGTTCTGAGCAGTGGAAAAGTGGCCTGTTGTCAAACAAATATATATATATATGCACACTTCATAAAACGTGGCAGCTTAATTGCAACTTGGAGAAGCCATCAAGTATAAATACATCATGCTGCTGGAAATCAGCAGGTTAAATCACAGGAGTGATGGTGGTCTGCATATAGATAGAAGGTCAGCTTTTTGCACAAAATGAACTACAGAAGCACAGATCAAAACCGCTTTGAATCTATCACTTGTTCTTAAATTTTAATGATGTTCACTGGCAAGCAGCTCATGAGAACAAGAGATAAGGGTGATTTGATCACTGTCAAAACCAATGAAGAGATCCCATTAACAGATATTGGCTGTTTACCCAAAGCCTGATCTGGATAAATTATCTTCTGACACTTATAAATGAGCCACATGTTCATCTATCACTACACCCATTAGCACTGACATTTTTTGTCAATCAAAAACTCACACATCCTACTGCTGTATGCAATTCTGGCCACTCTACATGGCTACCCATAGTGCCTTGCAAGAATATTGTGTTTTCACATTTGCCATGTTATACCCCACCGACTCCAAAGGGTTTTTTGTTTTTTTTTTTATTTTAGACAGTAGACTAACACAAAGAAGCAGAGAAAAAAGTGAAAAGTGTGGCATGTATTTGTATTCAGCCCCCTTGAGTAAACTATCTTTTGCTGCTATTCCAGCTGTAAGTCCTTTCTGGGATATGTCTCTGTCTCAGCGTATTTTTGCCCTATTGCAAGTGAACCTTTGATCTCTCCATCAACAGAATTAACCGACTTGTTATCAAACATGGGGAAATGTGCTTGCAATCTCCGTTCTCTTGGTTAAAAAGCTTAAAATGATCATTAACCCATTTCTTCATAGAAATGGGTTAATGGGTTAACTCTCATGTAAGAACACTGCACCTGAAAGAACAGAAGTTGATATTGCCAAGAATAAATTTTTATGACGTTCAAAAGGGTCCAACATGTGCCATCACCATCTCTTCCAGGGTTTCATACCACAGAATGGCGTTGCCACCAGTGCAGAGCTTACCTAAAACTGGCAACAAGTGGGAGTGAGTGCATTTGTAGGCACAGTGAGGCATATACTAAAGTATATACTACACTATATACTGTATTTCAATATGCTACAGAATCTGAAAAAGAATCTAAACATGTTGAGGTTGCAGTACACAACTAGTGTAACTGTTGGTCATGACTCTGCTAGGACTAAGGCTGCTTCACCTTTAAGATAATAACAAAGTAGTGCTTACAGCTCAGCTTAACCAGGGATAAGCTTAGTCTCATGGTTGGCTTACAATTGGGACACAATTTTTTGGGAGCAAGATTCAGACTAGAACAATTACAGCTTGGGTTAATTATTACATTGATGTAGTTCTCCAAATTAATTTATTCTCAGTTAGTATTTAGAGCCTTCCCTGATTTATTTTCATGATCCTGATTACTTGTAAGTTGTTCCATTTGTTAAATGAAGTAATATTGCAATTGTCGGCTGAGCTGTCACTTCATTTGCCCTTGACTCAATCCGTAAAGTTCAGCTGTTGGTTGTCAGATCTCTGCAATGATCATGCCATTGTCAGCTGACTTATAAAGCTGCTTTGTTCTTCGGCTGGCTGCTTGCTGAAATATCTGTTTGGCTTCTGTTTCTCTACATTTTGTGACTTTTGTTACTGTTTATCAGTGATGAGAAATGTTCCTCCAGTATGGCTGATTCCGAGCAGAGTTCAGAGAACGATAAGGATTGGTAATCATTTAAACCAGCAGCTGTGCTGACACTTCAGTGATTTGAATGTCTTCAGACCGGCGTTGCGGTTGCATCTTCTGCCTTCATAATCCTCCCACCCAGCTCATCAAGCCGCACCAAAGCAACCACTGTTGAGCTCTCATTACATTAGAGGCACCGATTAACAGATCCAGAAGTTGTAAAGTGAACCACAGCGACCGGATGCATGAGCAGACAGAACAGATAAAAGCAGGATCATTTAGGGGATAACTGAAGGCTTATGTTTTAGCTTTACACTATAAAAATGAAATTTGGTTAAAAACTAGCCAATAAAAAGGTTTAAAATCTAAGAATGGTATGATGATAAGCGATACAACTGTTGGTTCTTTTAAACAAAATCACAGTTTCAATTAACTAACTGAAAATGAGATAATTTAAAATCCTCTGTAAAAACGGGACAAATTTATCAGCTCATTTCTCATAAAATTGACAACAGTAAATCGTGAGAGAGGTCAACATCTTCTAGGCGGCCCCTTTTGGCCTAAACAGCAACAGTTCGGTTATGTCTCTGTCCGGCTCTAACTTTAAATGTTTGGTATTTTAAATTAAGAAAACTTTAAGCATATGCAATTATGCTGTAAAATGAAATGTTGATTGTGCTATTGGTGATGTTTTGTACCGACAGCACAAGATGGTTCCCTACATGTGCCGCGGCAGCTTTGCTCTACAATAAAAGAACATCTGGAGATGGTATCCTAATTCTTTGATTGACTTGATTAAATCAGCATCTGGCATCAATGTAGACGGGTTACATTAATAAAATATGAACCTGGGTTTGCAAGACCTTTAACCTTTTAGATTGTTTATATGGGTGGGTGTGAACATCTGTGTGTAGTGTTGGTGTGTATGCTAGTTTTTCCTCTGCAACTGTGAAGATTTTACAAATGTAAGAAGATGTTTTGAACTTATATTTGAATAATACCACATAAATTGCCAAATATTGCATGCTGTGTCCAAATTTAAATGATTGTACAAAACAGGATATTCAGAAACTTTTTTTTTTTTTTTTGAGTGATTAATACTCAGTTGGGAAAAAATGTTGAAAGAATTTTGCTCATTTTGTTGAGTAAGTAAATTCACATAATTTCTACTAAGAAATGTTGAATATAATCTATTCAAATAAAAGCTTTGAAAATCTGTTTCTGTTAATAGTGTTGCCTCAATAAGGCTAACATGAATGTTTTACATGTTCCCTTTTTGTGTGGATAAAAACAGCCACAATGCTGTTGACAATGTCACTGATCAAAGCCCTTCTTCAGAAGGTTGCGGTCTGGTTAGAGTTACAGAGCTATACACTTTTCTGATTTTTATTTGTAAACATTTTGAAAACTAAATCAATAAACCCATTAATCTTCTTCTTCTTCTACTAACCTCGGAGGCCTTTAGAGATCAGCTGTATTTGTGCTAAGATGTTCTCATCTGGCCATTGAAGGCAACAGTTTGCTTAGGATTTTCTTTAGGCGTAAAATAAGATTAAAGGCGGGATGAAGAGAAATCCCATACTTTTCAGATTTATTTTTGTAAAATATCAATTTGTATAGATGTATCATTTTCTTTACACCTTACAGTTATGAATTAATTAATGATGGACCTATCACATAAAATAACAATACAACATCCAGTCCTGTACATTTAGAAAGATCTCTGTGCTTAAAGGAAGTACAACTGTTCGCTACATCATTAAAAATGAATAATCTGAACTTTTTCCCACCTGTGCTGTTGTAGGTGGCTGTGAGCGGGTCGTTCTCTCTGTTGGGACCCCCTGAGTGGTCCTCGACACTGGAACCCTGGGCCTGAAGGGGACTCTGGTCTTGACAGTGGTTGCAGCTGTGGTGATGGGTATAGCTGTTGTAGGTTCAGGCGTGGTCTCTGCTGTGGTGGGCTCATCGTCCTCTGTGGTGGTTTCCATGTCAAAGCTGGGGTAAACCGAGGTTGGCTCGGGCGACAGGTACACATCCTCTTCAGCTTCGCCTGGAATGAGCAGGTCGTCTGAACCAGCAGAGGGTCCTGCGCTCTCCACAGCACTGGTTGTCGGGCTGGTGGTGGACACGGGGAAGACGGTGGGCGACCGGGGGGCAGCGGTGGTCTGAGCCGCCCGGATTCTCTCCAGCTCCCTCTGTCTCTCAAGCTCCCGCTCTCTCTGCCTCTCCCGCTCTCTCTCACGCTCCCTCTCCCTCTCCCGCTCTCTCTCACGCTCCCTCTCTCTTTCCATCTCTCTGATCCTCTCTCTTTCTCTTTCCCTTTCCAGCTGTTTTTCTCTCTCCTTCTCCAGCTCCCTCTCTCTTTCTCTCTCCTTCTCTAGCTCCCTCTCCACGTAGATGCCGCTCTCTCCGTCAGCCTCAGTGGGAAACACGGTGGAGGTGACCTCCTCTGGGCTGGGGCTGGGCTCAGCTGCAGGTGAGGCTGAGGGGGCGGGGCTTGTTGCCTGGGTGGTGGAGAGGAGGAGGGGTTCTTCTGTGGTGAACGACACGTCAGATGTCGTCGGCCTCATGGCAATCTCAGAGGCTGGACAAGCAAAAAAAAAAAAAAAAAAGAAAGAAATGAAAGGATTTTAAAAAGTTGTGGCAGACATGCAAATGAGACCACTTCCTCTACACCGCTTTTTGGAGGGAAGAAACTGGACATAAATATGAAATATAACCTCAGAAATAAAATGTCCCTATTGTGACTTAAAGTTTAAAAACACTTTATTTTTCCACATACTGTACATCACCACGGCTTTATTCTCACTTTTTGTCTGAAACAGGCTGTTGTAGCTCCCTGTCTCTTAAAACCCCCATTCTTACCGTCTGTTCTGATTAGATGCTCAGATAAGCTGGTTTGCATGTCAATCCAGTGGCTTGGATATTAAGACTGTGAGAATGACATGATGATGCAGGTAAATGTCAAAATGAAAGCATCAGTTAAAACTGGAGCTTTTCAGGCAGTTTAGGGAGTTGATTTTCTTTAAGAAGGAATCTAACTTTACAAACATTTCCAGACATTTGCATAATATGACATTTTAAGGATTACTTTTCCAAAATTTTTATTTTTATTTGATTAGTAAGAAACACGTTCTGTAAGTAAATCAATTTCTGTTAGCACATTATCAGTGTTTTTGGGATAGTAAGAGACCTGGATGGAGGGATCCGTGTTTTGTTGCGTCTTGGCCAACCCTGTAGACGAGAAACAATATTCTGCTTCACTCAAAGCAAAAACTGATCCAAAATAAAAACAGAGTTGGGAATATCTGATCTCCATTGTGAGGTCTTCATAGGAGAGATCTAAAGGAAAAACAACTGCTGACTGCTTGCTAACCCCCCCAAAAAAACATCCCACTGATTCCCGGGACTTTCAGAGAAATATTCAGTGGACTAATGACATGGAGGTGAAACTTTTAGGAAGGTGTGATTCCCGTTTAATCTGGTTAAAGCACCAGCAAGTCCACCTCTGAACGGCTAAAATGAACAAAATGAAGGTTTTGGAGAGGTCTTGTTAGAGTCCAAGCTTAAACTCAACTCAAATGCTTTGGCTCGACCATACACGGGTCATTTATGTTTAAATACCTTCTAAAGTGGCTGAATTAATTAAATTCTGCAAAGAAGAGTGGGCCAAAATTGCTTCACAGTAAAGTAGAAGACTGATTATCAGCTATGTCAGAAGTTTGATGGCAGATGTTATTAGTTTAGGGGGACATTTACTGTTTAATAAAGGGCTAGGTTGGTTTAGATATTGTTTTCCCTTAATATATAAAACAATCATTTAGAAACTTTTTGATTCAACCATGTTATGTTTGTCTGAAATCAAAATTTCTTTCATAATCTGAAACAGGTAAGTGTGGCATGAAAGAAAAAAAACAACCAAAATCTGTAAGGGCGTAAATACTTTTTCCAAATAACCTGCATAAATAGAGAAAGAAATAAAGAAAGTAAATATATATTTTTTATTATTATGAGGTGTTTGGGGTCACTAAGTTTTCATAACAAGCATTTATTTTAAAGCTTTTAATAACATCTTTACCAGGGGTGCAAATAATTGTAAAGGATGCTGTGTTTGCATCTCGAATTCCACTTGAACGCATTTTGGATAACAATGAAATCTGCAAACAGGCATCAAGTGCAAGCAGGCATAAAACAGAGCAAATCAGCCTCCACATCTAATATATCTCCGACACTGCATAACGTTTCAGTTCATGTGTCATATTACAGGGACATATCCCCACAAAAAATGTACATATGAGGGTATTTTGTTATTTCTAACACAGGTAAATGCAAAGCTTCTATAAAAACTGGCCAAACTTTTTTTTACAGTTTTTAATACAGAGAAATCAGCTGTTGACCAGAATCGGACGATTTTCAGCCTAATCAGGTCTGACCAGTGACCAGGTGATCAAATTAAAAAAATATTCAAAACCCAAATTATTTTTCGTTCAACCAAGAATTTTGTTTTCTGATAAGAAATGAGCTATGACTCTTCAAAAGACAACAAAACAATATTACCAGGGCATCATTTTTAAAAGAATTATGACTTTATTTACATTTTATTTTTTAAAAATTATACCTTTCCCAATATTTAATGTAAAAGTCTTTATTAGCAATGCAGCAATCAACTTCTTCTTATAATTGCTGATCAGGTTTTTGTTTGACAATCTGTCTTTAGTGCTGAATCATTTTGGGCTAAGTGTTAAGCGCTAAACAGGCCATGCAAGCAACACTCTTTGGTGCAGCATTTGTTCCTGAGTAAAGAAAACTCAAAATGAGCTTCTTTTTTTTTTTTTTAAACCATCAATGAGGCTTTTAAAAATAAAGTTAGAATAAGTAGAAAAGTCATAAGAGGCTATTTCAAAGGAAACTGTATTTTCTGTGAAATGCCGAGCCATGTCTGCCAGGCTGTGAGAGAGAGCTGAAAAGCAGTATAGCAGAGGTGTTCGTGTTTAATTCTTCAGAGCATTTTTAACTTCTGTTGATTTTGGAACATGTAGGCAGCCTTTTGGAAGGTAAGGGGAGGATCTACATACTCTAACAAATACATTTTGTCAAAAAAGACCAATTTTGTTGATCATGATTGATTTGTAAAACCAATAAAAAGGGTAAAAAAAAAAAAAAAATCCAAAGGGGTGAATACTTTTTATAGGCCATGTATTCTTGTTCCGAGCAAACTGAGCTTTCCTCTTTTCCTGGGGAACCAAAGTGTTTTTGCCTTTTCTGCTTTCTGCCTTTTAAATGTCACTGTACTTAATGACACAAACACTACAGGGAGGTGTTTGCGTTGTCAAATCACTTAATAGTAAAATGATGACTTTGACATGGCAATCATAACGCCAATGACATTGTTTTTCCTTATATTTAGCGCCTGACAGCAGGAAGATAACTGAGTCCAAATTAGATCAACTACAGTAAGTTCAGCTGGCGTAAAAGCTGGAGAACAGAAGGTGGTGGGAGAAATAGATTAGAAACATTAAACTTTCCTTTGTCATCCTGATCTGGTTCTAAGAAGGATGTTTTTTGGTTTTGTTGCCAAAAACATTGGGTCAGTTGGTGTGGATGGAGATCTCTAAAAAGAGTAGTTGCGGTGAATGCCATTTATATACATGAAGTGCATTTTCAGAAGGAGAGGAGAGGAGATGAGCAGAGCTGTGGCTCATAATATTATTACTCTGCCTTTCATTCGGTTATAGCAGTGAAGCTCCTTGGGTTGAAAGAGAAGCAAATTGAATTTACAGACACAAAGACACGAAGGCTGTCAGAGGAGCTGCAGAGGATATCGGAAAACGGACTCCGACAATGCGTCTTATGTTTAATGTATCAGAAGCCACAAAATACCTCCACTGAAGCAGCAGAAGCAGACATTAAACGCGCTTCTGTCTGTTAAAAGCGAACCCTTTCTTTGGAAAGGTTCAACTCTATATCACAGTTTTAGATAAAGCAATTTACCGGGCTGCTGTTTCAACCGCAGGGGGGTGCCTCTGTCATTCTCCACTGCCCTGAATTGTAATTTATTTCATGCTCACCCACCAGCGCAGTGCCTTAACCGAGGGCGGCCCTCAATGAGTCACACTTGATAAGAAGAAGCCGTTCACAAGCTTCGAAGGCTAGATCAGAAAATCAGGCTGAGTTACACCAATGTGATTTACGTTAAGTAGGTAATTCCCAAACACGCAAACTAGCAGCACTGGAGATGACATACGCTGGCACATAGTTGCGTGTGATTGTCTAATCTGTGTGGACTGTAATCTGATTAGAGCAAAGAAGATCTCTGGGAATCGACCCTGGGTTAGTGGTTGTTTGCAACAATGTGCCTGAGAGTGTTTCCATTAAACCTGTATCCTAGCCGTGCTGAATAGCCAAGCATCTGTGGAAGAACTTCACAGTTTTTATGTTAAGATCAAAAACGTAAGTGAATTTCACTGGGAAGTGTACTGTGCATTTGTATTCAGCCCCCTGAGTCAATATCTTGTAAAACCAGCTTTTGCTGCAGCTACAACTGCAGGTCCTTTGGAGTATGTCTCAATCAGCGTTGCACATCTAGACTGTCATTTTTCTCCATTCTTCTTTGCAAAATGGGTCAAGGACAGTCTGACTAGAAGGAGAGCGTCTGAGCAGCGATCTCCATGTCTTGCCAAAGAATTCTGTTAAAGTGCTTTAATTTAAACCATTTTACAATAACTTTGGCCATAGGTTTAGTGGTTTTGCCCTGCAGTCTCAAGTCTTTTATAGCCTTTAACCAGTTTTCTGAAGAAAAGTGTCCTCAAAGCATGATGCTGCCTCCACCATGGTGTGCTCAGGGTAATTTGGATTATGAGATAACAGCCACATGTAGTTTACAAAGTTCAATTTTGCTCTCATCTGACCAGAACACCTTCTTCCATGTTTGCTATATCCCCTAAATCAAAGGTCTCCAAGCACTAATTCAAGGGACATGACTGGTCCTTCAATCTTTTATTACCAGGCTGCTGAAGAAGAGTAAATAATCACTTTCATTTCCATTTCACTGACAATTACACACATTAAGATGTTTCATTTTGAAAATCCAGATTGTCTTAATGACATCTGTTTCATTTTGCATCTTTGACATGCATAGTTAAACCCAAAATTTTTCATCCCTCTGGCAGATTTGGGTTTGTTGTATTATCTTTTGATGTGGTATTGATCTTCTGTAGTTGTATTATCTTTTGAAAGCTGCCTTTCTCATTTACTATCAGAAACAAACAAACAAAAAAAACCCCAAATCTGTCAGCGGTATGAATAATTTTGAATTTCACTTTACCTGTAGTGCAAAAGTCCCTCCCAACCACTAGTCCCTCCGAACAGCTAGTTCAAAGCCGAGAGGACCTGCCTGTCGAGCCAACCATAGTAGTCTCCCTCTGCAACTTGACCCTGCTGCAAAGTTACGCCACAGGTTGCACAGAACTGAAGCAGAGAGACCCTGCAGTTTATTTTCCTCATTACCAGTTACCCAAACACCCTGACCCCACCACTTGTCTATCAAATTTTTCTCTACATGAAGCATGGCTGGACTTTATTTACTTATTAAGTCACTTCTGAAGGCAAGTGCTTGCACTTGATTTTATTTCAGGGTATCTGAGTGAAAGGGGTTGAATACCTTTGCAAGTTAAAGTTGTTAGATTTTCATTAGTAAGACTTTTTGAAAACCAGAATTTTCTTTAATCTTCACAATTATGCACTACTTTGTGTTGATTCTATCACATAAAATCTCCATAAATGCACAGCATTTGAATGTGAAATAGTTCAAGAGGAATGAATGCATGTTTATGAGGTGCCTGTCTGTGTGGATGTGGTGAACAGCAGACCATGAGGACAAGGAACTGAGGTGGTGGGGGGTGGCTGGAGGCTTCAGGGTCAGTAGATTGAAACGAAGCAGCTGTCGGGGTTTGAAAGAGCCAGGGCGTGAGTGCGTAACCCTCATTCACAACAACACCAACACAGACACACTTACAGCCAGAGCCGGAGCCCGAGTAGAGGTCCTCGTCATCGTAAAAGTCATCTCTCGTCGAGCCTTCGTCATCAACGGGCTTAGACCACGGCTGCGCCTGTTGGAAAGACAGAGAGAAGGAGGTGCAAATGGCAAAGATTAGAGTTATTCGTCACGGAGGGCCAAGCTGTTCATTAGTTTATTCGAAAGAGAAACCACTCTGGCAGATTGTGTCCACACACAGACATGCGTGCAGCTGTCTGAGAGGAGGTGCGGACTGCATTATGCTGGACAGGGTAACATCTGTCAGTCTGTGGCTCTCTGGAGGAGCATAGTTAATGAGTTGATCTAAAGCTGGGATTCTGGCAGGGAAACATCAAAGCTTTTTCTAGGGGAAGGAAAGGAGGGGGGTTTCGTTAGGCTCTGCTTGTAGGAGATGCTCAGACTGCAAAGCACCAAAGGACAGGCCTGCAATTAACTTCTGAGGTTGGCAATTTTTCAATATACATTAATCAGGGGATGTTTTGAATTAATTCCTTTTAGTGTGTAAAATGTTAGAGAAAGTAGGATTTGTTTTTTTGTCAAATCACAATATGAAACATTTCCATTTCTGAATTAAGTATTCTCAGAATGTGCATGAAGTTGCCTACATTTCTAGAAGAGAAATATCTAGACTTGGATAAAGTCAGGCTCAAAACTATTGGTATAGTTGACAAAACATTTCGATGTATAGCTTTTTTTTACAGAAAGATTATATATCCATTCATTAAAAAAACTCAATAAAAGTCTTATGGGAACAAAACTATTTGTATTGTAGGTTAAAAATGTCCTGGGTCAATTTGCCCTTTTTTTGAAATCCTTTTCATACCAACCCAATGGCATTTTGTCCTAACCTAAGCTTATTTCATACCTGTAAGCAAACCTTTCCATTTCCATCTCCTTAATGATCGCACCTATGTTAATCACAAGCAACTATTTCAAGATGTAATCATGATTGGTAATCATAAAATTGCTTGAACCTCACATATATAATTTAATTTAACTTTACATTTCACAGTGTTTTCAATGGTTATGGTTCTGATCCCTGTTTGGGTCGGTTAAAAGTGCAATAAGTCTAAGCGACCTCCTGCTGGTAGTTACAGCATACCTGAATTTTCTAACAGCAAACTATGGGTAGGATGTAGAAAACAAATCTTAATCATGAGTTGTCAGAGCAGGTATGAAATACTCCCAAGACAGGTATCGGTAGATGGGTGGTTGATATGAAGCATCCCATACCAGGTGGCTCTATTTTCCACATCTGCCACAAAGTACTAAAAGCAAAACACACAAAAAACTGTTAAATGTGTATTTTGGGCATGCTGACATGAAATAATGGTATCTGAATATGGTTGATAGTTTGTTGGGGTTGATCTAATGGGGCTAATTTCCAATGGGATAAAAAAGGTCAGTATTCAACAATTTTTTCTAGGCTAAATAAAAAAAGGACTGGCTGACCTCAAATATGCATAAAAAGATCTGTGAGGGTGTTTGGAAGGGAAATGGCTGTGCTTGCAGTAAATCCCCTTAAAATAGGGACATGCAGCAAAAGGCAAATTCAAGAGGCTGAGGTATGAGACATATTTTCTTGCTAAACAGGTAATCAATAAGTTAATCAACCAACTAATTCAGCGAGATGAGAGTTTTCAGGCCCTCTCACAGTAGCTACAGAACTGTGAATGGTCAGAACTTAAAAGTATCCGAAATGCCAGCGAGGGTGCCTAATGAAAAGATAAATCACTGTTAAGGTTTTCACAAATAATCTTGATTATTTTTAGCAACAAATTTTTAGCACATCCTGAAAAACATACAATTTACAGGAGACATCTGAGACTCAACGATTTCTCCAGCCAGCAAACTAAATACCAACAGATGGTTTTACTTCATAAGTTGGAAAACATGACGTATTCTTGCCTTATCGATGGTTAGCTGAAGAATGTTTAAAAAAAACCCTGCTGTACATTGGAGATTACATTCAGTCTGAATCATTTCACCGAATCCTCTGCACCTCCTACCCCTCCACCTTAATCCAGGTTTGTTTGTCAGCGCCGATGAGGGCAAAACGTGAGCCCTCGCGGGGGTCAGGCAGGGGATAATCGAGGATCGCTCGGATAGTTGAATTTCTGAAGTGAATGACCTCGTATTCCCAAACACTACGAGGTCGATCCCTCCTCCCTCCTCATTCATCTCTCTCTTTTTCTCATGACCTTAATCCCAGATCCCTGCGATATTTAACACACCCTTCAGCGCTCAGAGGCTTTTCTCATCACAGAGGGTCAACTGATACCGCCATCGCATGCGTGCACTTTGTCACAATACGTGCTGCGGTGCAAAGAGAAACCTCAGATGACAGCAAATGCAGCAATCTTTGTAGACAGCTTTCTAATGGTTGTTTTCAGCATCAAAAAGATTATTATTAGCAGATTTGCTTCAGTATGCAGAAAGGTGTTTGCTGTCAAATCGCTCTGAACTACACCTTTCAAGCACTTGAACTCTGCTGAAACACCTTCCCATTTCTATTATACCCAGAAGTTTTTTGGGGTTTTTTTAAAATAAGGTTTCTGGTTTCTATGCATTTTCTTAGAACACAGAAGACAGTGTGATTATAATTACAAAAGAGTTAAACTCATGCATCTTCTTATTTATTATCCCTGTGTGTTCTTGTAGTGCTGAGTTTGCAGAGAGGAGCTTTATGGAAATGAGGATTGTCCCGGCTTTCAAACTTTCTAAATCAAAACTTTTGAATTAACTTTAAACAAGGAAAATTCCTCTGTTTTCATCCATACTGTAGAGGTTGGTAGATTAACTTAAGTCTTATTTTTTCTACTTCAAAAGTTTTCAGAATAATGTCAATGAGCTCACTTTCTCATAGAAGAAAAAACTTTGTGAGCAAAGTCCGGAATCTACCGGATAAAGCTGTAGGGAAAAGAAAGTACACCCTTTCTGCTTCCCTTGGATTCAAGCCAGGTGCTGATAATGAAATGAAATTGACAAACTGATCATCAGCAAGTGTGACCGCCTCTTTAAAAGCAGGAGTGTGTTTCATCTGAGGTAGAAACAATGTCCTTTTGCAGGCAAATCCAAACTCGGGATGTTTGGCTATATGTTTCATGAAAACTAAACACAGAATATCTGCACAAACACCTTGTGAAAACTGTGAAGCACCATGGCGGAGGGGTCATGATATGGTTTGGCAAACCCAGGACCTGTGTGCCTTGTAGCCACTGAGTTGACCATGCATTCCTCCATTTATCAAAGTATTTTGGAGTCAAATTTGAGCCCATTTTATTCAACGAATACCCTCAGATGAGACAGCATCAAGCAATCAATGGTCCTCAACATGGAAATAGATTTACAACAGAATGTCTGAAAAAGAGACCTGATGGGATAAGTAAAAGTACCAATTTTTGCGAAACTAAAGGAATTGAAACGAAGCTGGAGAGAAGATTGGGAGAGAAGCCAAAAATGCTTCCAAAGTGTGATTGATAAAATTAATCAGAAAACAACTACTTGAAGTTATTGCAGCTAAAGGTGTTTTTTTTCTACAAGCTGATGAATTATGGGGTACACTTAGTTACTCCCATATTTTAAAAATCTTGGAAACCTCTTGGAAATCAGCTAAGGTCTTGGATGCTTTAATGTTTCAGAGAAGGAAAGTATCTTGATCATCTATGACTCCACTTTGGGATTTATTTAATGTTTAAAGCCGGAAACACGGTGTGACAGACAATCAAAGTATTTAAATTAAGAGGTTACATCTAACAGACAAGACCTCTGACAGACAAGTTACCAGACAAGACCTCTGACAGAGCTTCTTCTCTTAACTTTATCACAAAACACACAGACCTTAACTTGTTTCAGTGTCAGACTGACAGACCAGGAGCCTCATTCACCAGTGAAGATGCACCGACATTATTTCAAATCATGATCATACTTCATCTTTTGTCAGTAAAAAAGGCGACATGTTCCCCACAGACTGTTCAGCTGCATTTTTAAACTTGTTTTAATCAGTTTTTGGCTCACAGTAAATAAGCCATGTTTAATAGTTAAAGAGACCAACAGTCCATCAGAGGACTTGCTTTTTTTCCTGATTGTTTTCTCTGTGGGTTCCAGTTTAAATGTGCAAATGGTTGCCCATCTGGCTCCTAAAAATTAAGAAAATAGTATACTTAAAGCTCCTAAGTTGTAATCCACAAAACAATGGAAATGGGTAACATCAAGAAAGCCATGTCCATTTTATATAAACAGACTGTGGTTAAAAAGGAGCTATTCTGTTTGAAGAATGCAGCTAAACAAGCGATCAGCCTCACCACCATTTTTCTTCCATGTTTGAATGCATTTTCCTCAGCTTCCCTCGAAATCTCGGCTGATTCACACTTTAAACAGAGACGAAACAGTGTTTGCAATGGGAATTTCTGCGTTGCGGTCATGCTATCTGCTCAAAATCAAATGAAATGTTTCTCATGTATTCCCAAAATGGCCAACAGGAGGCAGATCCAGTACTTAGCATAGCGTTTATGAGAAATTTTAGTGTGAAATATGTTGCTGAATTAAAAAAAATAAGACATAAAAGAAAGAATTACAGTAGCCAATAAATGGCCGAAATACACTTTTTGAAAAATATATTCACACCCCTTGTACTTTTAAATAACTCATTAAATTATAAACAGAAACCTCAGTAGATATTATTGGTTTTGATCTGGTGGACACAAAGTAACTTTAAAGGTGGATAGGAAATTTTACAAATAAAAATCTGAAAAGTGTGGCATTCATATTTATTTGGCCCACCTGAGTCAATACTGTCTATAAGGTCCTTCTGCTGTTATTATAGCTGCACATGAATATGTTTTGTTCCACATTAGAGATGCATAATATATCAAGTGTAACACAGCGTAATATAAAACAGTTGAATGAGTATGATCACTTTTGAAAGGCATGATAAATGCTTCCTGCTACTCCAATCTGGAAATACTCATCCCAAATCTATCTCCGTGAACATTAACTGGTACAATGCTTCAGGACTGAAAAAAAAAAAAAGAAATCTAAAGTCTCAGTTTTGCTGCAGGTATTGGAAAAAAAGTCCATAAATCTGACCATAGCAAACTTATCTCCTCAGCAATCTTAAGCCCATCCTGAGGCCCCACAGAGCTGTTTTCTCCGGCCTGTGTGATACTAATTGCACCAACACACACACACAGGCACAAGCTCCTCCCTGGCTCCAGACACAGGAAACTCGATGCCCTTAAAAGCCAATAAAAGCATAATGGAATCTGGAAACACGAGCATCTCAGTCCATCACATCGCAGCATGAGGTAAAGATGAGACGCTATATGTACCTCATGAAAATGAAATTGACTTGGAGTTGTTTGGCACGCGGACAGAGCATGGATATGGGCTTTACGAATCGACAGGCTGAGAGTGAGTCTGAGTGTGTGTGTGTGTGTGTGTGTGTGTGTGTGTGTGTGTGTGTGTGTGTGTGTGTGTGTGTGTGTGTGTGTGAAGGTCCGGTGATGTCAGACCCTGAAAGTGCAGAAAAATGGTGAAAAGACGTCTCGGTGCGAGCGAGCACGGTGCGAGCGAGCACGGTGCAGGAGTGTGTGTGCTGTATTCCAAGGTTTTACAATGAAGACCGTTGCTATGGGCAACCTTTGCCTTTCACAGAAATTCCCCATCTTCCCGTGAGAAGCTACCAGACGCACACAAGCGGAGCAGCAGACACACTCTCACAGTTATATAGAAGTATTAACTACACAGGCAAAGGTGTTATGCAACATCAAACTAAACAACCTAAAAAGAAAACATCATAGCAGCTTTCACCCCCTGCTTTCTGCCTGCTCCTGCCCCCCAGGCCTCCCTTCGCCTTCTCCTTGGATTCGCAGACTCCGTGCCAGCGTATCCCTGTCCTCGCCCCATTTTCCTTTCATCTTAAACTCCGCTTCTTATCTCAAGGGTAGCCCACTAAATTCAGTGTGACTCCAAAAGAAAAAACACACACACATAGTTAAATAAACACATCCCGCCCACAAAGTGGCTCCGCAGCTCAACCCTGGGGGCCCCATTTACGCTTAAGTCCCCTCCAGGACTCACTGCAGCTACGTCGCTAGAGTTTGCTGTGTCTATGTTTATCTCAATATTTAATAGTAAAATATAATCACAGTCAGTGCATGGACATGTTTAATTTATGCGTCAGTATGTGTGAACTCATGGCATGGTGGGCAGGAAAGCGTATGTAATTACAATGTGTGTGAGTCTGCATGGGAGTAATCACAGGTTTTGTCATGTATTTACAATCAGATGTGAATTTCAGGGGCTCCAGCTCTGCATTTTTCCCTCTTTCTGGGGCTACAAGCGCTGCCACGTTCAGCCCTCAAAGCTAACTAACCGCAACAAGAGTCGACGAGCTGCCTATAACCCAAGGCCAAAATCATCCCAATGTTGCCCTCGATTTTCCCTCCGCTGCTGCATTTTGTTCCCCGCTGGTTATAAAAGGAAACTGTAAGATGACAGCCGTATTCAGCTGGATCTGCGGGAGTGAATGCAATCCTGCTTTTTGGCGTCATATGAGGCAGCGCCACTGTAAGACGTGGTGCCAGCTGGAGTCAGTTTAAAACAATCTGGGGATCTTGGAATCTCTAATTATGTATATATTTTCTGTGAAGAGAGAAGGCGAAAACAGAAAATGAAGAAAGGGAATTGGCTTTATCTGTGTGTGGAAGATGAGAAGCTATATGCACATCACTTGGTCAGGGCTCCTTATGTATGCATTATGGTATCAATGCAGCATGGCATGGAGATGATCACCGTGCAGTTCTACTGAGGTGTTACGAAAGGCCATTTTGCTTTGATAACAGCCATCTGTTCATCTGCGTTGTTGACTGTGATTGCTCTTGGCTTCCTCTTGACAGTAGCTTAGGTCAGGACAGCTTCCTGGCCTGTCAAGAACAATGAGACCAAGGTCATGAAAGCAGACATTGGTACTTCTGGCAGGTTCCAAGTCCCGCTGGAAAGCACAGGAAGCATCTCCATAAAGCTTGCAAGAAAAAAGCATAAGGTGCTCTAAAATGTCCTGGTAAATGGTTGTTCTGACTTTGTATTGGATAAAACACAGTGAACCAACACCAACAGATGACATGACTCTCTAAATCATCAGGGTCTGTGAAAACTTTACACTGGACCTCAAACAACCTCAAACACTGAGCAACAGTCCAGCTTTACTTTAGACCAGGTAACACCTAGTTTATACCTGCAGTTTCAGAACAAGCACTGTCAGCTGGGGGCATGTTCTGTTGTTCAGACCATTCGCAAACATCCCATTCATGCAGTGTGAATGGTGCTGGCCAAACAGAAAGAGAAGCAAGGATGTCACACTGCATGACATTAGAAAAAAATAGAAAAAGAAAAAGAAAGAGAAGCAAAGTAGAGCCAAATGGGTGAATAGAAACACAGAGAATATCTATTGGAGAACATTACATACACTTCTAAAAAGTAACATTTGCAACATCAGCCTTTTAGTAATGCACGTCCACTATAGATTGTTCTTCTGATACCAGTTGACGAAGACAGGCTGATTTAAACTGCAGCAACATCCACTGTTTAAAATAGGAACTGCAGCGGATGAAGTGCATCTCAAGTGAAGGCTTAAAAGTCGAAGGGACATTCTTCACCTCCAAGTTCTCTTGAAACATCTGCCACACGAAAGTATGCATACAGCTTAAGATGCTTTTGTTTCAGGAATGGCTGAATACAACAGTTGCAGCCCATGTACTGGATACATCTATGTGTGGAGAGAAACTCCACAGTCCACACCTTGTAAATCTCCTTCCAACTCTTAAAAGAGCTTTACGTCACAATCATCTTAAGGCTGTGGTTATTCCTGTTGCTTGTACACCTTTTGCTACCACACTTTTTCCTTCCACTCAATTTTTCATTAATATGCTTGGATACAGCAATCAATAAACAGCCAGCTTCTTTAGCAAATACCTTTTGTGGCTTTCCGTCCTTTAGAAGGGTGTTGCGAGTGACATTCCCATGATTATGTCGGGAATAACATTTCTTTTTTTTTATTTTTGGTGATATTCTAAGTTTATGATCAACTTAATTTGAGCTTTCATTAGCTGTAAGCTACAAACATAAAAATTAACTAAAACAAACACTTGAAATGTATCACTGTGTGTGGAATGAGGCTATATAATGTAGTTTCACTTTTTAGATTACATTCTGAAATGAATTAACTTTAAGGTTTTTCTAATTTGAGATGCTCCTGTTTGTCTTCAAAGGGAAAGCTGCAACATTTGCAGTGACTCAGATGGGAACATGATCTGAAGCTGACATCAGGAACTGCCCTGTAAATTTGATCCTACAGATAGTGTTTGTCAGCTTGTTTTACAGCTGCAGAGCCTGGATTACATACCTGAGCTGACATTCCTGCAATTTTACACATATTATTATTCACACGACCCGATCTGTTCCACAGCTAAAGAACCAAAGGAGGTGGAAAAGAGAGAGATGAAGGTGTGTTTTGTCTGTGAAAAACAATAAGAGTGTCTGTGCCGCACAACAATTTCTGTGATATCAGGAATTGAGATAAGAATAGGCAGCAGAGCTACAGTATTTATGTGCATTCAGACACACACACACACACACACACACACACACACACACACACACACACACACACACACACACACACACACACACCAAAATCCTTGTGCTGGTAGAAGAGCAGCTGGCAGACCAGCATGACCCAAAAATGATTTCTTTGCTTGTGTTTCTGGTCGGTCTGTCTTACTTCAGCTTAGATCTCCAGGCTACAGCCATTCAGATAGGTAGCTTTATTGTGATTGACTTCAAATGCATTCCTCTGTAACCCAAGACGCTGTATTGTAATCTGACATAACACATGCAATTCTGCTCTTCTTTGGAGAAATGATCGTTAAATGTGGTTTTTAATGTGAGATTGTGCTGGAATGGGTTTTCTTGACTGCCACGGCACGTTTGAGCTCTCAAGCTGTGAGGAATAATTTAAATACTCCCTATTCTCTCCGCCACCATCTGTGACTCCTCTATCTATCCCTCTATTTACTGCAGCCCCAGCAGTAAAAGGAAACAAGCGAGACAAAGACAGTGAAAGACACAGAGGTCACGTCCATTCATCATCACCCCTCCGCCCCTCCCTCCAAAAAAACTGACAAATATCTGTCTTGACCAGGCATGGATGCCAGGCATATGACAGTCTCACGGTGCAATAAATGAGTAAAAATAACCCAGTTTCACTGTATTTGTAAAAAAAAGTTTTTTAAAAAGTTATAGGTGTGCTCCTTATTTGGCTTATGAATACTTTGAACAGCTGAATTTCTCTTTCTTAAATGGAAGGGCAGTGGGCAGCAACAAGTGTGTGGGAGGGGGATTTGGGATGCAGTACACTACTCTCTCTCACTTTCTCATGAGTAAGATCTTAAACTATAATAATAAGAGGATGGCAAATTGTAGCTACTTAAAAAAAAACTTCCTAACACTTGGTTGTATAGTGGTAGCAAAAACCAGTCCATGACTGGTCTGAATTAATCTCATTTTAAGGAATGTTGGGCTTACAGACAAGTTTCGACTCTAACTTTTTCTGTTTCTACAAGTTAATGTTGTGAAAATTAGAATCTTTGGCCAAATTGCTACCTTTTTCTGTTTGATATACGAACTGAACCAAGGGGCATGGCAGAAGAAATAAAATCCTGAAGATTAAAACTTAAGATTCCAAGAAGAAGAACACTTAAATCAGCCACTGTCGTTTATGCTTCAAGGTACAGATGTTAAATGTCATTCATCGCCTCACTCTAGACCCCTTACTAAGAATTACTACAGAGTAACTGATTTGTACAGAAATATGAGAAACATTTTATCCCAGTAGCTTTAATGCAAGCACAATCAAAACCCAGATTCAGTCCAAAAATAAATGTCTAATATGTCACTACGGCAGGTGGCCCCACCAGGCGTTCATGTTGACTGTGCTGCTTGTGTGCCGGCTCAGTTTTTGACTCCTGTGGCATAACAGCTTAGATTTGCAAAGTGGACTAACAGGAGGCACAAGTTTGTGAGCAAGTCTGTTTCTAACATAAATAACTCCAGAAGCAGAGAGACTCCCAGATGGTACAGAAGTCATGAAAGAGGATTTTATTGCAACAGTTTGAAAACTGAGAAGTTAAACTGTAGGATCAAAAGAATCAAAAGTTGCCGATTTTCTTACCGAGAACGGACGTTTATCGGTCAGGAGGAGTAATAAAAGTTCCAATGTGACACGACAAATAAATGTGCTTCTGAAAGACTGGTCAAACATTCCCATAGAGACACTTCCAAACTTTCAGAACATATTTCCCAGTTAAAGCTGTTAGAACTGCAAAGAGTTGGCAAAGTCCAAATTAAAGCCTATATATTTAGAAAAGGATGTCAATTAAGATCATTTATGTGTAAAGGCAAGCATCTAAATACACTTGGTGATTTTGAGTATCTTAAACATTTACACACTACAACTGTAAAGATTTTATTTTTTTCCATCCCACCAGGGCCAAGAAACCTTGTACAATTTCTGTTTCACTGGCATTTGAATACTCTATTTCCTTGTAAAGATATATGCAGCATTTCAGATGGAGAAAAAACAGAAAGCCTAATAAAATTCTAATTAAAGTTTAACGTTCATGTTTACAAAAGGTGGAAACACAGGACCTTTTGGCTCAGTGCGTAATCAAATATGCTGATGATGTAGCTTTATTACTACAGATCCCCCCAAAATCCCCTTCCTATTAAACCACTTTCTCCCAATTAATATTTCCCAGTATGTGTGCAAAAATTAATAATTTAGCCTCCACCTATTGAGAATCTGTGTTAGGCTTATTCAGATTTGTTCTAGAGCCTTCTATGAGCGAAGCCAATCTGTATTACTGCTGAAATGAAAGTATTCTACGTCCTTGTGAATGTCCTGTCTGAAGGAAGGCAACTTTTTCACAGACGCAGCTGACAGATTTGCTTAAAACAATAATTATTATTATGTGGCTGGAGGTTTAGAATAAAGCAGCATCAAAAGAGGGGGTAAAATTATGGTTGGGGGCCACATTTCAAGCATCCCAGTACTTTAATTCGCTGTAGGAGGAGAGCCTACGCTCTGTAAAGCAGCTGCTGATTCACAGCCGTGTCTGTGGCTGCTCCTCTCCAGAACGGTCTGAATCACGCTGATAAGAGACAGAGAGTTTGTCCATCTCTTTACCTGGAAACGCTTGAACTCTTTGGCACAAGCTCCTGCAGCCACTCGAAGACTTACAGGAAAACATGAAGCCTATTTACTTTGTCTCACTCCACGCCCATCTTTTCTTTCCGGAGTGGATCCCTGACCCTGTCAGCAACGACCTCTAATCTCCCTCCATCTCCTGCTTTTTTTCTGCTTCGTGTCTCTCTAACCAGCTGGGCAGGCGGCCAAGCCGGGCGCTAACACGTTATAGTCGGACAAGATGTGAGAGAGATAGAGGCCAGGCAGCATGTTTATGCTGGGGGAAGGTTACCAGGTGATGGCCTGGTTAAGACACCTGCCACCTTGAGCAGAGATTAGCACAGAAAGCCTCTGCACAGTCATGCTGCTTGCGTTTTCTGGCACCGCACAACACATACTTGCACATACGCACAAGTGGCTGGATGTGCAGAATCCATCCCATGCCGATGACGTCAGCATTAAGACTGCAAACACCTGCACACTCACAACCACTAGGACCAAACAGATCCTGTCTCAGTCTTTGGTAGTGGTTTATAACTCTAAAAGAGAGACGTTGAGCAGAGATTTTCGAACATGCTTTTTATTATTCGCTTGTTTGTAAATGGTATTCATCCTTCATTTCTGATGTCCTAAGAGTTGGAATGAAAAAAAAATGTGATTAAATGTTCATTGATGATAGCAAGGATCATTTTACTTCCAAGGAGCTCGACTTTCTCATAATCTTTTAATGGGTAGATAGTGTGATAAAGCAACCAAAATTCAAAGAAAAACTTTGAAAGACCTTCAGAAGAGAAACATTGATTAAGAGAAATCTGGCTCGTTGAAAGCTAAGTGTAAAGAAGCAGGAGTAGTTTAGACATTCTACAAAGTACTCTTCATTACCTTCATTACATAGAGAAACAGGGGCCAATTTCTCTGAGCCATTTTTCAAAATGGGAAAGACAAGAAAATATGAAGTTACAGTAAGACAGATGTGTGAGCTGCAAAGAGTACATAAAGCTACTTACCTACAGGAGGGCCATTTCTACAATTTCTAGAAACACTGGAGCTGACGAACAAGGCTGGATAAGGACTAAGTTTTATCTTATCATCACACAAACATTCGAAAGGATGGTATTGCAGATGAACCGATCAGAATTTTGTCAGGTTTTTGTAAAGATCTGATCTGCTGATGTAGATTTTAGTGATTTCTCTTTAAAGCACAAATATAAAACACCATAGCATTTAAAATATTTTTCCAGCTTCCTGTCACAACAGAGAGAAGTTGCTGTAAAACAGGTTTACAATCATTTTAAAACTAAGATAAAATGATTAAAGACTTGATTTTAAACTGTCTTAAGCATCTTATATTAGAAATCAGAACTGCTAATGTGCCTTGCATTAATAAAACAGCATTCATTGTGTATTCCCTGGTTGATTACCTCAAATTTACTAATACAGCATGTCCATCACAAATACAGGTTGAACAGGTTTAAAATGACTAAACAAACCAACTTTTCTGTACTTCATTAAGCTTTCCTTTTATCAGATGGAGGCCTTGCTCTCTCTGAATTAAGCTCAGACATGAATCAACATGTCATGAAAAATACAGTTTCCTTTGAAATAGCTTCCTACATCTCTGCACCTTCTGACATCGTTTGGACCATCTCAGCTATTCTGTGGATAGCTAACACTGAGTCCTATTTGTGTAGTTATAACTTCCACACTGAAGGTTGTTGTTGTCAGTGCAACTTGGGGGGTCTGAAATTTGGTGCATCAAGTGAGTGGAAGAAAAATCAATTTTTTTATGTTTATGTTAAGTTGGTTATCAAATCAGCTGATTCCAGTCAACAGCTGATATCTTCATTACTTCTACAAACTCTGATTTCCAGTAATGATTTAGTAACACATTTCAGAACCAAAAAAAATGCCAGCAAATGAGAGGATAGAAGGAAATACATACAAAATGAGTTGTAAATATGTATATAAATATGTTCACCACAGATTTTCTTCACCAGGCAAAAACCAAGCAAAGCAGCATTAGATTTTAAAAGAAACTACTTTATATTAAGAGATGCTATTAGCAGCAGCAGGGGGGTCGAGGGAAGTCATTTCTCCTTGGTTCCCACTGAGTTATTTTATACTCATTAGGTGTTTTAAAGATGGAAAGTAGATGTCTTGGGTACAATCAGCTTACATGAGTGACTCTTTAAAATAAATTCAAAGCCATTAACCTTTTTTAAATAACATGAATCTGCTACTCAACTCCAGAAGGATACTCATAACTAATCTGGTATACAAACGGCAATGTGTGGGAAGTGGGGAATGTCTGCCAACCATATCTCTGATCTTTTCCTACATGTTTGTCTAACTTTTTCACACATGAGTGCATGCTGTGAACCAACGGGCGAAAAAACCCTAAACACGTTCATGTACAACAGCCAGGAAATGAGTGAAACACTTTCTCCTCCCACTATTTTTAGTCCCGATCAGATTTCTGATATTTCAACAGCGGCGAAACCAAATTGTTGACACATACACACACACATACATGAAACAAAAACTGTGGGAGGATGGCATTACATGGGCTTTGGTTTGTTATTCCAGCTTGATAAGGGCCTAAACGTGTCTCAGCTCCAAACCACAGCTGAATATCATCCAAGCTCTAATATTATCCTTCTAATATTATCTCTCTGCTCCTAGTTATAAAGGACAAAGAAGATGTAAGTGATGAATGCCCTCGTGAAAAGGCATGCATCTGCTAAATATGGCAGGCTATATGGTATGGTGAATAGCTTGGTCAGACAGAACAGGTGCACAGTGGAGAAACATCCTTCATGCACAATCTGAATCCACCTTCATGTAGATTAACAATATTTATTTCACACATTGATCCAAAGTAAGGCAGTTAATTTATAGAGATGCACTGTGTACCTCTGTTCAGTGAATTTTTTTTTTTTTTTTTTTTTTTGCTTGACATTTATTCTCTATTAGGTAAATCATTCACTGAAATGATTTTATAGGAGTTAATACTAAAGCAATCTTTAAATCCCAATTTAAAAATCCAAAGCTTCCATTTGTTTTTCTATCATCTTTCCATTTTGTAATTTTCAGTTATTTCCACACAGGCGTCAGATTTTCTGTTCAAGCACAAGGGATGCACAGGAAATGAGGCATGCAAGTAATCCAGAGTTGCATAACTTTATCTCATTGATATCAGCCTCCCTATTTGATGCTCTCCCTAGCAGAGCTGATAAAAAAGACTGTTTTACATGGAAGCATTCACCATCCCAAACTCGGACCACCTTTATTTTCTGCCTGCCTGTGCATTAGTCAACATGAGTACACATGTTACGAGCCAAATTCCAAGAAAAGAGGTGGATTTAAAGAGAAAAATGCAGCAAACAATAGACTGTGAGTAAGAGATGAATGTAGCTAATATGTCTTCATCTGTCTTGTGAAGCCTCAAGCTTTATCCCGCCATCTTGACTGTTTTGGAGCCAGAAGTATTCTTACTTGGACAAAGGTGGAGACTCATAGTTGAAATTGAAAGACTTGAAAGAAGAAGTTAATGATACTGACTAGTGGGGAAAAAAAGCATTGATCATAATAAAACAAAAGATAGTATGGCTTACTGATAATCCTTTTATAATACAATAAGTGTTATCATACAATACGTTGTAAAAGTTTTCATTCCTCTGGAACTTTCTCTGAGCGCAGAAAAGTGAGGATTGCATTTCAGTTCATTCTCCTTTACTCTGATCCCCCTGCCAACTGCTCTGAGTAGTTGCTTAATCAGTAAATATGTAAGGGCACAGTATACATGCGCAAGAAGGTGCTCTTGTCACATGAGACCGACACTGAACTTTCTGGCCCCCACATAAACCTGAACACACCATCCCCATGGTGAAAAATGGTGGCGGTTGCATCATGCTGTGGGAAGGCTTTTGTTCAGCAGAGGCAGGGAAGCTGGCCAGAGTTTATGAAGGAGGGAGGTTAACGCAGGGCAATCCTGGAAGAAAACAGCAGGGAAACAACCTCAAACATAGAGTCAGAGCTACTGGGATGGTTTGACAAATTGATATGTTAGCTAATGTTAGAAACCATGTATCTCATCTATCACTTGGTCTATCACATAAAATCCCAGTATAATACATTACATTTTGTGGTTATGATGTGACAAAATATGAAAGCGTTCAAGGGGAGTGAACAAAATTGCAACGCACTTCAGTGCTTGTTTGTTTGGCTGAGCTATTGGCAGATGAACCAGTCGCACTTTTTATGTATGTTTAATAATGTTTCTCTAAAAAGAAAATTAAAAAACAGGATGGAAATCTTCTGAAAGACCCTATGTAATATATTGTATTTGTTGGTCTCTTCACAGAATCAGCTGAGAACAGCTTGAAAAGGACCGACCACTGTCCATCTGACCCATAACATCTGAGACAAAGCAAGCAGCTGACACAGACACTCGTCGCTTTATCAGAGAAGGTCCTGTGACAGAGCGGAGACACATCAGATGGCCAGAGGCTCTGTGGCAGACTGGTACAGTGGGAGGAAGGGTGATACACTGTGAGACAGCGAGGTAAAGAGATGTTTATCAATGTGTAGGATCCAGTTGCTATAGTAATCTGATAATCCAGAGGGATTAAAGGCACTATCCCAAAACTAAAGAACAAAACCCATCACTGCTGGCAAAATTCCTCCATTTATATACAGTACTGGGCGCACGTTTTAAAACTCCACTTCACTGTTTTTCGTCATTTGCTTTCAAGAGGCCATCTTTTAAAGTAGTCTGGAGAATTGAGCAATTTCCATTCATCAATCCATTTTTTTTCAGTTTATCCAAGATCTGGTGTGGGAGGCATCCGTCCCTCCGAGGAGACTCTCTTGCTGGGGCACTCTCAAGGGGCAACCAAAGGCGATCCCAGACCAGGACCCATATGTGGTTCCTCCTACTAGTTCTGGGTTCTTTGTGCAGACAACCCCAGAAAACCACCAAAAGGAGATGCCCACGGTGCATCTCAAGCAGACCAACTCAGTTTACTCCTTTCAGTGCAGTGGAGATTTTTCATTTGATCAGTAGGTAACTAGTAGGGCAAAAACAGATAACAGACTGTGTTTGTCAAAACATATCTATGATTAATTAATGCTGCAAGAAAGCGAGAGAAAGCAAGACTTTCAGCAGATAGCAAGAAGGCTAAACACAGTACAGAAGAGTTGTTTTGTTTTATTCTTTTGTTCAGGTTTCATGGAACGTTCTGGAATCAAAAAACGTTTTTTTGGCAACCTTTTGGAGATTGGTAAGAATCTGCACTCCAAAACCGCTGCTTTAGTAATGCTAATCACTAATCACTCTAATCACTAATATAAGATGCTCAAGACTTGGTAAGCATTTGGTCTTAGTTTTAAAACATTGAAACCCTGCTTTCCAGTGAATGCTTTCACACACACTTGCCCTGATGTTGCCGCTGCTATAAATATAAATAATTAATCACCAATTAGAGTGATTGAAAATATTTTGATTGCTGTACTTAGATATTCTTGTAACATTGCTCTTGAAAAGAAATCTGAATCAGCAAATATTGGCAGCTCCAAGCAAATCAGTGCATCTCTTACATGCGGCCTTGTGTGAAAGTATGGGCCTTGACAGTTTTTGATGCTGCTCCCCCTCTCTGCAGTCCTCCACAGGGTAATTATTTTGCCTAGAAGAGTGTGTGTGTTGCAAGATTTGTTGCTCAGAAAGTGCAAGTGTGTGTGTTAGTGTGTGTATTGATGTTTAGTTGCAGAGATTGCTACTGGTTAACTGGTGGGTCAATGGCTGCGTTTTTGTGGCTTCTTCTATGAAGTGCTGGAGAGGGAGAAGAGAAGAAGAGAGGATGAATGTGGATTCATGTGTGTGTGTGTGTGTGTGTGTGTGTGTGTGTGTGTGTGTGTGTGTGTGTGTGTGCGTGCGCGCACGAGTGCAAGTGTGTGTGCGTGGGTGTGATTACAGACTAGCTCAATGGGCCTATTTCTGCAGGGCCAGTGGGAGGGCGTGGCGCCTGTGGCTGGAACTTTTCTTGTGTTTCTAAGAAACTTTTGAAAAGGGCTCAGAAATGTGGCTGTGTGTGTGCGTTGGAGAGAGCCTCAAACCATGATGCTTTTGTGCAACAGAGTGAATGTGAGAGGGCACTCAAGACTACACACACACACACACACACACACACACACACACACACACACACACACACACACGCACAGTAATCAATGGTCTCCTCACAGCTCCTAAATCGAACAGACACGCACAAAGAAAATGATGAGAGTCACATTTCTATGGATACACAGTGATGAGAATCACAAGGAAACATCTGTGTGCGTGTGTGTGTGTGTGTGTGTACACACCCGTGTGTCTATGTTTATGTAATTATAGTTTGTTTAATCAGGCTAATGACTGTCATGCAACTGCACAAAAACCCCGAGGAAGGAATAAGATAGAGAAATCAATCCACGGGAGGAACAGTTAGAGAGGAAAAGGTACAACAGAACACATCGCAGGAGAAAAGCAGCAGTGAGGAATGAAGGGATGGATGGAGCCAGTGGGCAGAGGGTGGAAAACAAATAAAGAAGTGATTTTTATGTTTATTGCTGGGGGAGAAATTCAATCAACCCAGTTAAATTCAATCGGAAAAAATAGAAAGATGCACCTTTGCAGGGGTGCGAGCTGAAGCCATGACTGCCGTTTTCCCTCAAACACACCCCAGTACAGAGGCAGACAAATGGCTGATGTTCTCTGGGCATCCTGACCTTGCTACACTTTCTTACTGCCATCACACTGGTTAAGGGACTTTGGCGAGGTGGCAGACAATCTAAAGCCATAGAGCAATGTCAAGGCTGTGTGCTATATATATATATATATATATATATATATATATATATATATATATATATATATATATATATATATATATATATATATATATATATATATATATATATATATATATGCAGAGTGAGTTCAGCAGCAGTCATTCATGAGCAGCACTGACTGAAGACTAAAACCTTGTGACCTCATCAGACATTTATCATGAGATGCTGATTAACTCTGATAAACCGATGTCAGAAGACTTTAACTCATGAGCCAACCCCAAAAACTGGGGAAGGAAAAAGAGTTTGCCAATGAATGGTTTCATTGTTGTCTTGGATTTTGTTTTAAATAACCAGCATATGATACAATTAAATTTGATTCAGACTAGTTTTATGGTATTATCATGAATCAACCAAACAATCAATCATCCAGACTGGTTTTTACTGAACCTTTAACATTTACCATTTGAAGTAAATCTATGGAAGCCCAAAAGTACCAAAATAGAATAAAAAAGTAAACCTTGAAAATGGTGCTTTAAAGTGTAACTAATCAGATAAAATTATATATAGTGTGAACAATTTAATTTAAAAAAAAAAAAAAACCACACACAAAAACTATTTTATTATTAAAGGATTAAAATTAAAATTATTTAATGTCAGATCCATTTGTCAGCCTTAGCTATCAAAATTAGTGGGTCGGACTAATACTGCTTTAATCAAGATGACTGGTCTGAAGTAGACTTATTGTATAAGTTGACCAATGAGGTGTTGAGGCTGGCTGCAAATCAATGCATGCCACACTAAAGCACAGTGTTTGAAATTAATAAACACAAAAAAAATGTATAAATAATTCTGCAATAAATTCAGATGATGCTTAATGCATTTCACATGCAATAATTTATTTATTGTACTTATTCAAAACTGTTCTATTATTTTACTAATATATATATATATAGATATATATATATATTATATATATATATATATATATATATATATATATATATATATATATATATATATATATATATTAATATAAAAAAAACTAATAAACTAATATATATATTTATATAATATATAAATAATGATTCAACAACTTACTCATGGTCTCATGAATCAATGTAAAATGTGTCTCACAACACATCGTTTCACATTATTTAATTATTTTGTTCACTCATCTGTACATTAAATAAGTAAATAAGTTTATATTATTATTAAATAAAGAAGACATAAATGACCTGTATGACTTAAATTTTGAATATATGAAGTCACACTGTAGTTGCTTTATAGCATCAACTTCTAAAGAACAGTTGTTTTACTGCTGATTGTTTCCATTAAACAGACAGTAACTAATCAGAACAATCTAAGTTTAACACAAAGTTAGACCAACTACAGACATGAGAGTATGTTCCATCACTGGCATCTTTTAAGCACAACACCCCAGTTCTAAAGTCCTTCCACTGGCTCCCTGTAGCTCAGAGAATAGACTTTAAAATGCTTCTGTTAGTTTGTAAATCACTGAACAGCTTTGCACCAAAATACATTAAAGACCTGTTGTCATTGCATCAGCCTTCCAGACCATTCAGGTCTTCTGGTTCTGGTCTACTCTGCATTCCCAGAACCAAACATGGAAAAGCAGCATTCAGTTTTTATGCTCCACAAATCTGGAACAAACTTCCAGAAAACTGCAAAACAGCTGAAACGCTGAGTTCTTTTAAATTAAGGCTAAAAACCCACCTATTTAGAGTTGCCTTTGATTAGTAGTAAGTGGAACATTGATCAATATATTTGATGTGAATTTGGCTGATGATTTTGACGATGACATTTGACAAAATGTAATGTTTATTTCTTGTTTCATGATTGGTGACTGACATTTTGATGATGTAAAGCACTTTAAACTGCCTTGCTGCTGAAAGCTGCTATAGAAATAAACTTGACTTGATAAATAGCTGTACATTGAATAGACTTCAACTAAACGATGCTTTTACATAACATTTTCTGACAACCTTCAGACTTGATAAGACATTTTTAATATAGTTGTGTCACTTTAAGCACAGAACAAGTCAGAACTGCAGAAGCCCCATTATTGGAGGAGCACGAATATTAGCAGAGGGTTTAACTGGTTTCTGTCGAGCTGTTTCCTACTTCATGGTTTTATCAGCAACACATGGTTGTTTTATCATTGTGAACACGGACATGCTTCGTTAAAAGTGCCAGAGCTGCAGCTAGAGCTTCTCTCTGATTATATAAACCAATATCTTTAACTTCTCAGATTTACTGCTGTTTTGACACAGTGCTGACGAGTTTTCACAAAATAACATAGTGTGGCTCTAAGTCAGAGAGATGGAACATTTGTCTCTGAACAATAGATGCAGAAAAACCATCTTCTCAAGAGAATTTAAACACCCAATCTTTTTCAACTTCATAACCGTTAACCTTGCTATTGCACTACAGTTACAGTGCTTTGCAAAAATATTCATATCCTTTGAACTTTTCCATATTCTGTTGTGTTCAAACCACAAAGGTCAGTGGATCTGATTGCGATTTTATATGATAGACAACATAAAAGTAGCATATAGCTGTTAAGTGGAAAGAAAATTATTGTTTTAAGACTTTTTAAAGAACACTGTGGTGGGCATGTGTTACTCTGGGCGAGCTGTAGAGATCCACAGGTCAACTATATGTTGTCCACTTCACAGATCTGGCTTTTATGGAAGAGTGGCAAGGGGGAAAAAAAACGTTACTGAAAGAAACCATAAAAAGTCCCATTTTGAGTTTCCATGCAGGTGACAAAACAAACTTATGGAAGAAAGTACTCTAGTCAGATAAGAATTTCACTTTTTGGCCTACAAGCAAAAAGCTATGTGATAGAACAATAACCCCCCCCATGACAAACATGGTGGTGGCAGCATCATGCTGTGGGTTTTATTAGGAGGCACAAGGAAGCTGGTAAGAGCTGAGAGGGATTCAGGAAGCTAAATACAGAAGAAGAAAACCTATTAGAGGTTGAAAAACACGTGAGACTGCGATAAAAGTTCACACTTCAGCCAGACAACGACCCTTTTAGAGGTTTGAAGACACGAGGCAGATAGACATAAAGAAAGCTCATATCTGAATAAGTGAATTTCTCTGCTTTAACAGGTTGATGACCCTGTTACAGAGCCATATCTCATGCTGGAAAAGGATTTTTAAATTGCAATATGTTTTGCTTCCTAAACCATATTAGATTGAAAAGTTATTGAAATGCAATCTTAATTTTATGGTAAAACAGCAATTATTTAGTATATTATCTCCAAAATACAGCCTATTAAACAATGAAACCAGCACATAATCATAAAAATTGTGCTTCAATATCCAGTTATATTTTGTTAGGTGTTCTTTATTGCCAATAACTGTTATTTTCTTTCAGTCTCTGTTGAATCCTTTATAAACATGATTAAAACCCCGGGGTGAGAATACATTTACTTGTTTTTTTGATGATTCCAAACTCTTAAAAATAGCCCTTTCTCTCTGTGGGCAACATTACTCACTCACTAATTAATTAAGGGGAATACTTGAGGAACTAACAGCTTCTCAAACACAAGGATCTTGTATAAATGTTGAGTATTAAAGGCTTCCTCTTAATTAAAGTGTAGCTTGAAAGCCAAAAAGTGGTCAGTGATGGGAAGGGAAATATGTGGGTTATCTTTCCCATCTTGCTCTGCCTCGGTGTAATCCCGTCCAGGTTGTTCCTCCATTCAATCCGTCTCAGCTGTTCTAAGCTCTTTACAGGCCTGCATTAACCGCCAGTCTTTCTGTGTTTCTGCTGCAACCAGGACTCCAATCCTCCCAGTACACCTCTCTCATTATCCCATTTTCCTCCTTCGTCAGCTCATCTGCTCTTCTGTTTAACTTTACTTGCAGCCACTGACTTCTAAATCCTCCCTCAGCTTTACGACGTGTCCTTTTCCAACCAATCTGCTTCTGTTAGTCGTGGCCCCAACTTTTCATATCACCATTTTCTGGGATTGCCTCCAACCTTATTTAGCTTTCATTTCGCTTACATCTCCATCCCAGCACCTCCACACAATATGCAATCATTTCTGCCACCACACCTTGTTGTTTTGTTCTCCCTTTGACTCAGCCCTGTGGAGTCATGTCCTGGGACGCAATTTCTTTTCAGCAACCACTGAAGCACATGCTTTACAATTAGTGTTGGCAGCGATCCTACATATTTTACAGTGCACTACAGTGGTACTGAAGTACACACCACTTAACATTACACAAAATGCCACATTATATGTCAACGTTAAACAATGCAATAAAAGACAAAGCTAAATCTCACTGATCAATCACTACGTTTGTCTACTTTTTTATATGAAATTCCTGCAAAGTTTTAACTAGTTTTTCCTCCAGGTCTCCAATGTACTCAACCTCATTCAGTAACTTTCTTTAAGGGAGTTTTCTTCCTCCTGGTGTCCTACCATCCAAACATCCAACCATCTGATCCAGCTGCTCCTTATTGCCAAAGAGCTACATTCAGGTTGGCTCGGACATCTGATGTGCTGAGGTTTTTTTCCACTCGGAGAATTGAGCTTTCCTCCACAAATTAGCATGATGTCCTAAAACTCATTGATCCTTTCCATGAAAACCCTTTTCTTAAAAACTCCTGAAAGACAAGTAAACTTTTGAGAAAATTTAAACCTTTTATCATTGCAGACATTTACTTTTTTGACAAAGACAATCTCTCTTTTCTCCCTCTTTATTTGTTTCTCTTGTCACTTAATTAAATAATTAAGAAGTAGACTTTAGCCTGATTAACAATCAAACTAACTCCTAATAACATTATTTTATCAGGTCCCAATGTCGTTTTCCATATCATTCTTAGCTGAAGTGTTTGATTGATAAATACATCCTAATCTGATGGACACCAAGAAATTTCCTCTCTTCTTTAAATTTCTGATAAAGATCATCCCATGAGGAGGGAAAAAAAGTGTTTTCTTTTTGACAGATTAGGGGACTGATTCTGATTAATTATGTATATAAATATAGTTAAAAGCATCTTATCAGCTGCTTTACTTGATTAATGAGGAAAAGAGTTTCTTGATTAATTGCTCAAGAAAAGCAAGTGCAACTGCCGATAACTTTTAAATGTCAAAAGAAAGCATTGTAATAAAGGAGGTGTAAAGGAGGTGATATCTTCCTCTGCGCATATACCTCCTCCTCCTCTTCCTCCTCCTGTTGTGTATAATGTTTCTATGTCGTGTGACCTGCCAGTCTGAGTTATTTATCTGCCTCCGTCAGATCATGTCCTGTCATACAGACTTCACTCTGAGTCCAACAAGGGAAACAATTATCACATCCCACACAGCTAAGCAAACAATGCTCTCACACACATGCACCCGCAGTCTCAGTGTCAGTCAGCCTTTCAGGCCAGAGTCTCTGTGGGGAAGATTAGGGCTAATCCACAACTGTTGGAATGAAAGATTAAGAATGAATCACCTGCTGCCGCATATATAAGCATTTGTGTGTGTGTGTGTGTGTGTGTGTGTGTGTGTGTGTGTGTGTGTGTGTGTATGTGTTGTTTGTGTGTGTGCATATGCAGGCGTTTATCAGTAAAGAAACCTGTAGCACACGCAGCTCATTAGCTTCAGGGGTTCGTTCAAACTGCAAACATCTTTGAAGGAATCCTTTAAAGAACCCGGTTCAAAGGTTCACTTAAGAAGATCCAGATACAGAGAAAAAACACACACACATACACACACACACACACACAGCAGGTTCCAGAGTCAGTATTTAATTGGATCGATGCTCTTCCCTCGTGGCTCGCTGATAATTGAAGGGACGTGAGGAACACGAGGGAAGCCCTTTTGTTATTTAGTTCCTGTTTATCAAGACAGGCAGACACTCTGTGGCGAAGACGAAGGATGAGATGTGGGTGTAAAGACAGATGGATAGATGGAGAAAGGGGGAAAAGCATTGCAGCAATGAGCTCCTGACCTCATTCACTCCTCTGTCGGGACATGTGGCTGAATAATTTAAACGCACACACAGTCACATGCCTTTCCCACACAGTGTTTCTCACTTAAACTGCCTCCACGTGCCTCTTCCATCACCCCCCTCAGCCACTGGTTCACATGTAAGCGAACACCTGTGTGAAACACCCCCATTGTGCATCGCTCTGGAAGCTCCCCTCTTGTTTTGAAGCTTCTAGGCTATAAATATGCACATCCTGCAACCAGTATTACCCTAGATTCACTGTCAGTAACAAGTTGTATACATCCAACAAAGAGATCCTTGAAATTGTGACAACTCACAGAAAAGATTGGATATTTTGAAAAACATGCATCCAAAGGAGACAAAATGAAAACTGAAAAAGGAGAATGAGTAAGTGGTAAATTTATAATCAAAATGCATGCATTGTACAACATACTGCAGCTGAAGCACATGAATGCCTTTACTTTATGACAAAACTTAAAGCCAAACTAGAGTCTACTCAATTTATCATGAATATAAAGTTGCATTCTCATTTTACTCGATCTAGTTTTCCTTCTTTAAGCCCTTAGAGATGTTCCCATGGGAAAAACCAACTCTGTCTTCATTTACGTCGGCTCCATAAATATACAGTGGAAACATCCTCACAGGGTTTTGAACTGTGATTTTAAAAAGATGGCCTCCTAAGAGACCAGTGATAGTGTTTCCGTTAAGTGCAAGTCAAAAAGCAAGTTTAAAATGAGGAAGTGTGCTCTTCTGCAAAACACAAGCAGTGTATTTTCTTTATTATTTAACCATTTTTATTTGCTTTCTCTCCTCATTACACATAGTTTGGTATTAATATTTCATGTTGTGAAAATATCTAAACAGTTCTCTTTAGAGGTTGGTAGTTGTGAAACACCTTTGTCGAACTTGGTTTTTACCAACTGCTAAAACTATCAGTGTAGATTTTAAAATGACCATGTCAGATTTAGGATTAAAAACTGACAGGTAAGGATCTACAAAACATCATGTCTTACTTTAAAATAGAAGAGACACACAGCCTCGTGGCCCGCTCCACATCCGATCAGACCCATCTGAAAAAATAAAACTGCCAGAACAAGGCTGGTCTTTGCAGGGTCTTCTGGGGTTGTGTAGATTCATAGGTTCAATGAGAAAACTGTATTTGTCACAATGTGAAAGAGAAGAGAAGCACTGGGTCAAATGAACAAGGTTCAATAAATAAAACAGTTTGAATTCTGTTTGATTGGACTGAGCAAGAACCATACACAGGATGCTGTGCAAAGTTAAAATGATTGCAAAAAATATTATGATTGGTGGTGCCCTGCTCCCTGTAGAGAAAGTCCTCTCTCCTGCATCCCCTCATGGGGATAAAAAAAACTAATAAAATGCATAATGGTGTTTTTCCTCCACAGCAAAGCTGCAACTAGTGGTGGAGGAGAACAAACATCCCATATTATAGCAAAATTCCATAAATTGTACCCATGGCGGTAGCAGTGGGATAGGAAAAAGTTATGCCCCGGCTGCTAAGAGAACGGTAGTCATGCTTAAATTTACTGTGATCCGGTGATGATCTGGGAGATACTGGAGATCACAGAGAGGTCTGAATCCAGTGTGAAGGGAGCCTTGCGACTGGCTATGAATCTATTTCGACCTGACAAATTTCTCACATCTGCAGAAGATGCAAAACGTTGATAAGAGTCCAAGTAAGCATTTCCTGCACTGTCTAATTCCAACATTACTATGAGACTGGGGTAGCTATTTAGTCATTTTTTATTTCCTGTCTGACTTGCTGTACAACAAATCATAGGATCTCACTGGAGAACAGTCCCTAGAGAATACATCTTGTCAGCCTCCAAACTAAGGGTCTAAAGCAGTCCAATCAGTGTCCTGTACCGGAACAATCTGGCAGGTTTTAGGTGGGATGATGATCAACTGTAACATTAGCAGACCAGTTTGCAGCTTTTGCAAGACAGCTGACATCTCAAGCCTCCATTTCACTGTTTGGGGCTAGAATCCAAGCACCAGTCAAACAGTTATAATTTTGAGAAAGCGTGGGCCAAAAACAACCAGTAGAAGATGGAGATGGAATAATGCCATTCCTTGAAGTTTTTGCTGATTATAGCTCGTCTTATCGGAGGATGTGGTTAGAGGACATAAATCTCTAGCTTTGTGAGGGTCGTTGCCTTCAGAGAGTAAACATGCTGGGGATGAGTCCATGTTTATTCTTTGCAAAGAAACCAACAAATTGAGTTTTTCTCTCTCTGTTGAAAAATACTTGACTGATACGAAGCTTAGTGTATGTATAATAATATGTATATAATATATCATTGCAGACAATATATAATATAATATATAATATGTATAATAGCAATGTATAATTTAATAATCAATCTTAAAAAACAAGCATTACAAAGCTAATGTCTATAGTTTGCTAAAAGATGTTAGATAGATCATGTACAAGTTTTGTTGTATGATCTAACTCATTTCTTTGGTCTCTGGCAGTCATACATCAAACAGAAAGTTGGTAATCACCTTTTTCTGAGCTAAATAACAAGCTAATAAACCGGTGTATGCTAAATTCAAAACCAGATATAGCCAAAGAAATGAGCAGTTCAAGAATATTAGGACCTTGAACCTAACGTGGGAACTCTTGGACTCAGAAATGCAGAGGGGTAATATTTTAAGTCCCCCTGGATAAACTGGTGACTGGAGAAAGTTTTGTACTGGTGGCTATTTAGGTAACACCAGTGATGTCTTTAAGGGACTGCAAGCAATGAAAGGTGCAAATCTGACAAGAGCTTTAAAGTTTTCTCAAACTTTCATTCAGTTGTTGTTGGACAGAAATGGAACCAAAGCCACAGTTTGTGAGTATGTTGTACTGTTCTCAAGAAAGACAAGAAACATCTTTAACAAAATACAATAGACAATGGTTTTTTATAATAAAGCAAAATGAAGCTAAACATTTCAAGTCCTGAGTCAATTTTGTGGTCAAGAACTGTGTGTGCTAACAAGGCATGGGCCATTACGAGATTCTCAGGAAACGGTAATATTGTGTAAAATTGATTCTCAAGGGTAGCAACAATTTTAAACAAAACCTATTCCAACCAATGCTATAAATAATACAATATAATGATTACTTGTTATAATGTATCCAGGTCTCTCATCAATTGCTTTGATTTTGATTATTTTTAAGCTAAAAGCGCTGGAGTCTTATTATAGCCAGCTGAACTGCAGCAACAGATGACACAAAATATAGAAATATAGAATAAAAACCTGCTACATTTAGGCATACTGTTTTTGTGCTTATCATGCAGAATATTATACTTGTTAGGTTTTTAGCTCTTTATAAAGTAACACAAGTATAACGAGGTGAAACTAGCTGGGTGATTAGTTGGGCTGTCTGCTGGGGTAGCGCCAAAGTCAGCTGCTAACAGACATGCTGCTCATAGTTTATCTGCTGTCGTTTTACATCATTCCTATAATGAGAGCGATCTGTGGCACTCATTTAGTTTTTAGCAATCTGAAATAATTTGAAACAACCAAATTTGTCTTTCTTCTAATGTTAGCAACGTTCTGTTAGCCAGCTGGCCAACAGTGCACAGCAACAGGTGGGGGAAAGGCAGTGCCAATGAACTATGCAAAATAAAACTCTGGTCTTAAAGGATTTAAAATTGTACAAAATGTATGATGGAAAACATTAGTAACTTTAAAATACTGGCGCATGAAACTGGTAGCTGGTTGATGCCAAGACAAGAACACAGATTTTTTTTTTTCTCAAATTTTTAAAAAGTCACATTAAACTAACAAAATTCCCACCATG
Source organism: Anableps anableps (assembly GCA_014839685.1). NCBI lineage: Eukaryota > Metazoa > Chordata > Actinopteri > Cyprinodontiformes > Anablepidae > Anableps > Anableps anableps. The sequence goes on from CM026079.1 coordinate 16,259,124, forward strand.
TATAAAATCCTGTAATGGGGAACAACCGTGTCGGCCATTTACCACAGAGGTTTTTGTGCTGAGAAGAGGCTGCCAAACAGCTATTGTTGCTGAGGATTTAAGGTATGGCAGATGAGATAGGAAGACAGTGAAAGCAAACATTAAATATGTATTATATATTCAATCTAGATGCATCAGACAGCTGGTGGGATTGCTTGTTTATGCCAGATACGAATATAGGCTGAAAAGCTTGTACTACAGTATTTCAGCAGCTGTCATTGGTGGAGCTCAGCATTTCATGATAAAAATATTGAGCTCCACTGTCCTAGGGGGAATATTTTCACCACTTATGTGTCACTCCCAATTAAGAGTCAGTGGGATATTTGGATCCAGAAAAAGAGGCAGGTGTGATAGTAGAAAACGGGATTCACTTCAAGACTGGCATGAAAAAGATGTTTTAAGAACAAGCCACTAGCTGGAGCTTTATCAAACCATTCATTCCAACATCAAGAATAAACTGGGATCTCTTTGCTGCAAAAATAGCTGATTTCAAAATTATTTTCTTCCAACATAAATCTCCAACAAACTGAGCAACGCATTCCAAAGAGAGATGAAATGCAGTGCTGCGTTAAACGAGGTCAGACTCAGGCCATCCTCTTGGGGATATTACTGAGATTCCAGTCGCTGGTGTGAAGGCCGACCTTATCGTGGCCTCGGACTGCTCTTATCAGTAGCCTGCCAGTAAAGATCCATCCCAGCAGCAATGCTGGACAGCTATGCATAACCCCACCCAGCTTTAATATAATTACCTGACTGTTATGGAAACCCAAGAGGAGGGCAAGCGGGGGTAGTGTTCCTACAGATGCAAATGCTTCCATGAATAATACGAGTAAAAACTGTTCGTCTCAGCGTATAGGTACGGCGTTGCTGGAAGACATCTCTGACCCTCTCTCTCTTTCACTGGTTTTTTAGTGGGAAGGAGGCGTCCTCTTTCTGGGGGTTTTATTTATAGCGAAAGCTGTAATGCTCAGAGATCCCAGAATGCTTTGTGGTTTTGCGGGGTAGACGGCACCACGTTTGTGCTCTCTAATTTAGAGTCCCAGTAACAGTGCTAAAGCACACAAGAATGTGCTGCTCCAACATAAAGCTGCAAAAAGAAAAAAAGGTGAAACCCTACTAGAGTCTCTGTGTCTTAGGTTTGTCTTTTTCTATTCATTGCAAACGAGCAGATGGGATGGAGAGGAGGAGGAGGATAAGAAGAAGAAGAAGACGACAACAAGGAATAAAAGTCAAACGAAGAAGGGAATGGGATATAAAAAGATGAGAATGAGGGGAAAAACAAGACCGAATGAAAGCTGGAGGGGAGAAAAAGAGCAATGGGAGGGGATGGAGAGGAGGCGAAGGGCAATAAAGCTGTGACAGCGGCAGCCACAGTGGTTGTCATGGCGACGGCCGCAGAGAGCAGGTAGAGCACGGTCCCCCGGGAGCGAGCGGCGCACGCCTCCCTCCCCCACATCCCCTCCATCCCAGCCCTGCTTCCGTCGTCCCTCCGTCTCCATCCCGTTGCATGTCATCCACCATCATCCAACCCTCATGCTACCCCTCTCCGCGTCCCAGCATCGCCCCATCTTCTTTCTTTCTTCCTCCATTACTCACTTGCTCGCTCGCCTGCTAGCCTCCCACTCTTCCGTTCCACTCCTGATCCCTCTGCTTCCCTCACTTTTACACATTCCTGCTCCTTTCCCTGCTCTTCAGGTGATTCCTGGCTTCATGTTGCCCTACGTTTTTCCATTATTTTCTTTCACCATTAGTAGCCCCCTTAACTCTCTCTTTTCTTACCTCCCCCATTCCTTCACCCTTCCTCATTATCTTGTGGTCTGTGCAGACTCTCATCCCCCCCCCCCCTGTTCTCTTGTCTCTATATTCATCTAAGCCCCCCACTCCTGAGAATATGTGTGAATATGTCTGCCCAATTACTGCAAGGAAGTCTCTACTTGTGTGTGTGTGTGTGTGTGTGTGTGTGTGTGTGTGTGTGTGTGTTTAATATCTACACCAACTGTGTTTCTAGCCTTTTTTGACCTACCTAAAACACCTCCCAGCGTTCTCCGTCTCCCTCCAACTCACTGAATCAACAAAACTCCTGCACGGTACCACTGCTGTTTAAACCCCATTCTAAATGTGTGTGTGTGAGAGAGATAATCAGAGCTTTAGTGTTCATGTGTATGTAACCGAGTAGCGTGCATGATCTATCCATGAAAGTATTGCCAATCATGAGAAGAGATGTTCCCAAGCAGATGAGTTCAGAGAGGATCTTTATTTTCATTCACAGGATGAACAGAGTATGCTTTACTGGGGGAATTTTATGTTGCCCCACATGGAATTACATACAAGAACACAGATTTACACAGACTAAACGAATGTATCAATATGGCACACATACAAATATGTAGAAGATGTAGTGTTCTTTTGAACAATCTTGGTGATTCTAGAGCACAGAGAAACGGGCCTTTGACCAAATCAGATGATTTTCAGGTTGATCAGCTCTCACTGACGGGATACTCAGAAAACTACTCTATTTCCAACCAGTAAATGTTACACTACTTTTTGCTGAGGACGCTGTTGCTGAGTGAAGATTTAAAGTTAGCCAACTTCTGTATAAGCGAGGTTTCTAAAACATGAAGTCAGAAGAAGCTAATGTGTTTTCTGTGACATATTGAGTCGTTGTTGCCATTCATTAAGGCTGACAGTCAGCAAGAGAGAGTAAGACTTTCAGCAGATAACAAGAAGGCCAAATATTTTCATGAGCTCTGTCAGTCATTGACCGTATTTGATTGTCGGTAACTTTTTGGAAATCTCAGATTTAAGGTAAAAATCTGTGTTTTCTAAAATATAAAACACATATACCACCAGGGCTAATTGCTAATTTATGATGCAAAAGACAGTTTAAAATCCAAAATCACTATTTGTTTTAAAATCCTGAATCAGTGTAATGCAAGAATGCTCTGTCACACACAAGAGCAATGTTGAAGAAGAAAATATTCTTGCTGTACTTATATTTTAATATATATTAGAGCTCTTAAAGGGAAATTGGAACCGGCTAAAATTCCATAGACACGTGGAACCTTTTAAAAAATCTGAAATGGAACTTTTCAACTTTTATTGCAGTAGCATAATCTCACACATACAATTTTAGAAACAATTTTAGAAACATCCGACTTTCACTCTGAGTACATTTAATCAGTAGGCACAAAAAAAACAAAAAACATTTTAAATAAAAACACAACTGTTGGCGACTCAATCTTTTTAAATGAACGTAACTGGAGAATTTTCTGATTTTATGTTTAGCTTTTTTACTTTATAAGCCATTATCCTTAACTTTCTGTTTCCTTGGGGTATAAATATGACAGAGAGGCCCATTTCTTCTAGCTACAACCCAAAAGAATGGCTAAGGACCCATATTTATCTTGCCAATATGCATAGTGAGCAGGACTGTAAGGAAGGTAAAAAAAAAAAAAAAACTAGGTTTACAGTAAGGAAACTCCTGCACAGAATGTCATCCAGAAATGCATACCAGCCATTAGCCTCTGTCTACACACAAAACATTTGCTTGAGAAACATGTCAGGAAAATGTCTTCTGTCCTACCATCAAAAACAAACGACAAGCTCTCCTGGTTTCCTTGAACTGGAACAATGTGCTTTGGTAAGAAGGCACCTTGTGCCCACTGTTAAGAATGGTGGAGGATTTATGATGCTATAGGAGCACAGCATCATGAACTCTCCAAAATACAAGGACATTTTTAATACAAATCTGGTTGCTTCTGCCACTAAACTGAAAATGTGTCGACACTGGGTCTTTCAACAGGATAGTCATGAAATTAAACCTCTGTCCAGGACTTTCTCAGTCCCCAGAACTACATCTCATAGAAAGCTTCAGGGTGAGCTACAGAGGCGGGTGCAAGTGAGAGGAGCAAGGATGATCTAGATTGCACAACGAATTTCCAAAGATTCCTCCCTGTGTATGTTCCAACCTTGTGAAACAGAGGAGAAGATGAACTGTCCTGTAGGCAAAAGGAGATGATTTTTGTTTCTTAACATGGGATTTTCCCACTAAATAAATAAACACAAACTAAAAGGTTTGTTTTTTTCAAAAATATTCTGTGTGGGAATATGCTACTGTAATACAAAAACAATCTTATGTTGCAACAGTTAACTTATGAAAGATTTTAAAGACCATTCAACCACATTTGACTCTTTTTAACATGATTCTTTATAGGTGGAAAAGTAGAAAAAGGTTATGGTCAGAATTTCTATTGCTGCTACTCCTAGTGGAAAATCCTAAATCAGTCAACCTCAATGAGACATGGGATGTTCTTTTTAAAAATATATAAGTCAAATTTTCTGAGGGCCAAGTTGGAAAATGAACTGGAATCCCACCCAACACTGAAAAGTGGTAGACTTTCCAACAATCCTAACATTTTATGGGTGATTTTAAGGAAGGTCTCATACATCTCCAATTTAATTTACACTTCACATTTCAGTTTTAATTATCGATAAATCAGTAGAATGCATTATGTTCAACCTAGTTACTTTCACCTGGACTTTGTGGAAGCTCTCAGAACTTAGTCCAATCAATTAACAATGTGCTCTTGTGTTTGCAATAGAGCAACAGTTTAAATTTACATAAAAGAGAGGAAGGGATTTTTACTCCCTTAGCTAAAAACAAGTATTTACAGTTGAGAAGAGAAATGATGTAGTGAAATGAGAAATGAGACAACTGGACAGATGTGGCATCTAAATTACTGGGTGTGCAGTCTGACATACAGTAGGACGGTAGGCATGGCTCTGAGACTACTGCAGGCTCTTTTAGGGTTCTCCCGAGTCTTGTATACAACAGTTTCATTAAAAAGTAAAACTCCAGGACTTGGCAGCAGATTTGCAGCCCCAATTTTTCACTGCAGACATTTTGACTTGTCGTAGCAGCAGCAACAACAGCAGCCCAGGTGAACTTCACAACCCAAGGAGTCAGTTTCCTTCAGCTTCCTTGTACAGCAGCAAGCAGAACAACAGTGGGACCTCTCCCATGTGAGCCACAGCCATCATTACTCAACCTGTGCATTTTTCTGCTGTTGCATGTAGAAACACCTGCTGTGCTGCAGACACATCGCTTTCTCAGCAAATAACAGCTACATTAAAGACAGATCTACACCATACATCGCCAAGAATTCACAAACCTTGAGTATTTCATCAGGATCTTATTTGATAAACCAACATAAAGTTTTGTATAATTGTGAAGCTGGAGGAAAAGGCACATGTTTTGTTTTGTTTTTACAAATAAAGAACAGAAAACTGTAATGAAACATGATGGTGGGAATGGAGTTTTCAACAAGGGAAAGTAAGCTGGCTGGATTTGATGGGAGGGTAGATAGAGCAAAATATGAGGCAATCCTGGAGTCTTTTAGAGACTGCAAGATTTGAGACTTGGGGTTAAAGTTTACCTTACAGCAGGACAACATATATATGTTGTATAATGTCCCATAGGTGGGAAGACTTGTAAAATTATATGCTGAGAGACTCAATTCAATCTGATTGAACTTGTGTTACTTTGCAAAGAATAATGTGCAAAAATCTCTGTCTCTAGATGTGCAAAGCTGTTAGAGACACCCCATAAGACTCGCAGTGGTAACTGTAGTGAAAGGTGGTTGTACACTCCAGAGTCCCTTAAGACACATGCACATCACAGTTTCCTGACTCTAATTTATAAAAAAAATAAATAAATTGGAGAACCACCTTTTACTTCTAGTTCATAATTATGAACTACCTTGTGTTGGTATGCCACATAAAATTGTAATAAAGTACATTGAAATCTGTAGTTGTAGAGGCTTTAATATTTTTCCATGGCACTGTACGTCTTCAATCGTCCAGTCAATCTACCACTAAACCCCCTGTGAGCGGAAAGAAAAACTAATTTCAATCAAATGCTGCTGATGAAGGACTGCCTTCTGGTCTCTGTGCCCATCCCAAGACATAAACAGCCAAAGGGAAGAAAACAGGCAGAGGGTGGAGAGTTATTTACACCGCTGTGTCCATGCAAACCTGCAGATGTCTGCCCACTCAAAAACCGGCTCCGGATATGAACCATGATCCTTTTCATTTCCTGTACCCACAGAAAAATCAAACCCCTTTCACACACAAGCATCTGAGATACCTCCTTCACCCAAGCCACATTTCTACCTGCAATCATGTTTGTGTGTGTGTGTGTGTGTGTGTGTGTGTGTGTGTGTGTGTGTGTGTGTGTGTGTGTGTGTGAGGGAACTTTGTGCCTCAGGAAAGCGAGAAGGACCCACTTCCTGCGTCAAATTGCCTCTCACATTCCACACTCTCCCTAAATCCGCCTCGCTCTGGCTATTTTTTCCCTTCTTTCTTCATCCTTCTCTGTTTCTTCATCTCTCTATGGGGGGCTTTGTCTGGCTATCGGAGGCACAAACCACTGATTCATTCGGCGAGTTAAACATGATCCTCAGCAACACACCATAACACACACTTGTCGAGGAGGGAGAGGGCTGGCGAGAACAAGTTTTTGGCAGTGGATATTCACTACTTCTGAGCCCACACACACACACACACACACACACACACACACACACAAACACACACATGCACAAATACAGACAGATGGACAGTCACAGCTCTCATGACGGCAAATGGATTCACACACATAAATATAATGGCCATCCGTGGGACACAGATGTCTGTGGGAAAATCGGCCTCCCATGTAAATCACAGTATCCCGGATGTGATGTAAATAGTTGGATAACAGGAAATACCCACAGAGACATCATTCAGGAGACATCCGCACACAAAGTCAGCTGGTTTAGAGCCAGGAGGCACTAGAAGAACGATCCTGACGGCAAATGCACGTGATAAATGCTAGTGTGTGTGTGCGTCAGTATTCAAGGCCAGGGTTACTCTGGGTGAGCCCTGTAAATATTAGACCGTTGATGTGGGTGAGTCACCTATTAGAGCAGCACCTGCACCTATCTGTGCACTCCTAACTCAGTATGTGTCAGTCTGAGAGTGGATGTGTGTCACACCTGCCTCCATCTGCTCACTTAAAGACAGATTAGGCCGGCAGGAGGCCAAGGATCTCTGGCAAAGATTACAGCCGACTGACCTAGTAGTTATCAGAGTGTGTGTCTGTAGTGTTGAAACGTTAGACCAGAAGCCGCTCAATTAAACATCAGTATTGTTAATGCTTCAGATAAACTACTGCATGTGTCTACATGAAGATGGAGGAGAGGATAGACCAGACTGACTGAGTGATCAGACAGGAGACTGATTTGGCTAATATTTGATAGCTTTCAAATAACTGGTTAAGTACTTCAACAAGCAGTTTTGTAATAACTTTGAAAAACTCATATTTCCCAAGGGAAATGGTAAAACCTTAGATTTTATCTTTCATATGCTAAAATATTAAACTGGTTAGATGAGAAACATTATGACCCATTTGCTTTTATATTGGTTCTGATGTCCATTTGGGGAAGTTGAATCTTATGAAATATGACACATTAGCACCTCTGATCAGACCGCTGTAACCAAATGACTTCCTATGGGTGGAGATTACTTGCCGGAGTCTAAACCATATTTCCTTGCAGTAAAGTGTAAATTGAATAAAGAAGATTACTTTAAATTAAGTGGTGTCAAAGTAGATACAAAACGTACCATTGGTGGGAATGAACTGATGAATGGTTGGGACTAAAGGTTGCATGGAAGATGGCTTCATTTTGAACACAAGAAGGTTAACAATAAAGAGTGTTGTCCTTTTTTGACATCTCACCACAGCACAGCAGCCTCCCCCACTCTGTAGCTGCATGCACACAGACTTGACAGAGGTTTTATTCTCAGATGCCCTTTCTGACAACTTCCTGATTGTTGGGGAGAGGGCGGGGTTTGAGCCAGGAACCTCCAGGGTCTGTGGCCAAGTTGCTCTACCACCCCAGCCACTGCCATCCCCACCAAATAAGCAAAAAGTACAAAGATACAGAAAAATATATGGGCAAAAGGACCTGAATATAATAAAATATATAGGGAAGAAAAGAAAAACTGGTATATTTCAGCATTCAAAATTTGCTTATTTATGTCTATCCCATTATTTTAGCTGCCAATTATAAAACAGGGACAGTTTAGTCTGATTTTGCCTTAACAGTGAGAGTTGCTATGTGTCTTTTTATACTACTATAAATATAGCCTTTTTTTTCTTTTTTGCAGAGTGAATGTTTATGGGAGTGGGTGTGAGGGGAAGAAGGGGTAACCTGCATCAAGCGCCCTAAATTTATGAACCGCCGCTACTTTGAAGTGCATGTGGAGGGGGCCCCTAATAACTGTTCCAGACATGAATGAAGTTATAAATACGGAAGACAAACATCCAGAATAACTGGTGAGCCGGGAAACGTACAACTATACAGTCTATGAAAGTATTCCTAGGCTTTTCACGTTCCAAAATATCTCTGCGCTTCGATTATTTTTAGTCCTTGTTTCTTTTTCTCTCAATGATTCAGCTCCCTCCTCTGCCCCCACCGCCTCCTTCTGCTCGTGGGATATATCTGGATTAATCGGTGACGGAGGGTGTGCGAGGGGGTGCGTGTGAAGCTCGGCGAGGATGGCTCCGGAGAGGAGAAGGAGGAGGAAGAGGGGGTGGCGGTGGGGCTCGCGCATCCCCAATCAGCTGCCGTCCTCGCGGTTCCCGATGACATCATTCCATCCAAGCTCCGGTTCGCGCGCCGCATCGCAGATAACTTCTTCCCCGTTACCCCACCCACCCACTCTATGTTCCACAAGTACACGGTCACAACGGGAGGGTGCCTCCCTCTCCGGGTTCTGGCTTCCGGACGTGCAGTCACCCCCCCCCACCTCCACCCCACCCCTCACACTCCCCGTCCCACGGCGCGACTTCACGGGAATAAAGTGGTCAGAGCCGCAGTATGACTGGAGCCCCCCTAAATTAACAGCAGGATGCGAGCTGGAGACCCAGACAGCACACAACACCAGTAATCAGCCCCAATTAGAGATAACCCGCTAATTACCGACACACACATGTTCGCACACCCCTCGTGAGGGCAAGGGAACACAAGCCGCAATAAACCCCGACACTGAGACACAAAGGCTGGTGTGGATGAGTGCGTAAAAGCGGGGGGTGGGGTACGGTGGAGCCGCGCGCTGCCAATATGTAGGTCGAGTGCAGGATTTCCTACCGATCACTGCTGTCTCGTTAATGATGCCACACACACACACACACACACACACACACACACACACACACAAGCGCACGCACATGAGGTTAACAAAGGAGCCGAGGCTCGAGCTTACCGTTGCGGCGTGAGCGAGCAGCGCGGTGAGCGCAAGCAGCCAAGGCAGCTTCATGGTAGGTGTTTCTGCGGGCACAGCCTCCCGGTGCCGCCGCTGCCTTCCAGGGGAGGGTTCGGGGAGATGGAAAGGGGGGAAGAGAGCGCGAAGGCTGCTGCTGTTCCTGATGGGTTTTTTTTTTTTTTTTTTTTTTTTTTTGCTCCTGGGAACCTCGCTATAGTCTGTCCAACTTCAGAGCGTCTGCGCGACCATCAGTCCTCCTGGTCCGGCTCTTTAATCCCGCTGGTCCCAGTCTCCGGTAAGGCAACAGAAGGCCTCCTCTCTACTCGTCTCCTCGGCGAGTTGGTCCAAATTTCTGGTGCACGGAGCTGATAATTTAAGAGCCAGGAGAGAAGCCAGACCCGTCTCTCTCACTGCGAGAGTGTGCGTTTCTCTCTCAGCTCAGGCACCTTCTCTCCTCCCCCTCTCCGCTGTGTGCAGGATGTTCCGTATGGCGACGCTGCCCGGCCTTGGAGTTTGGCAGGAGGAGGGGGGTGTATAGCCCGTGTGTGTGTTTGTGTGCTCAAGAAGAGATTAGGGAACCTCCAAGGGTAAAGCCAATGATGCCCCCTGCAGCTGGTTTAAAACACAAGCAGCCTTTAAATATAGGCAATCAACAACATGCTTGAGAGAAGATGAGTATTCACACAGCACTGTGTGTCTTTCGTGTTGTTGTTCCACACCTTTAATGGTCAGCTGCTGTGATTGGTCGGGTCACCGTGATGTCACACCTGTGTAACAATAGCCACCTGATCTGAGATAACGTTTCTACAGCCTGCTTGTGGGCTGTGCTGCTGCTGTTTATCAACTGGATAATAAACCACACCTTAGTTAATCTGCTACACACCGGTTTTAATTTCACTTCATTCTAAAGTCAGTCTCATAGTCACAGCAATCACATTTTAAAAATTATTTTTGCTATTTTGTAATTGATTTCCTCAGCTGTGCTACAAGTTTCCACAAGGCACTATATAGCTTCCTTAAGCAGCGAGGATTGTTAACTGCTTTTACATTGTGTCCTTCAGGGAATCCTGGAAGAAATATTTCCTCTTGAGTTACCTGGAGGATAGCTTCTTCAGAAATACCCCCTAAAGGATACTGTGCGAAAGGTTGCAGCTTTTACGATGTAATCCTCAGAAAGGATTTAGGGAATGCCCCCTAAAGGTCTGAGATTTGTGACTTGCTGTGTTATCGTTATAGAACCTAAAAGTTTGTAGCAGCTTTCAGAAGGTAATCATCAGGAAATCTTTCATAAAGGTTTCCTGAATATTTTGTAATCTTTACGATGTAACATGAAGGAAACTGTAGGACGTGTTACGTAAAGGTTTTCTGAAGGTTTGGAGCAACCTTTACAATGCAGGGAACCAAAATGTTCCCCAAAGGTGTCTTGAGAGACTTATGCAACCCTTGGAAATGTTACACAAAGGTACCTGGAGAAATCATAGCAACTATCAAAATTTACCATGCATGCAACTTTGTTAAATGTTGACCAGCATGTAACATGCATAGAACCTTAAGAAAGGTTCTGTCAAGGTTTCCTAAAAATTTGTTGCAACCTATTTAATTTACCATGCAGGAAATCTAGGGAAATGTTCCCTAGAAGAATCCTTAAAGTTAGATGCAACTTTTTTGCAATCAAAAAGTAGTTAGTCTTAAAAAAAAATGTTCCTCCATGGTTTCCTGAAGATATGTTGCACAGTGCAACATACAGGAGACCTTTGGAAAATGTTTCATAAAGGTTTCTCTAAAGTTTGTAGTGACTTTCCCAATAAAACATGTAGGAACCTTTTGACAGATGTTCCTGAAAATCAGGTGAAACGTTTACAAACTAATGGAACATTTTCAAAAAGTTTGCAAAAATAATCTTTAGACAGGTTTCTCCATAGATTATAACCTTTAGAGAACCTTTGGTGAACATACCCAAAAGATTCACTGAAGATTATCTCCAGTAAAGTTTTTTTTGAAGGTTACACATGGTGCAACTTCTAGGGAAACAGTTTTCTGCTGGCTCGGTTTCATATGTGTCTGCCAATCTGAGAAAAGTCCAGTTGTATTTCCAATAAGTCACCATGTAGTTCCACATTGAAAGAGACGCATTAGAAAAACAATATAAAATGACTCAAAACTTCTTCCAGAACATAACAAAGAATAAAAAGCTAAAGGCACTAAAGATGATAAGGAAATGTTGGCTACAAAGAAACAAATGTTTCTCAAATTCTGTAAGGGCTCAGGATAATAAATTAATGAATGATTATTCAACATGATGTAAATGTTCTGACAGTTTTTATTACTGATGATTCATTTAAACCTATGAGCTTAACTTTTATGGTTATCACTTGTCCAGTTTCTTCTCATGTTTCTTTTTCAAATATCCAGATTAGGAAACTGAAATCTTATCATAAACCCTCCGCTTCAAAATATTAAACCAGTGAGGTCATTTTTTCTTAAATATTTGCTGCAGACTGAAAAGATTTGGATTTGACATCAAAAGATGAATATGAACTAAGAGATCAATATTTCAACTCTTATTTTCAGTTATTTCCATCTTAATCAGACACATACCTCAGACTATATCTTTATTAGTACCGGTAAAGTACTGGAACATGTGACTGGTAGGTGTCTGTAAGTGTATCCTTTTACACCAATCATTCAAACAATAAATCATTCTTAAAGTCTCTGTCTGTTGAGCTGTGCCTGTTCAGATTGCATTTATATTTGGAGGTGTCAATAGGGGAAAACAAGCAACGGTAAAGCTGAGAGAAGATGGAGATACCCAGTATTAACCATTCAGAATGAAGAAGAAAGAAACCACTGTGGTTCCAAGTAAGGGATATCAGAAAGGGAGATCCAGTGAGTAATCACCAGTAAACAACAGAAACACTGTGAGAGCTTTATAAAAAAAAAAAAAAAAAAAATAAAAAAAAAATCCAGAACATCTGTTTGTGACATCAGGAGCAACCTCCAGAGGGCAGGGGTGAAGATATCACAATCTGCTAGGCTACACCAGAAGAAGCACGCCACTAATTAGCAAGAAAAACATGAAGGCCAGAATGTAATTATCCAAAAAGTACAGAGGCAAGCCTCAAGAATTACGTGGAAAATTTCTGTGGACAGAGGAGAAACCGATGAACCTTTACCAAAGTTATGGAAAGTTTGGAGAAAAAACAGCTCTCTGCATCATCAGGAAGTTATCAGCTGATGATTGCAGCAGCTAAGAAACAGAACAGAAAAACAACTTGGACACTTTCAAGAAGGATGCAACCAACTAATAGGGAGATCCTTCATCATACAGCAAGATAATAGCCCAAAACACTCTGCTGAGACAACAAAGCAGCTCAAGTCAATCCCCAGACCTAAACCTTATAGAACATTTTATCTACTGAAGAGGAAACTGAAGGGACTAACATCTTAAAACAAGCAACAAAATAATAAAATGAAAAGTAAGGCCTTAATGTTAACATTAAGCCTTAATATAACAGTCTAAATTTAAAGTAGCTGTTGGCTCTAATTTTTTGCAGTTTAGTTGATCTTTTAAGGAAAGCAACCCATCCCTGGCTGGAACAGCAGAGTCACCGCCAGCTTTATGTTCAGAATAACATCCGGATTGTTTCAAGAGCAGCGGGCTCTGAACAAAAGCATGTCAGGTTAGAACAAGTTTATTACAAGTCACTGAAAGACCATAGGAAGAGTGATGTGTTTAGACACATACCTTTAAAACACTGCAGCCTAAATGTTTACTGTCATACTTCCGCGAGCCCATTAGTCAAATCTAAAGTCTAACCAGAGTATTAACTGGAGCCAGCATGAGTCATCTTATCCCTCATGTCCCCGTTATCCCTCCAGTTATGATCATTGAATTATCTGGACGATCTGCCACGGAGTTGAAATAATGGGCTCTGTTGGTGGTACACGAGTTAAATGATTGTTTAGTGGGGACGCTCGTACTAGGCGTTCAGAATTGCTGCCTGTCAGGGAGGGCCATATTAGGGTGCAAGCCTCATTAATCAGCCAGACCATTATAGGCGAGGACCCTGGTCCTCTGAGTCACGATGCAGCATGGCAGAGACACTGCAGACACTTGGTATGTTACAGAGACGGTCATTCAAAACAACTCAGTGCACAAGTGTGGTGTTATTGTGGATTTACTCTTATTTGCATACGATTAAAAATATACATCCTGGCTCAAATATATATATATATATATATATATATATATATATATATATATATATATATATATATATATATATATATATATATATATATACACACACACACCCCTAGCAGAGAGGCCACAGCATTTTTGTAGACATTAACAAGCTTCTTGCTTAGTTCCGACTGGATATGGGACCACTCTTCTAAAAAAAATTGTAAGTTTGATTGAAATAGTTTGGCTTTCTGGATTTTCAGCAACGTACACAGATTTTCTAAATGGTTGGGATTGGGGCCATTCCATTAATTGAATGTTAGCATGTTTAATCATTTTAAAACCAGTTCTGAGGTGTGTTTGTTGGAGGCTCCTTTAGATGAGGACTGAAAACATCACTGTTTCCTGCAGCTTAGACATAAAGGTCAAATACTACTAATCAAGTCATTTTCATCATTCCATATGTATTTAGTTGTCTTAAATTTACATTTTGATGTCCTTTTATGATATGCTTAAATCTCGCTATTATTGTTTTAATGTGTTTTATATTTATAATGTAGTTCTCTATCTCTGTTCCTTTATTTCCTTGTAAAGAACTAAAATTGCTGTATGCTGTCTGGAAGTTGTATCCATGTTTCAACCATCTAGCTGTTGATCTGAGGGGAAGGATTGAAAGATTTTTTGGGGGGGAGACATCTATCTTCAAAATCCCACTTGCTTTGTGCAATACACCAGTACCACTGGCAGTGAAAGGGACCCACAAGCATGATGCTGCCACCATCATGTTTGACAACTTGGTACAATTTCTTAGTACTGAAAGCATCACCTTGACTCCTCCAAACTAACCTTATGTGATTGTGACCAAATAACCAATACTTTGTCTCATCTGACCATAAAATATTTCTCCAGAAGGAATTTGGCACTTCTCTATCCCTGTTGATGATAAACTTACTTCCCTGCTTGTGAATTCCTTGACAGTCACCTAGTGTCAACTTGGGTGTGGGAGGAGTTTTCTTATTAAATGGAAACCAAAGTGACTGCAGGCAGGACAAAATCAGACATTAACTGCTGATAATGCTGATGTGAAACGAGATTTAAATCACTAAAGATTACAAACATCCTGAAATTGATCATATACTGTTGATTCATTGATTTTGTCTGTTTTGAGACTGGACCAAAGTGCTGCACCCATTATAACTCAACAGTTAATCATTAAGTATAAACTACAAAAAAGCAGCATACCCAATAAAATAAAACATAACCTGATAAAATAAATTAAAAAAAAGAATTTGCAAAACAAAAGCCTAAAAATTTCTGCAGCACTCTGATGTCAACTGCACTAACATCTCAATTTTTTTTGTCTGCACCAAACTGATTTTTTTTTTTTTTTTTTTTTAAGTCACATTTGAAGTATGGTACACCCTGCAGGATGGCTCTGTTAGAAACGTGCAAACCACGCCTACCCGGTGCTCCAATTTTCCTGCTGAGGAACAAATGATTCATAGCCACCAACAATGTTTCTGCAGTCTCTAATTTATAGCAGGCTTGAGCCAAGGTGGTTGTTGAACATTATAACCAATTTCCTTTTTTTTTAGAGTGACAACTTAGGTCAGATGCTTGAAAATTGGGACACAACTGGGTGTTTGAGCAGATCCGAAACACATCAAAACCGCTTTTGGGATGGACAAAGCAGGCTCATATTAAGCTTCCTGAATGGCTGTGACCTCAACTCTATTGAAAACTGGACTGAGTAGACTTAAAAGCCTGGTCTGTGCCAGGAAGTCCACCAAGTCAATAGAACTCCTAGTTTTGCTAAGAGGAGAGGGTGTGTTTTCATATATTAACGAAGAAGTGTGTACTTGAGCCTTCATGTATAATTTTACACAATATCCACAGATTTCAGCTTATGCATCTGATTCTTATTTTTAAAAACCATTGAAACTGTTTGTATCATTAAAAGCCCAAAATTTATTACACTCATACCCAATCATGAGTTTATGTAAACTTCTAATCAGGACACAATCACAAATATGAATAATGAAGCACACGTGAGACTGTAAAATTTTCAAAGTTTTTTTTGTTTTGTTTGGTTTCAAAATAAAGATCACACAATTGTTTAGAGACAATCTACAACAGGAGTTACAAAAAATAGTTGCCCAGGCAATAAGCATACACAGGTTCTGTTAACTATACACATATGGTTACAGGTGTGCTCGTAGTAAATATACACAAGGCTGCTCCAAATGTACACCGCCGCCGCGGCGGGCCGCCTCTCTCACCCAAAAGGACATGTATGATACAGCACTTACAGCACTAGAGAAAAATGCCAAAAAACACAATCTCCTCTGTACAACCCATTGATTTACCCCAGAAATCAGTTGTGGGTAACTCAGGAGGTGGGTGGGGTTGAATCAGTAAAATTTCACTCCCCACTCCAACCAGCACACCTATACACAAACATTTCATGGGGTAAAGCACTCCTATAAAAAGATCTTTTTTAATTAAAAAAAAAGAAAAAAGAAAAAAACAAACAAAAAAAAACAAAAAAAAAAACAAAAAACAAAAAGAACCTTCAACATAAGCCAGAAGACACCACTAAGTCAAACAGAATGTGTCCAATTGGGAGTCAGTGGGAGACCAATGTCTTTAAGTTAAGCAGTGACATGATAAAGATAAAACCAAGC
Source organism: Anableps anableps (assembly GCA_014839685.1). NCBI lineage: Eukaryota > Metazoa > Chordata > Actinopteri > Cyprinodontiformes > Anablepidae > Anableps > Anableps anableps. Next base: position 16,275,333 of record CM026079.1, read on the forward strand.
GTGGTGAATCTTTGTACAAGTACTACGCTGTATAGAAAGGGCTTTTCAAAACAAAAATTTGATATTACAATTTACAATATACAACAACTCATATGTCACAACCAATGAGGTGAGAATATACACTGAAATGCACAGATTCTTTTTTTCTAGAGTGAATTTTTTTTTTCTTTTTTCTTCTCATACCAAAAAGGGTGGTAAAGCACTTTTACATTACAAGGGTTTACAAATGTACAATTATACAGTCAGAAGTATGTGGTCACTACTAGGATACATTATAGATACAGATTCAACATCAAAAACCAGAAAAACTACAAAGTTTTATATATATATATTTATATATATATGCAAAGGTCTACACCAAGTATACACGTTATATTTATAGAAGCAAGACCAGAAAACGAATCTCCCATGCTAAATGATCTGTCTGCTGGTTAAGCCGATGGCGTGTGTGGATTTGTCTATGATTCGGTGACGTCGGACAAATTAAATATTCCATCTCATAGTGGTAAATATCTTCACTGGGCCGAGGCGGAGGAGGATGGGGAACCGGGATTGTGTGCAGCAGTAGCAAAAAGTGAAATGATTTGAGTTCATCAGAAACAACAAAAAAGAGGGATTTAAAGAGAAAAAAAAAAAAGAACAAGAAAAGATCAGGTAACGCCTCTTTAGCTCCACCCCCTGTCTGTGCTGCGTCCCCCAGTTCAGCAGGCCTGGACTCGATGGGGGAGGGGTGACAAAAAAATAAAAAATAAAAAAAAAATCTAAGGCCGTCTGCCGTCTTCAGAGGCTGGGGTTTGGAGGAGGGCCGAGGATGATGTTTTCTGAAGGATCTCACAGGGGCAGCTGAGGTGGAGCTGGTGGTCCGGACAGCTTGATGAAGGTGAGCTGAGAGGTGGGGGAGGGACGGGTCGGGAGGTGGGGGAGTGAGGGGGGTAGACATGATTTCGGGGTGGGGGTGGAAGGAAGGAGGGGGCTCACATGATACCGTTAGGAGGACCACAGATAGGACCAAGATCGACACCGTTCTTCATGTAGTACTTCTCCAGCTTGGCGAGGATGTGTTTTCCATATGTGTACTTCCTCAGGGTCTGAATGTGGGGCCGGATCTGGGCCAACAGGAAGAAACACACCCGTTAGTCACACTGGATTTCTAAAGTAAAAGGATTAAATACGGTCGTTACAGTAATGTGTTCAGACTCCAGTAGCCAAATCAGAACCTGCGAGTCTACAGCAAAGAAACTGACATTTACTTTTGTTCCTTTATGTCAGAAAAAAAAAAGATAAAATGTGCCACAAATTCTCAAAATACTAAACATTAAAGATATCTCTCAGGACGTCTGCCTCGCCAAATGCCATCAAACCGCCACTAGCACAAGACATCAGCAAGCTGAAGCCAGTAACCCGTTTGCATTGACACAATCAGCTGATAACAGTGCTTCTACAACTTTTCCAAAATCAAGTTTCTACATTTTTCTTGCAGTTTTTTAACAGTATTCTGGACATTTTAGTAGAAAAAATATATATAGTTGATTTTTATTATCCGTAAATTCAAAAATCACAAAATGTTGATACTGAAGTTAGTTCAGGATTTTTTTTTTTCACTTTGAAAATGAGAATGGATTATCCCACATTAAATAAATGATACTTTAAAATATTTGTGATCTGATCAGTTTTGCCAGGAAAAATCCCACAAAATAAAGTGCCAATGCTTTGCTCCAAACCACACACAGTTTAAGAACCTCAGACGAAACTTGAAACCCCGATTCGAACAGGGTAAAACAAGCAAGGAATTTTTTTTTTTTTATTTTGAAAAATGTGTGGACTAATCATTGGTTTCAGTCAGCAACTCAAAACCCAAAGTAGTCAGTAGAACAAAAACCTAAGCTTTGATGTGGTAAATCAGTGATTAAAGACATAATCGTTCTTTGTTTTTTCATACCTTTTCAGACATGGGAAATAAAATTAAATTCCAGATTTTTCCAGACTGCATCAGAACCCAAATGATTTGAAAGCGCTGTCAGAATACCCCGACTGGCTGACTGTTAGCTGCTTGTGATGACCTACTGCCACTGAGAATAATTTAGTGCTTTTATTTTTTCCTTTGCACACATTTAAATGCAAAGTTTATCATTTGTACACGTGAAAATGGGAAACGGCACTGCGTTTTTGAATTTTTTTTAAAAAGTTTAATCTCAGATGAATAAATTTCAGATTTATAAAATACAATGAGGAACAGAGTCTAGAAACAAATGTTTTCTAGAGTTGGTGTAGGAAGGCTTTAAAGGGAACATATCGTAAGATGCTTTCAAGCAATACCACCGAGCCTCCAACTAATCGACACAAACTCGTATTCTTTCACCAACCTTATGCATTACGATTTTGCGCTGTGTGGGTTCGGCCACGTCGATCATCTTCTGCACCACATAGTTGGCATACTGGTCCTTCATCATGGTGTATAAGGCACTGTGGGGACCCTCAGTCAGGCTGCACACTTCGTCTATCAGCAGCGCACGTTCTGCCCGAGACGCGTGGGTCACACACTTCTCTACCACGTTGCTGAGGGAAACAATGACACATCCTTACAATGAGCATCATGACTTGAGAAAAGAGTTGGTCTTCAAATTGACCAGTAGAAAAAAAAAATAAAAAATACAATATGAATATCTGAGAAAAGTTCATTTATTTCAGTTTTTCTGCATGAAAAACTGAAATAAATGGAGTCACTGGTTAAACCACAGTTCCTTCATCCACTCAACTTTCCATCCATATGCTTGGATACAGAACCACAAGCAGCCAGCTTCTTTAGGAAATCAGTTTATTTCAGTTATTTATATAGCACCGATTCCCGTGAAACTTTTTCTACCCCACTTTTTCCTTCCACTTAACTTTCCATTAATGTGTTTGGCTGTAGCACTGTGAGCAGTTTTTTTTTCAGCATTTCAACTGATTTATATTATACCACTTCACAACAAATACCAGTTATCTAAAGGCCCTCCACAGGATAAACAGATCCAACCCATTTCCAGAACTATATAATTAAATCAAATCTAACGCATTCAATACAATCCAATAAACTATTAAATGTTGAAAATCATACCTGAAGAAATTATGAGTAATGGCCATAACATTTCTGCATAAAAATCCCTTTGTTAAAAAAATATTATTATGTATTGTTCTAATACTCTGAAATATTAAATGTAGGGTTCTCCTCTGTTGTAAGCCATAATAAACATTAAAACCATTGACTCAATATGTGCTACTTGTGGTGCAAGTACTATGTATCTACTGCATGTGGATGTTTGTGCTCAGAGTAACAGGCCCCAGCAGAGGAACGCAAGACCCTGCAGGCCAAACAAAAAAAACCCACATTGGGGGAAAGAGAACTCATTTTCAGGCGTGGCTGCATTTATAGAGAAATGAAAGAAAAGCCCTTCTAGAATAATACGCAGAGACGACACCAGAAATCGTGCTTGGGCGCCTGTAGTGGAATTTACCTGGCAAACTTGTGCTGGCTGAGTCCCAGAACGTTGCCTCTTATTTCAGCCACGATTTTGCTCTTATCCTCGGCCCGGCCGTGCTCCAAAACGTGCTGGATTACATAGTTTCCATACTGGTCCTGAATCAAACAAACCACAAATGCTTTTAACTAAAACGCCAGGAGGACAGCTGGTGAATTTGACGTCACGTCAGACACTGCCAGCTTCTGAAAATCTGGAGGCTCAGAGAGAGGAGAAGAGTCACCCTGAACAGCCTGACAGCAGATAGCAGCGTTTGCTGGTACGTGTGTGTTTTACCTGCACTAGCTGCTCTGTGTGCTGATGGAGCTCCTCCAGTATAGGCAGCGTCTGTTCGGGAAGGCAGTGTTCGAGAATACGCTGGATGACTCGGCAGCCATATGGGTGAGTAGAGAGGGCAAAGACCTGCGACGCGAGTAATTATTCACCGTTAGTCACTTCCCATACAAGACACATGATAAAGCAGGGCGAGCGAGCGTCGCACCAATGTTCTCTTTCCAAAAATATTTGCACGTGGTGGTGCAGAAAGGAGCCCGAGTTACAGCAACAGATTTAGCTGAGCCGTTCTTTCACATAACCCATCCCAGCCCTGCAGGGAGGAAGGTGAAAGCAAATTCCTTCCCTGGTTCCAGCTACATAAACAAATCTCAGCCACCAAGCAGAGAATATGCAGTTACACAACATGCACATTCAAGAGAAACTAAACACATCAGTGACATTTACTGTCATGGCTGATTTCTCAGAACCGAAAGCTTTCATGTAAACTTAAACCAGCTCCTTCAGTGACTTGCAAAAGTATTCACACCCCTTAGACTTTTTTTTGTCACATTACAACAACAGACTTTTTCACAGATGTTATTGGGAAGGGAAATGATACATGGTTTTTAAAATTTTATTTAGCATAAAAAAATAAAATAAAAAAAAAAAAACAAAACAAAACAAAAAACAATTATTTAAAATTTAATTTTCGCTTGTTCCACCTTCCCTATCCCTGCTGAATAGAAGCATCCCTACAACATGATGCTGCCTCTGTCATGTTTCATGTGAATGCTGCGTTTTAAGCCGTAAAAGTTCAGTTTTAGTTTCTGTGGACCAGAGTACCTTCTTCCACATGTTTGCTGTGTCATCCTCTTAGATGGCAAACAGTAAATGATCCGTCTTATGGTTTGATACAATTTCATCTTGCCACTATTCCATAAATGCCAGTTTTGAGGAGTGCACGAATGACAGATTCTCCCACCTGAGCTGCAGGTCCCTGCAGATCCTCCAAAGCTGCTGCTTCTCTGATTAATGAGATCCTTGCCTAGCCTGTCAGTATAGGTGGATGGACATGTCTTGGTCGACCAAAGCTTGGGATAATGTTCTGTGAGTTTCTCTAAATTTCTCCACAATGTTCTCTCTGACCTGTCTGCTTTGATCCTTGGTCTTCAAGATGCTGTTTGTTCACTAATGAACAAACAGCATCATGAATAAACCAATCACCAATAAACCTCTGAGGAACAGAACCGCTGCATCTATGCTGAGAATGAATTACCTACAGGGGTCTCCATTTACAAACTAGGCGACTTCTCAAGTCAGTTTTATTGAAGCGTCTCAGGGAATCCCTTCAACAGTTAACTTTTCGATGTGTGTTTTGACAGAGACAATATCCTACAGCGACTCTGTGTGTGTGTGTGTGTGTGTGTGTGTGTGTGTGTGTGTGTGTGTTTGGATGTCAGCCAAAGCCTGGCAGACTTTAGTGACTGAATGAAGAAAGACGTTGGGGTAGAGCACCGCAGGGACCCACCTGTCCCTTAAAGGCTTCGATGATGAAGTGCAGCGCGTGAGGTTGGACGCATTCGATGCACTTCTGCACTACGTGATTCCCGTTCTGGTCCTTCACGCACTTCAGCACGTGGCCGTCCAGTTCGCGCACCATGTCGCTCTGCGGGGGGGGGGGGAGCAGAGGAAAGAAGAATGTGAGGGGAGGGACGTGTAATTGTGAGTAATCAAATATTTCCTGAAGGCATTTTGGAAACTCTCTCACTGTGGCTCAGTGCCCAACAAATAACCCTGGACTTTTAACAGATGCCCTACTGGGAAATTTATTGGGGTCCATTAAGGAAAGATTGATAGTTGTTTCCCCCCCCCTGCACACACACACACTTTTCTAAAACACAAGATTTGAGCAAATGTATATCCTGCTTGGATTTATCTTACTACCTGCAGGTCCACATTTGCATATAAACAGAGCTATCATTTGTGTGTGTGCAGGAAGCCTGCTGTTACACCAGGCAGCACCAACACAAACCACACGCTGAAGATGAAACGTGCTTTCAAAGCAAGAGGCACACCTCTTCATCGTTTAAACAGATTGTGATCTACGAGGAACCCTCGCAACTTTACGGCCCAATCGTGAAGCAGGGGATGATAGATATTGTTTGAAACTGGCTCACCAGGAAATTAATCATTATCCCCTTTCAGTGCAACACAGTCAGACAGGCGGGACTGTACTTACAATGACCTGCTGATCTGAGGGGATGAACTCCAGAGCTTTCTGGATGACCCTGCAGCCGTACATCTGCAGGGCCAGAGACAGCACGTGACCTCGGATTCTTTCGGCCAGAGCCAACTTCTGATCCAAGCTCCCAAACTGAAACAAAACAAACCTGTGACTTTTCTTATCGTATTATAATTCCTAAGAGTTAAGGGCATCTGATTTTCACATGAACTCAATCTCTGCATACCTCAAAGAACTTCTGGATGACGTAGTTTCCAAACACATCCACCATGAGCTGATAGGCCGCCTGCAGGATCTCACTGAAGACGAGCTGGCGCTCGGCTGAACTGGCTCGCTCCAATTTTAACTGGATAAACCTTTAAAAGTAAAAAAAAAAAAAAAACAGAAAAAACCCAAGCAATGAACACAGATGTACTTGTTGTCTTCCTCAATATTTAATCTCCATTTGCTTTAGGAAAATGGAAAAAAACAGATGTCTGAAAATCCACTCGGTGCATTGAGAGGATTTACAAAAGTTTGGTTGGCAGCGAAAACAAATAAACCAGCAGAGCAATAAAGTGAGACAGAAACGGCTCCTATATCTTTAACCTGAGGGAACAGCCAGGCAATATGAGATGAATTTCAGAGTGGAGAGCATATAAAGAGGGAGATGAAGGCTGTGAGGTGAAATGATGGATGCCAGGCAAGGATAAATAACAGACAATGATCCTGAGGAGAGAAAATGTCTGGAATGTGAAGGCTGGACGCTTTAGTTTATATTTAGTTCATCTCAGCAGAAAGCCGAGCATCACAGGAGGCACTGGTTAAAAGAGACCATAAAACAAGGAGGGTGGTTTCCATGGCGCCAAATTAAAAACAACCCTAACAAAGAACAAGGCAGAGATGCCAGATAATTCAGTTGTTTTCTAAAAGGCTTTAGCAATGCAAGCTAAAGCATCAAAAACTGCACCAGCTCAACCACGTTAATCTCATCACAGCCTTTATGATGGCGTAAACTGAATACACCTGACATATGTACACCAGTGGGATAGTCTTATCTGTGTGGGACATAAATGAAATCCAGACTGGACACATTATCTTTTTAACACCAGGAGAACTGTTATGTTATTCCACTTTTTCCTAAAAACAAAACAAAACAAAACAAAAAAAAAACAAAGAAAAAAAGTGTGTTTCAACTACAGGAACCTTTGCAGGTATCAGGGTATCTTTCTGGGGACATTCTTTACCCTCTCCATGTACACTACATCTGGCAGAGTAGAAACTAACTCGCCCTGAAAAAGACTCCAGTAGGAAAGCGGTAGTTTTGGCTTTAAAAGTACAAAGTATTTTAGATTAATTACATTTTCTCCACGTTGTGTTTCAGTCTTCACGGCTAAACCTCTTTTTTGGTTCACGACAGTCGAAGTGATATTTTATTTAGTTTTTGGAGAGGAAAATAAGTTTTATACTAAATTAAAGCGCTCAGAGTTTTTTCAGGTATAGTTGTAAAAAGGTACATAACATTAAAAACTTTAATGTTGAAAAAACTATAAAAATGGAAAAAAGTAAAGCATACTGTGAGAACGTTTTGGGGTTTTTTCGAAACGCAAAAAAATATGAAAAAACTAAAATTTGAAGAAACATCAATGTCACCCATCCTTCAGAATTTCAATTTATTTCAATTCTGTTCCATAGCGTAAACGCTCCATAAGTTAGAATGAATACACGGGGAAAGAATAGTCAGTTATAATTTTATTGCTTAAAATCTGTTTTCATTTTCACTAAATTAATTTTATTTATTACAATATCAGTTTTTTACTGATGTTTTAGACTTTAACTGCTAAAACTGGTATGTCTCTACCAGTTTATAAAAATACACACTTGAAGCTTTTTGACCATTCTGCTCTGCAAAACAATTTGAGGTCAATTATGTTAAATTTAGAGCATTTATGAACATCTATTTTCAAGTCTTAGCAAAGATACTCAGATTTAGATCTGGACTTTGACTAAAGGTTTCCACAAACAAAAAAGTGTTTTATTTTAGCCACTCCGTTGCAGCTCGGGTTCAAAAAACAGGACAACGTAGAAGTGACTAAATTCATTTAGTAATCACCCTTTTTTACTGATGTTTTTGAACGCTGCGATAAAATCTAAGATCGAAGGTTTATTGGTCTGATTTCACTGTGTTCTGTTATATTCCAAAGCCATGGACTGGGTACATCTCCTCAGCTTATAGCTGCAGAAACAGCCACGGTAAAATAGCGTATACAAACAACAACACAGATCATCGAAACACAACAGAGTTAAAAATCACCAGACTATAATCAATGGATAGCGGTTGTACCGCACCTCTGAGTGTGGTTGACTTTCTGTGGGAAATAACTACCCTGATGCAGGCTTTGGCTATAGGTGGAGTGAACTTCATGGAGTCAGCAGGTGTAATTTACATTAACAGCACGGTTCTGTACAGCAGAGGAAATGCACTCACAAACAGCCCAGGAGAGATTAAGAGTACCAGCGGATACAAGTTCAGGGAAGCATAATGGAAACGTCTAAAAACAGACCCGGGTTTAAGATAAAGGCCAACTAAATGCTTATTTATACATAGAAACATCCTCTAACGCCTAAACAGAGATTTAGTGGCTGAAATAAATATTTATAATATGAATATATTCAATATTTTGTTATTCTGGGTCTTATGAAGGGTTTATACGGATTTGATGTAAAACACTGTGTTACTGAGTAGAAATAGACTCATAAGATCTTGTGACTGCCTAACGTTAGGATTGAAGCATTAAGTGGTAAGTACCTGCTGCCGTGCTGGTCCTGGCTGAACTCCATGATGTGTCCAGCGATGTCTCGGAGCTGCAGATTAGGGTAGCGGTTGTTCCTGAAGTCCTCCAGCAGGCGGCTCCTGCCCGAAGGCATGACGTCCGACATGCCGTAGCGTAGTCGTGACGACGGGAACAGCTGGCTGCTGGACGAGAAGAGGGAAGAGCCGGAGCTTGCTGCGCTGCGGTACTTGGCCTCCGCTCCCGGAGCTGCCGAGATGAAGCGGCCGCTGCCGTTAGTCAGGCCTCCTGTGGGTCAAACACAGTCAAGTTCATCATCATTTCATTTCAATACCACACTTGATACAACCTGTTAAATAGTAAATCAAATCTGCAGACATGCAAAAGCTTCTATAAGAACTGGAAAACGTACATAAACATCAGACAAGCACTACAGTGGAAAGCGGTTTTTTGATACAATGAACTTTCAACTTCATGCGGCTTGAATTGCATCAAATTAATTTCTTTCATCTAATTAAACTGATGGTGAAGATTTTAATCATTAAAATTACAACTGAGCTCTGTAGCACAGAAACAGGGCACTGGATGGCAGCACAGCCTGAAACATGCCTTCACTGGGGAAGGAAAATCTTCATAAAAAGAGGATTTCCAATGTTCTTATCTGCTTCAATCCCAAGGCTATCATAGCTAAAGGCTATCTCTTATACACCATTTCTGATTAGTCTTAAACCAGTTCATCCACAGATTAACTGTACTGCACAGACACATTTATGTGACTACATTTAGACTGTGTACACATATCTAAATTTATGTGTAAACATTCATAAACATCTGTTCCACATGTTTTAGGTTTGGTTCATCTTGGGAAATAAGTCGCACCCAAAACGTGTCCATTTTCTTCCTGCAAAACATGACCTTTAACGCCGTGTAATGAGTGCTACATGGTAGCGACAAACACTTGAAAAATGATGAAGTTAGGTCATCAATCAGGGTGATAATTAAGCCATAATGAGGCTGTCAGTTTATCTGGCATTTTACCAGAGAGTAGATGACTGAATTACATTTTAATTTGTCAGACGTCAATCAGGAAAAACTCAAGAGACCAAAACAAGTCTCCGAGCGGTAAATAACTTCTAACATCACAAAAGAAAAGCCTGGCACATTTTTACTCGGTTGGTTTGGAAAATTCTGTTAACTGAGCAACAGATCATTTAAAGACTGCATACATTTATTATTCAACGTTTTAAACGCTTAGAAGGCAAATAAAACCAAAGAGACTTACCGAGATTGAGGTTGGATGAGGAGCTGTGATTGGACAGCGAGGGCGGGGGTGTGAGGGAGTGGGATGGCCCCTGGTTGGGTAGGGGCATACCCACGGGGCCAGGAGATGGACTGAAACCCAAGGTGCCGTTGTAAAAGCCTCCATGACCAATGGGAGTGAGACTGGAGGGGGTGCGTTTATAGAGCTCACTGTTGCCCGTCAGGGAGTCCCGCCTGGAACCACTGCCACCGCTAGAGTTGGCCACTAGAGGGAGACAATGACATCTGTATCATTATAATCTAAGCAGGGACTTTAGATCAGCTGTGCCATTTGTTGAACTATTCACAGCTTCAAGTGAAGTAAGCTTGGACACTACTGTGTGACCTACAACATTTACCGCTCCTTGCAACACATTAAAAAGCTGTTCATAAGGGGAATTGGACTGCAATGTTTAGTTTTTGATAGCTTTTCCTTTTTTTTTTATTTCACATCGAGCAATTAAAATTTCAACAAAAACTGAAAATGGAAAACATGAATAAAATGTTTCCAACAGAAAATAAAATATGTAAAATAACAGGGTGTTCGAAAGGGAGCAGGAAAAAGCAGAAGCTTATCCAGTCCTGCCCCAAAGTTTGCCTACCGTTTTTTAATCAAAATGGTAACATATATAGCTTTTTACGGGATTTCTTCAGATAACAGAAAAACACATCTGGAATGGATGCAATGTGTAGCCATATGTTTTCCATTTCTGATAAGCCTCTTCCTTTGCGAAAATGTGCACACCCTTGAACTTTTCTGTATTTTATTATGTTACAGCCACTTATTTTTATGTTTTTGTTTGTTTGGTTTTTTTTTAGATTTTATGTGATAGAGCAACACAAACAGCACATAATTGTAATGTGAAGAGAAAAATCATACACTGTTTTCAACATTTTTTACTCACAAATAAAATGCTTGAAGGTGCATTTTTGCATTAATTCCTACTAAATCAGGACCAAATCTTTGCACAGAGTCTGGACTGGATTCAAGTCTGGGCTTTGACTGGACCATTCTAACACATGAACGCACTTCATTTCAAGCCATTTCACTGCAGCTCTGACAGTATGTTTGGGGTTTTCCTGCAGGAAGGTGAGCCTTTGACTCAGCATCAAGTTCTTTGAACCATGCAACAGGTTTTCTTCCTGGACTGCTCTGTTATTTAGCTCCATTCATCCATGTTCCAGTCCACTCTGATCTGCTTCCCTGTCTAGTAAGGAAAAGCATCCCACAGCATAATGCTACCACCACCAACACCATGCACAGAGAGATATCCAATGTTAGTTGTCTGCCACATATTTCGCAGACCAGAGTGTCTTTTTCCGGTTGTTTGCTGTGTCCTCTATGGCTCCTCTAAACTTTACAACTAAAGCTACTATGCTGAAATGAATTTACACACAGCAGAGCTCTATTTATTAATTAGGGGACTTTCAAAAACAATTGGCAGCCAGGAAGATTTTATTTAGGGGCATTAGCGTATCGGTCGTTAAATACAAATGGTTGCCTCACTTTTTACATTTTGAATGTATGTTTATTTTTTCCCCTTCAACCTCAGTTATTTACTACTTTGTGTTGGTTTATTTATCATTACCATAAAAACCTAATAAAATACGCTGAAGTTGGTGGCAAAATGTGGAAAAGGTTCAAGAATACTTTTGCAAGACACTGTAAATGAGGACAATTTCTTCTCACCTGCGGTGCCAAAACCTCCCAGTGTGGCTCCAAGAGTGGCGCCAAGAGAGGAAGAGGCAGGTTGGCTGAAGCCCAGGGAGGCCGACCCTGGTCCAGGTTGGGCTGAGCCTTGCGAGAAGAGAGAGGAGCTCTGAGAGGAGGAGCTAAGGGATGAGGATCCGTAGAAGGAGCTTCCTCCCAGAGCACCGCCAGGGCCACCCTGCTGCTGAGGCTGCTGGGATGTCATGGCACGAAATGGACCATTAGCTCCTCCACCCAAACCACCATTGGCACCTCCGGCTGAAGCTGCTGCAGCTGCAACTGAAAGAGAAAGGAAGCGAGGTACAATAGAAGCGATTTAACAATATATCAAAGGCTTACATATGAACTTGTGAAGTTAATTTATGTTGCTGAAGCATCAAAAGATAAACCAAAGCATGTTGTAGCTGAGCAGAATTGACTTATGGGAAACTTTTGCACAAATCTAATAATGCACCAGAAAATAAAGTCTCATAATCCCCTAATTGCACCCTCAGGTTGAGTTTGACGTTCACAACATGCTCATGATCACAAAGTGCGATCTGTTGTTTTGTGTGCATGAAAGTCTTTGTTCACCAAGCAAAGCAGAGACAGGCTGAGCTTGTTATTATGTGATTAAAGTAAAACACTGCGCTACCTGCTTGTGCTGCAGAGGGGGATATGATGACAGAGGCAGGGGCCATAAGGCGAACAGGTCCACTCCTGGCTCCAGTGTTGACCACCAGAGCCCCCGTCTGATCATAGTAAGCTGCTGGTGCCAAAACCGGGTACCCTGAGAAAGAGAGAACAAAACACAAAGAATGGCTCTTTCGTTCATACATACGAAATGGAAAAAAACACCTCATTTGAATATCCCTAATGACTGTATTTGCATAATACTACTGTACAGGCAAATACATTTGCAAGGGCCGTTTCTACAGCAATAAGATCAATTTGAGAAATGTTGTACCAACCAGGAACGCCGGCTGCTAACCCCTGCCCAAAGGCAAGCGCCGAGTTTACTGCTGCTGCAGCAACCAGCTGATCGTTCTGCTGACCCTGCTGACCCTGGCTGGGGGTCAATGGACGCTGGCTCCCTCCAGCTCGCATCACCTTCACAAAACCAAAAATAAAATGTTACTTACTATAAAATAAGTTACATCGGGAAAAATAAATAAAAGCTAAAAGCTCAGAGAAGCTGCAAGTTCATATTATAAAAATGCAGTGCAAATTTCTATAAAATGGGACTACTGTGTTGAAAAGTATAACCCTGTAAAACACCTATACGATATCAGAACAAGATGGAGCCAGAGCAGGCAGAAAATAAATAAATAAAATGTAAAAAATCTGCTTTTAATGAGTAAAAATTGCAATTTTCCAAGCCTGGAAATATTTTAGTCTCTACACAGGAGTTGTGACAGAACCATGTGCAGTCTGGAGTATTTTATTTGCCAGGTAGTCGACTGACCTGCTGCTGGTTCTGCTGACCCTGTCCTGCTGCCTGCTGATTGGCTGAACTGTTGGCTGCAGCAGCCTGCTGCTGGAAAAGGTTGGCAGGATAGACCCCCCAGGGGGTCACACCGTAGTACTGGGGAGGCATCACTGCAGGACCTAGAAGAAATACGAGAGCGGTAAGGTCACCAGCGCCTCTGCTTACGAAGCTGAGTAACCAGAGATCAAAACAAATATCAAACTGTTACCACTAAGCTGACTCGTGGTTAAAGATGGGTGCAACGATCGGTGCCTTACCGAGAGTAGCTGCTGCTGCGAGTCCTGCTGCGTAGGGGTCTGTCCCTGGAGGAGCAGCGCTGATGATGTAAGGATTGGGCACAAATGCTGGGGCAAGACCTGAACCAGATAAATGAAAGACGGTGAATGACCCTAGATCGTTTTTAGGACTGCTGGAACATTCAAAGCAGCTTGGACCTCAAAGAAATCAGCATCAGCCCATAAAAGTTTTATTGGTGCAACTCCAGCCTTTTTCTTACATGCCTAATAAATACAAACGTATTTATCATAATCCACGTTTTGTGTATCTAAATGTTCAACACAATGTTCAAGCTTTGTGCATAATGAGGTGAGACTAAAACTAAAGCAAAGTGATAAAACACCAGTTGAAACAAAGGCTAAAGAAATAAAATGCGTCTTAGTAAATTTCTTAGGATAAAAACAACTCGAAAGTGAAACTGTGGTTTTAGCTTTGCAAAAACAGGGGAATATATGAACAATCTTGTGAATAACTGTATAATAGAGGCCCAAAATTATTATTTTGTGTTATCACTTTTTGAGAACTACTCTTGTTCAAACCCCTAACCCTCTCACCAAGCATGAGATATCAACATTTTACAACAGTGAAGACTATGTTGAAACCTCTTCATCAAAGACTGAACACACTGCTCCACCAGTTGTATGCCCAGAGTCTGACTGCGTGGTGGTGTTATGTATTTGCTGCTTGGTACGACATGTTGTGAAACTGGAAAAACTCGATTATTTCTAGTCAAATTGAAGTCAGTCTTGCGAGATGCTATCTAGTTACTGTCAGCATGTCTATTCGCCTGGTAAATAAGAGTAGGCGATTATTAGATTATTATGAGAACGACAGAAAGAAAACCCCCACAACCATGAGTGACAGACAAGACACAAACCGATGTGAGAGTAGCACAACTAGCTGTTAGCTGCTAATGATGCACGAGTTGCCGTCTGCTTCTGGGAGTATCGCCACTATATTAAAGGGCTAGGTCACAGTTTTTATTCAGTTAAGACCGTGGTTGAACCTGTGCAGTGAACTCTGAAAGTTTGTGATTTCTGTTACTGCTGCAGCAATGACATGTAGGGTGTTTTAAAATACAAAGCAGTATTTTATTCTGAAAAGAGAAACCGAGTGGATGTGAGTTTCCTTTAAAAAAAAAAAATAAATTAAAAAAAAAATCTGATGTCTTAGATGAAGTGCATTTATTGCTTTTATGTAAATACCAAAATAAATTGTAAAAACAGAGGGAAAAAAAAAAACCAAAACAGTGTAGCTTCAGTATGAGTAGCTAAAATGACACTTACCAATGTGAGGCTGCTGTGCAGCTGCCAGCGCATATTGTTGTTGTTGAGCGGCTGTTAACTGCTGCACAGCGAGAGCATTGTTTCTCTGAAAGAGCTGAGAACAACATCGTAGTTTAATGTCAACTGAGGCGCCTACAGAACCTATGGGATGAACACAATCTGCTTTCTCTGCCTGCAGCTGTTACCTGCTGCTGGTTAGTGTAATCAAACAGGCCCACAGTGGGTGCAGAGTCCATGGGCATCTGGGAGTTATAGTCAAACTGAAGGGGCTCCATTACTGACTCCATGGGGTCCATGGTAACACCACCTTGGTCCACTCCGGAGAAATCATCAGGGGGTTTGGGGCCTCCACCGCCGCCAAGCGGTGTCAAGCCTTCAGCCCCTACCCCTCCAGGACCCCCCAGCAGGTCGCCCTCAGGGCCAGGTGGAGGCATGTTGCCAGGGGGACGACTGCAGGGATGAGAGAAAGCCACTGGTCAGTTTTCACCTGTGGGACGTCTGACTAGCGGGCGCTGCTCTAATGAGGATGAACACAGCGTCTCTCACCCAAACTCCTTCACGTCGACGTCGAGGCCGTTCTGTACGGGCAGCCCGTTTGGGTTGATGACGTCATTGATCACATCACTTTCACTTTCAGCTAACTCTTTCAGTTTCTCTCCCTCAAATGACGTCTTCGGCTTCTCCCTCTTCTCTTCCTCCACCTCTCCATCCCTCTGTCCCTGCATCATGGAAAGCGCACAAGATCATAAAAACGATCAAAACAGAATAGAATATCCGCACAAGAGGTGGAAGAGAAAGATGTTCTGGCGTTTAAGTAATTAAGCTGAATGACTCACATATGGTCCTTTTCTGAGGCAGGGATCCAGTTTATCGGCTGGTGAGGACGACAGAACGTACTCCACCATGCTCACCCCCAGCCCACCGCTTTCAGACCGCGGAGACATCACTGAACCCACGCCGACTTCACCCCCGCCATGGAAACCCTGCCCCGGCCGACGGGACACCATGATCGGCTGAGACACGGAGTGATCTGTCATAAAAGAGACGGGGATAAAGAATTAATACATTTATCTCAAACACATTTCAGTAACGCTCCATCGTCTCCACTCCATCTCTGAGGCCCAGATCAGCCACCCTACAGGGGAAGCTCATTTCTCCCACTTCTGGGATCTAGTTGGTCACGATCTATATGTCATGATGACCATAGGTGATGAATGGAACATAGACGGACCAGCAAGTCGGGAGCTTTGCTTTATGGCTCAGCTGTTTCTGTTCACTGCATTTTCCTAAAATGGGAACAGTATGGCTGAACTGTAAATCTACCAAAGCATCCATGTCCAACTAAATGGGGAGGAGAGGCAAAGAGGGCATTAGTCAGAGAAGCAGCCAAAAAGCCCAAGGTAACTCTAAAAGAGCTGCAGAGATCCGCAGCTCAGGTGGGACA
The DNA here is from genome assembly GCA_014839685.1 of Anableps anableps. Lineage (NCBI taxonomy): Eukaryota > Metazoa > Chordata > Actinopteri > Cyprinodontiformes > Anablepidae > Anableps > Anableps anableps. The sequence goes on from CM026079.1 coordinate 16,291,603, forward strand.
ATCTGTTAAACATGACAACTATTAATCACGCACTCTCATTAGGATGTGCAATTATCTTAATAGAAAATAGACTGGAATTTCAGCGGTATATGCACGGATTTTTGTTGTTGTTTTCAAATGTTGCAGCATTGATGAAAACATGAGCATCCTGTGAAATATCTTCAGAGGAGCTCCAAAAATGTTCTCCACAACAAACAGCCTTATGTTAAAACCTGCAGAAACATCTGCAGCGAGGATGTTTTCTGGTGTGGCGTCACAGAGCTTCAAAAGAAAACAGAAAAACCTTTCGTCATGTCGACCGAAATAATTACACTGAGCTGAAGTGAAGCAGCAGGACTTAACTTGATTTCACTTTGATGTCAGCTTTTGATTCAGACAGGAATCTAAAAATACACCCTTTCAGAGGTGCTTTCTAGATATTAGATAGTTCCTCTTCTTTAATGGCGGGCTTTTGCTCTTCACCATATTAAAAAGACAACCAGACTGCTTCATACCTGAGGCACCCCATGCACTGTCCCTCCACTGGTCCAAGAAGATCCCTTTGGGTCCATCCTTCCCAGAGTCATCCGCTTCCCAGAATTTCTTCCCAGTTAAGAGCTGCTGTAGAGGCACAGAAACAAAATACTGAATAACTTAAATCAGTTTTTGTATATGATTGCCTTTTGTTCAAGTTTGACTGGCTGTGTAATCTAACATGAGTTACGTGAGCCACATTAATGTTGAGAAAATCTATGAAACGCTGTAAAAACCAACTATTTTTATCGATTTTTTTAAAAATCAAAGATGCACAGACAGTTTGGAATTGCCTGGACTAAATGCCTTCCCATTAGTTAAGGTACAGAAACTTCTACCTAACTTACCTCTCCCATAGCTCGTCCTTCTAAAGCCAGAGCCTGGAAGTCATGGTTCAACTCGTCCATGGACCGCACCTGAACATCAAAACAAGCCCCACAGGGTCATGAAAACAAAGTAAAGGTGTACTTTCCATAATTAATGTATCAACATAACCTAGACTGTAATAAGTTGTCCATGACTGACTGCCATATTAATTGTCTCGTCTAAATAAAGACTGAAGCAAAAAGCATGACTAACCTGAAAAGGTTGTTCCAATCAGCCTCATTAAAATTTACTCTCTGGTTAAAGCATGAAATCATATTGACGAAAAGATCCCGGTTTCATACTAAAACAGAGCAACAACTTTTTGCAGCTTTCTTCTGCTACACTGAACATGGATATTGTTTTGTCTGGAGAATCACGGAGATCCTCCTATAGAGGAGTCAAACTAAGCACTACTGAGGGAAGAGACCATTTAGGGGTCAATTAGGATTCCTAAAAACTTTCTTCTGTAATTAGCCAGGCAGAATCACAGATTGCACATAAACACATACGGGTCAGTTACTGGGATTTTCCTCATACCGGTTCAAAGATCGAAAGCCATTTTATTGAGAAACCGGTTCTTCAGCTGCTTCGAGCACAAAATAACACAGCGCTGCCCCTCGCCCACCTGTTGCTGAGCACTGTTAATCAGCTAGCTGAAAAAAGGCGAATACACTTTTCTGCTGCTTTAAAAAAAAAAATAATAATTAAAAAAAAAATTCCACCAAATTCCACCTGCATTTATTATAGGTGTTCACAAGGCATTTTTACCAAGTCTCTACTTTTGGCAATTTAAGTACGAATCAAATCTGAGTCTGAACTGCAGGTTTCCATCTCTGGTGTTGATGCTATACTTTTGCTTTAGTCCTTACATTACGATCAAAATAACTAAGTACATGCTAAAGGTTAAATTATTACAATGTACAATTCCACGGAAGGAGTAGTGAAATCATGGTGTACATTTATATTTTTGAGGAAATACTGTGACACAGTGGTATTTTAGTCTCACACCAGTTCATGCCTACTCATAAGCAATCCAGACAACCCTATTTTAGCATTTAACTACTCCCTCCCCCCAATATATACACACCTGACTGTCATGGATGTTGTCTCCAGTGGGCCAGCGATGTTTGCCGGGCTGCTCACCATGCTGCCGCTGGAAGAAATAATCTACCATGGCATCATCCTGGGAACGTCCAGCGCCCGCCACACCCTTTGGTTGAAACACAAACACAGGCAGACAATGAACAGAGATTATTACTATTGTATTGGGGTAAAATTGTAAGAAATCTGAGCTTCCGTGCGTGCAAACAGGTGCAATTTGCCTCAAGAACAAATATTCAAAATAAAATAAGCAAGATTCAAATAAAATGCACTGTATGATCAGAGTTTTAGCTAAACAGTATTTATAACTCTGGAACAACAGGAAAATCTTTACTGGCCACAAAAATGTTTGAGACTGACACATTTTCTGGGCTTCGTATCGTCTAAATTCGTAATTAGATGACCAGGGCTGCGTATTGCTGTGTAAGAGTTACATAGCTTCTAACAGAAAGCAGTATTTTTCCCACTAACAACAAGAAAGATGACTTCCTCGCTTACTCATTCTGAACGTAAACACAAAATTCTCCAGAAAAACATGACAAACTGCACTGGAAACAGATGGACCTAGTCGTTCACTTACACATAGAGCATCAAAATTCGAATTTAACTTGAACAGTAAAAGCTGTTTAATGTAATTAATTATTGAAAGAAAGAAAGTAAATTTATGAGATAACCTAAAAGCTTTAATCAGATCCAATCATGAGAAAACATGGGAGAATCAGATCTGGGAACTGCTTCTTAAGATTATCAACTATGCAAGATATTTTTAACATTTTATTCTTTTTCCTACATATTTTTGGCATGCTGACCAGCCTGTCTGACAACTAGGCGCTCCAACTCTGAACTGTCCTGCCTGAACAGCAGCAACTGAACCAACCAAGTGAAAATAACTAAATATTTATAATTTATTATTTACTCACTTCGTTTGAGAAGTAATACGATCATAATTATTACAGCTCTGTCTTAAATATCTTGTTTTATCTAGACAGCGGAGAAAATTAACTATACATTAACACTTTTTTTACACACCAACTACGAAAAAAAGTCTCTAAAAGCTGATTTTGTTTCATTTCTGACTGCAATAAAGAAGGTGTGAGTGGTTTCTAAAGATACCACGCATCTTAAAATGACAGACACGGAGTAGTTTACAGTTACATGGAAACAAGAAGTGAATAACCTAATGAGGACATTTGTTGCAACGTTATTCTTCAGTTTCATTCGAGAAAAACTTGATGTATTTCGTTTATAATTAAGTGCTATAATAGTGTGCTGCTTGGGATTCATTTCAATTCCAAACAACAGACAGAGATAAAGAAGGCTCTGTTCGTTACATCTATAGCATAAACTGGACCTACTTGAAAAGTTTTCTTAGAATAAAAGAAGCCCTAAAAACCACCAAAACCACACAATAAGCTCTCAATAAGCTCCTGAGAGCTGACAGACATACAAATACAGATGCTGGCAAGTTTGTGTTAAAAGCCTTGGTATTATTTTTCATTCCTGCCACAACAAATGTAAATGTGAAGTTTACTAAACTGTAAACTTTCTTTAGTCGGAACAAGATTCAAGACTGAACTTTCTTAGTAACAAACCCTCCACGTGAGTTTGGCATCAAACAAAGGCTGAAGATGTGGAAAAGCGTCCCAAACCCCGCTGGTACGTGTGGTGAAGGATCTGTGATGCTGTGGGCCTGTTTTCCCTCTAAAGGTCCTAGAAACCTTGCTTGATGGCTTCATGAACGCTTTTAAACACCCAGAGGTTTCAAAGCACTGATATGAAGAACAACAGCAATTTTGCCACTGGTGTTTTTGCTAAAAATAAATATTTCTTTGTGTACTATACCTTTGGATTGTCTTCAAAACTTTCAGTGCAAGATTACCCTTCTGCAATTTATTTATACTTACTTTAAGGCTTTTTTTTCCCACAGCTGGACTTAACTGGACTCTGAATAAATCTGGATATCCACAAGGAAGTAAATAAGCTCACGAATGAGCCAAAACCAGATCGGAATCAGAGTGGTGGGTATTACCTGCTGACTGGGGGGTGTGGCCTGAGGGGTCTGTCCAGTTGGGGGGGCATGTCCTCCGCTGCTCAGCACCACAGGCATGCTGGGAGATGTACTTCTATGGTGGGGGCTGAATGAATCCTGCCAGAGCACTGCTTTCCTCTTCAACACACACACACTGCTCATTCCACCACAGCCTGTTCAGACAGAGAGAGACACACACACAAGTTAAGAAGAAGACTTTTGCAGACTGGTTCAATACGCTGTAGAAACACGTTTGATCCGTCCAGACAAGTTTAAAATGATTTCCACTGATTTATAGGCTACTACAAAGGCTAAATAGGGAATTCAGAATGGCTAAACGGTGGAAACCAGCTGCAGTATTTCAGAGCAAAGTGAAAAAACTCAAATTAAATGTAGTAATTCTGTAATTCATCAGAGAAGCCCAGTTTAGAGACAGTTTATCAATACAAGTCACTTTTTTGCTTCAATATCACTTTAAACAGATGTCTTAATACCTGCAATTTAAGATACAAACACTGGCAATGCTCTTTTACAAGGCAGCCTGGCATTTCCAACCTCAGATCAATAATCATAAACAGGCTGTAAATGGGAATTACAGATGCCGGTTTAGAGGAGCTGACTAATTTTGTACCTGGATTCGTAAGCTTGATTCATAAATGCAGTGGTTTTCTGTGGCTTACTGACCAACACTGGCAACATGACAGGTTATATTAAAACAAACAGCATGGAGAGGAAACTGCTCATATTACAGCGCTACAATGTTGAAACTGTGGGGGTTTTTTTAATCTTCAATGAGACTAAAAGTTTAAAAAAAAAAACATGTAAAAAAAGAAAAAAGAAAAAAAAAATATCACAGATTTCTAATATGATGCTGGCAACATTTTTATTTGTTGTTGGTCACTATGATTCTGCCTCCAGCTCTTAATGAGACTCGTTCTGTTCTCTGGATCACCAACATGCTGCGCCCGTTCTTCAGGGCGAGAGCTGGAGCTTTGCAATGGAGCTGAGCAAGCTGCAGCCCTGGAGCAACGCTGGTTTGATTTGGGGGGGGGGGGAGTCAAAGTGTGGGAGATTTTTAGCTCCACAAAGTTTAGGTTTGGCTTGAACGCGCCATCCTAAAGATACCATAGTCAGCTGGAAAGCCATATCAGCAATTTCACAAGCTTAGCAATAAAAAAGGGTGTGCAGAAGAACCCCCCCCACTCACCTGTTCATAGTTCAGTATTCACTGATTAACCTATTTGCTGATTTTTCTGTGGAACATAATTCCAAATTAATTTGCCCATTCATGAACTTTTTCATAGAGCATCTAAATATTCAAAAGAAATTGCATCTTGGGAAGCTGAAATACCCGACACGCTATTGGCTGAGATAAGGAAGACCGTGGATGTTAGCTTCTGTGGGAGTGCTAAGGCGGTTTCCACTGTGTGTATTAATCCATGTTAAGGTATATTTGCTGCTTGAACTATTAAAATAGCCAGTTACAAGCATTTTTAAAGAGCGGTTTAAGTACTCACTATTGGTAGGCGGTTGTGACCCCTAACCACTGCGAATACCAGGGGCCTGGTCGCTGTAAGCAGGCTCTACCAGGTGGACAACATGGACATTTTCATGAAGGTGGTAGTTGTTCACCTGTATTTGACCCCAAAATAAAACAATGCACTAGTGCTGGACAATTTAACTATCTCAATAATTGAGCGAGAAATAGGAAAATCCAGGTGGATCAAGAATAAAAAATCCCCTTTATAGTTTCAAACATAAACATATCACAAATCTCAAACTGTTTGTTAAAGACTCTTCATTTAATGTAAAACAGTCCAGATCAGGTTTGGTTAGTCTAAGTTATTTAGATTTGAAGTTGGAGAAAAATCAAATATAGTTGAGGTGACATAAACACTGAAATACTTGTTCGGATTGGAAGCCACAAATCAAATAAAAACTGATGATGTACATCAGGACTGGCATTACAGGGACCATAAAAAACAGGAAGAATGAAAAGAATATTGCAGTTTGACAACCTCATAAATACAAGATGCCCTGGGCGGTTTAGTTTTCAACAAGTTCATACAGAGAGTTACAGGAATAAATTAACGTTTAAAGAGACTTATGGAGTTTTTTCTTAAAAGCCATATCATACCGTCTACAACTGGGGAAAACAAAGAATGTTTTTCTTACAGTTAGAGAATTTAGATTCATAAAGATCAAAGACATGATAATAACAAGGTTAAACACATAAAACTTAGAAAATGGTTTGCAATCATAATCACTGTAATCAACATTTTTCCACACCAGAGTTAGATTTAGGCAAATGTAAACCAGAATAGCACAGCCCTATAAAATCCATTATTTATGTTTTGAGATGCCGTTTCCCCCTTAAATCTCTTTTTTTTTCTTTCTCTTCTCTTAATTCATGTTTTAGAGTTTGGCCACAAGTGTTTAAAAAATAAAAACTGGTAAAAAAAAAAATTTAATTTAATTTAAAAAAAAAGAATTTTGGATGGAAAAAAAAGACTGAAAGAATAAACTGATTTTACTGGGTTTGAGATGACATAATAGGTGTTTGTATAAAAGCACTGCCAAGATAAACCTGTCACTGTTTCTGTGCTGTTCTCACTGGACTGTAGGATAAAATCTGTGCAACATCTTAAAAGAAATGTTGTTTACCTTAATGGTCAAAACATTTGTGTGGTTGTAGCCACACTTTGTCCCAATACAAAAAACTGGGTCAATATGACTGAGATGAAGGTAAACAAGTGATCTTATAAGGAAAGAGGTCCCATCATTTCCAATTCTTATTAAAAGGATGACAAAAAGTAGGTTTCATAGAGTTTGACTTGTTAATCAACCATAATGGCTCTTCAGTATTAAAGGTGCTTAGCTAATTGCCCCAACATCTTTATTAGATATTAAAAAAAATAACATAAAAGCAAGTTATTTTTGTCTCTGAACAGGTAGTTGCAAAAGGACGGGTGAGCGCACATGAAAATTGCCTTAAATTGTACCGATTCCCTTTTTTTCCCAGTGGAGTAGTTCACCTCATTGAGCTCAAAGGTGAGCAACCAGTTTTCCAATCTCTGGCTTACACCCTGAGATAGCCTTCAGTCTGGGGAGGAAAACTACGTCTTTCCAGTTCTTATTAAATCCCCATCTTAAAAATACACTAGAACATCTGGACAATAAAGCAAGACAGAGGACCACCCTGAACATTGGTTTTACCACATACACAATCTTCAGTTCTGACATTCATGCGGAGCGTTGGGAACTCAGAAGCAGCAGTGATCATTTAGTATCCTTATGATTCTGGGTTAGAAAAGGAGCAGATGTAGAAAGTAATGCCAATCAAATTATTATGATTTTTTTTTTTTTTTTTTTTTTTTTTAAACCAAGTCATGCACTACAACATGCACTACAAAGCAAATTAAATGTTTCTGTAGGTGATATAAGGACACATTTTCCCTGCCTGAACACAAGACGTAACCCCAATATAAAAAGGTTACTGTCCCCTAAACCAACCTGGTTGTAATCCTCCTTAACAGGAACAACTACCACCACGCATTTGTGAAAAGTGGCAGTGAGTATTTCACATCTCTGTGGGAGTATTTAGTCCCATTCTTCTTTGCAGAACTGTTTTAACCCATCCACACTGAGGGTTCTACAGAATAAGCAGTCTGTTTAATGTCCTGTAACAGCATCACAATGGATTTTAAGTCCGGACTTTGACTAGGCCACTCCAAAACCCAAAGCATGTGCATTTGAGGTAATATCATAAACAAACAGCCAGAAATTCTCCTTCAGGATTTTCTGGTGGAGAACAGAATCCATGGTTTCATTAATTGGAGCTAATCATCTAGGTCCCAGCCCATAACACTGCCACCACCATGTTTGACTGTGAGTATTCTGTTCTCTTTCTGAAAGCCTAGTTTTACACCAGAAAAACTAGCACCAAAATGTTCTACTTTGGTCTCGTCAGTCTATAGAAAATGTTCCCAAAAGTCTCAGTGATCCTCAAGCTGTTTTTGTTTATAGAAATGTGAGATGGGCCTTTGTGTTTCTATTTGGCTTACAGTTAATTTGGCCTTTGGACGTTTTGATGCATTTTTGGAGATATTATCTCAACTCTGACCAATAATCTACTTTCAAAACAAATACATTAATAGTCTGGTGTTAGGTTTCCTAAAGAAGAAGTCCAGTGAATGTTCAAGTTTGTTTAAAGTTAGAGGCACAGGATAAGAAAGTCAAATAATTATAAGGGGTCACCTGCCATTAAAGCTTAATATTAGCCACAAGATGTAAAAAACTCATTTTAAAAAGGTCAAAGTAAGTACCTAATCCTTTTATTACTACTAATCTACAGTTCATGACATGACCAACAAAAGGAAATAGATTATAGTTCACAGCTAAACAATTATTTGGAATATTACACTCTTTTTTTTTTTCTTTATGGATGGCACATGTCCTAGGTCACTGATTAGTGACTGGTGCCTGATTCTCAGAGTCCTATCTGATGAAATGTTTTAGTTATCAAACTAATCCAAAGCACAGTTTATGGTGAGAAATAGCAGGAGATCCATGTTTTCCACCATGGCAGATATTCTGTTTTTGTGGCATCACCAGAGCAAACACTTCTCAAATATGAACACAAATTACAGCCTGGTCACTTTGTTTAAAAAGTGTTTTTATGCCTTTCCCTTTCATTGCTTTTAACACAGGAAAAAACGGGAAAAACAAAAGGTCAATGTCTCCAAAGTTCAACAAACACTTCTCAAACAGAATAACTGTTAAATCTGTTCGCCTTATCTATTTGAACCAAACAAACTTACCACTCAGCATATTGCGTAAATGAAACTATTTGGAAAAACAACACTATCTAAAAATGTGTGCAGAGGGAGAGATTACTCACTTTATTTGCAAGACATGGAGCCAAACTGGTGGCTGTCATTTTGAAAAGGTCAGAGGTGGCCTGATTACTTAATCAGGGGAAAGCGTGAAGGCCGTGTCACGATTAAATACACAGTTTTAAACTTGAAGAAACATGCAGTGAGCACAGCTGCGTATGGTTGTAGCTACTGTGCCTTGCACTGTATTCATACATCTAGAACCTTTTCACATTTTGTTACACTATAGCCACAGTGTTACAAAATGTAATGTATTTTAGTCGAATTTGTATGTGACTCACCAACACAAAGTAGAGGATAACTGAAGCAGAAGAAAAAGGATAGCTGATTTTCAAACAACTTACACAAATGTAAAAAAAAAAAAAAAAAAAAGACAAATGTCCACTCCCTTGGCGATGGCAATAATATTGGTAAATACTGCAATAAATGCTGTGATGTATACCTATTTTCTTCCTACACGCAATGTCATCTGTGGCAAGTGTGACAATCCGTCCAATAGCCTAAACATTACATTAACATGTTAGAATACAAGTTCATAACACTTGGAATATATTAGCAAATAATTATTGCGCTTCAAACGGTCCTTTGTGATATGAATATTGCGCACACTGATATTGCTATAGTCGAGATATATTGCGCAGCCCCAGTGGGGATGCGTTTCTTCTCCAGGTACAAGGAACTTGGTCAGGGCAAATGGGAAGATGAGTGGGGCTGAGTACAGGACAATCCTGGAAGAAAAGCTGCAGAGGTTTCAAAGACTTGATGGTGGGGTAAGGGTTCGCCTTTCAGCAGGACTACAACCCTAAACATAGAGCCAGAACTTCAATGGAACGGCTTAGACCAAAGCCAGACTCAAATCCAATTGAAAACTTGTGGTAAGATTTGAAAATTCTTCTTGACAAACGCTCTCTGTCCAATCTGACTGAGCTTAAGTTATTCTTGAGTGGGATAGTGGTCAAACATTTTAACGCTAGTCAAAACACACCCTGGGAAACTTGCAGCAAGCAATATGTAGTTTTGCAAGGTTTTGACAGAGAGGGCTGTACACTATGGCTGCACAATAAATTGTAAATAATTTTTCGTTATCGCAATATCACTGTACGCAATATACATATTGTCAAAAACTGCCAGGACCACAGTAAATGTTAGCTAATTATTTAAGTGCCATGCATTCAAACTCTCTATGCTTGTATTATATTTGGTGACATTTATTATGTATTTATTGCAAGTGATATTATCGCATATTGCTTGTTTCCCTAATTTCGTTGAGCCCTTACTGTATACATATGCAGTATACACTGTTCAGATTTTTACGTGCAACAAAATGTAAAAACTGTGCCCTGTTTTAACTCCACTTCACAGTTATAAAATCCCAATAAAATACAATGAAATTCATGTTTGAACAGGAAAAAAATGTGAAAAAGATCAAGGGGTATGGCTGATTTTGCAAGGTACTGTGGAGTCACAACAGCATTACTGCTGTTCAACAGTAGGAGTATAATTTGTGTTTTACAACCTCTCTCTTATCCAACAGGCTCTAATCTCACATTAGTGTCCTTACAGGCCAAGAAGAACTAACAAGCAGTCCTTTTTAAACTGATCCATGTATAGTAATTACCTTTGTGTGAGCCTGTCTGGCACTATGGATTCTCTAAACACATGCAGCTTAGATAACTAAAACATATAACCACAAACCAGCCTGCTAAACACCTCCTACAGCTAAAAACAAACCAGCCTGCCAACTGATCATTCACAAACCTATTGCTGCCTTTGTTTTCCTGTTGCACTCTTCATTCAGCAACAAGGAAATGCTAGCTCTTCATTCCAGTTCTCTAAACACCCGGAAATCCACCACAGAGCACGTCCATTCCGCACACTGCTCGGTGTGCTCTCAGTTTACCACGGCACCCGGAAATGGGCAGAGTATTCCACAGTCCGGCGGGGTAAATCATTCAATAACCGGGCTCAATCCCCCGCATTCCGGGTGCAGACAGGGGTGTGACAATTCCAACCTGCGGCTAACAACAGATACTGTTTGGTGCCTCCACACAGGCCAGCCCGGCACACGGAACATACACGAACGAAACAGAAAGGATACATGCTGGCTGAAAAAGCTCTACACTCTCTGGGGTTTCTTTTCATGCACTAGCGTTCACTCACGTCGGTTATCCGTCAGTTATGAGGGTTCCCTGCCCGTGTCTACCAACAATAACACGGCCTCCCGTTACAAGCTCCAACCGGTTGCAACCACGGGCTTCTGTCAATGATTTTAACAGCCTCGGTAGCTCCACAGCTTCATAATTCTGTTATAGATAAACTTTGAAGGGTTTAACCAGCCTGCCGACCCTGTAGTCCGGGTAGATCCCGCTGACGCGGATGCTAACAAAGGCCCGAAAGCTGTCTGGAGCGGAAGACCGACACAAGGGGAGGAAGGAGGCAGGCAGCAGAAAGGTGCACTGCCGCTCCAGCTACATAAAATCCTCTTATTTCACATCTCCCTGACCCACTAAAGCTGCAATATCTGTATCTAGGCGTTAATAACTAAAGTCTGGAGGAACAGTGGAGAGAGTCAAGGTGATACTCACCGGCGGAGAGGGTGGATGGTCGCGGATTTCGGCCCCAGTTTCTCTCTGACACCCCGGGCTTTCACTCCGACAACATGGCGGCTCGACGGAGGAGCAGGCAGCAGCGCCGCATGACGGGAAGGGATGAGAGGGAGCGTACGGTTCATTGCGCCTGTATGGCAAGCCACTGCAATATCTAATCAAACCACACATCTAAAATTGTACGTTAGACATCAATAATTTTTTTTTGTCTTAAAGTACATGAACAATATCCTCAGCAAATGGACAATAAAATTAAGCATGAAATTTTGTAGGTATTTCAACACCAGGGAATGAAAGATAACAAACTATAATTCAAATTCCACTGGTTCTGAATTCAAAAGATGTGTTTTGAAAAGGAGTCAATGGCACAAAAATGCTGAAAGGATACAAGTTGCTCTATCTAGTTTAAAAATCATAAGAAAAAAATTATTTAAAAAAAATAATAATAAATTCACCCTAAAATACACCACCTGTTCAAATGTTATGGCACTTATGTGCACACAGTCAAAGTTTTGCAACAAAAGAGAAACCAAACACTCATAAATTTTGCAGGGAGCTAGGACAGTACATTCTGACATATAAAATCAAGTGATTTTGGTATGCAAGTTCTTAAAAACATGAATTTGCAAACTATTAAGTTGTTCAATACAAATGTCTTTTAATCTGATCTAAATTTCAAGTCTGGCCTGAACAATATGCCTTCATAAAACTCCTGAAATTCTGTTATGGGTTTTGATTTTAATGTGCCACCCAAAGATTATTAATGGGCCCATCTGGCCAACGCTTACAAAACTTTTTGCACCCCAGCAATAATAGTAATCCTCCTTCTTACAAATATACTCTCATATATATATATATATATATATATATATATATATATATATATATATATATATATATATATATATATATATATATATATATGCCCACTTATCCTTGCAGGGTTACTGGTGCCAATCTTCACACACTGGGCAACACAGAGACACACAATCACACAATTGAGAGATAATTTTTAGAGTGTGGGAGGAAGCCAAAGTACTCTGAGGGAACCCACAGATGCACTCAACTGCCGCCAATGAAATTCATCCATCCATTATCTATCACACTTCATGAGGGACTGGTGGGCTGGTGCCCATCTCCAGCGGTCATTGGGCGGGAGGCAGGGAACACTCTGCACAGGTCGCCAGTCCATCGCAGGGCAACAAAGAGACAGACAGGACAAACAACCATGTACACGCACACTCACATCTAAGGAGAATTTGGAGAGACCAGTTGACACAGTTCCATTCCCACCAGGAGGAAGCCAGAGTACCTGGAGATAACCCATGCATGCACAGAACATGCAAACTGGATTTGAACCTAGGATCTTCTTGCTGCAAGGCAACAGTGCTACAAACTGTGCAGCCCCAATGAAATTCATACTTTTTAAATTTTTATTTTCAAATCTTCACAACAGCGAGAACAAACAAGTTCACAACATTCTTTAAGACTTTAACATTAACTTATGACTGAGCTGGATGTGTTTTACAGACAGGATCTATAATTCTCTTTTCCAAAGCTAGCAAAACATATTCAAGAAACATATTCTTTCATTTGTGCAATCATCAGCTTGACATGTCTAAAATGTCTGATGACAGATTAGGTTCTGTTGATGAACATCATGATGCATTCTGTTTGTACTGAGAAGTCAAATGGGAATTCCCACTATAAAGTTGGTGATCCCCAGTTAACCCAGGTTCTGATTCAAAAAGGCTGCTGGACACATAAAACATGATGGAAGTTGAATGAAACAAACTATTTATTTGCACTTCTGACATTCTGTATCACACTTAACCAGTGGACCACATAAAACAACCTCTATTTGTGATCATCTTCCTTTACAAAAAAGGCACCTTCAAGCTGTCCAAAATATCACTGTAAATATTTCTGAATATTGCTTTTCTTATTATTATAACTAATGTCTGAAATTTCTCTTTAACTTGTCATAAATTTATAGTGGATATTTATCATAAGGTTAATTATTAAAATAGGACTCAGCACTTTAAACAAAACCACTATTGGAAAATTGCATTATATTACTACTTTTTGTATTGTTTTGCTTAATATTATCCCACACAGCTGCAACTGGTAAACATAATGTCTTTATACAATGCTATGTGATATGGTTGAAAAAGTGTGAGTACAACAGAAAGCTGTTTCTTTAGTCACACTTGAAGCCTGAAAACCCGTCACTGTGGTTGGGAAACAGATTCTGTGCATTACTGCCCCTTTGTGGTAGTATTGAGTGTATCACAGCAAGATGTTCGATTAAACGTTCAAATTTGTTTATAATTTTCTTTTCGAATGTTAGAAAATCTGTTTTTGTTATGCTTTGGATATTTAAAATGATCTTAATGATGTTGGGAATGTTCTTCATTTTGCATATCTAAAAAAAAAAAAAAAAAAAAAAAAATCCCAGTTTATCCAGTTACAATGGGAGGTATGGCAGATATCTGAAACTTTTCCCCTCGTTACAATTCTGCTACAGATATCCGTACTTTCCAGACAGATAAGCATCACTTTCATGCCCATTTTACTGAGGCATTGCTTTTTGATGAGGCTGGAAAAAGTGTCACCGCAACAACAAGCTGTTTCTTCTATCAAAAGTATGAACACTATTCTCAATATAGAATACTCATTTAAGCAATAATTTATTAATTTTATCAAATGGAAATATGATTTCAAAAGGAGCTCTTCAAAGTATCATTATTGTCTATTTTCTAATTTGTTTAAAACAAGAATCTACAAAATCTTTGTGGCGGTTTACACAACATGGTGCATTACTGTCTCCTTTTGGTAGAGTTATTAGCACCACGTTACTGCTATGCCATGGGAGAAAATAATAACATTGCCTTTGAAAACAACAGCCTCACTACTTTATCTACATTTTTGCACATTGACTTCAAACATTCAAACAGCAATGTAGAGCCCTTATTAAAATCTTTTGTCATGTTGTACATATTCAAAATTAATCCAGTGGTATTCTGAATGTTTTTTTTTTTATTTTAGATATTTAAAAAGCACAATCTGATCGTGTAATAACAGTGGGTTTGTAGATATTAGAATTTTAAATTTCTCCTGATAAGGATTCTGTTTTAGATATCTGAAATCACAACAGATGTACTTCACCGAATGCATGAAATACACAGAAATGGAAATAGTGAAGTCAATTATCCCAGAAGGACGTTTAAAGTATCTCCAATTTTCAATTCTCCTGAATAGCTGAAATGTTTATTTTGCGCAGAAAAATTGAAATATGGGCATTTCCTTGGAAGAGCATTGCTTACTATTTATATGATGAATGAGCTTGCCATACCCTCCATCAGCGTTAGGAGGGAGGGTACACATCGCACCAGTCCCTTTGTTAAGCATTAGTGTATGTCTGCTGGTATTGTTCGCCGTGTTTGTTATGGTTTTGTTTTATCCTCATTCACATAACTGGTAGAGTTAAAGGTTTGCTGTACTTGCTGCTGTTTCAGTAAAAGAACCAGCTTACAAAATTAAATACAGAAGGGAAGTTGTTAAATACAATATTATAACAAATAATGACTACATTTTGATGTTGGTATCAGGGAATTTACATAGAAAATTGTATAAAAAATGCTGGTACTATTCTTCAGCTTGTTGGGTGGTAATAGTAAGATGTCTCGTTGTGGTTGATACACAAAGCAACTGGGTCTCCACGGTAACGGGTGCGTGCAGCCATGGCAGCGTACTGCACTGCACGGCCATCCAGTGCGTGGCTTCGGGACGCTCCATTACATCCCTGGAATGTGAAGGGACGGCGTGGAAGGAGAGGGGTGTTACTCAGGGAAAAAAAAAATAATAATTAAATAAAAACACCCCCAGAGGGCATTTGGTGAATGTGTCCACCGGAGGAGAGAGAGAGAGAGAGAGAGAGAGAGAGAGAGAAAGAGAGACTGCTGAACCAGTGTGTGGATGATGTAATGCGGATGCAAAAGATTCCCGTTAATTGGGTTACCTTCAGAGAAATATGGACACTTTTGGTATTGACTGCAGGCTGTTTGTATACTTGACGTCATGGATTGCCATAGCCAAGAAGAGAGTAATGACTCATATAAACAGCATGGAAGCAGAAGATTACACATAATTCAGTATATCCTGGTGGGTAATAAATAAGTAAACAGTTCAGGCTTACTCATAGTGGAAAGAATTGCAAACCAGATATTAAGAATAACAACATAAGATTTAAGGGTAGATTTATAATCGATTAAGTTTATGTCCATGAAAGACTGTAAGAGAGGAGTGGGCCTGGATGAATGCAAATTTTCATGGCTGTAAAATTGTATAAATAAATAAATAAAATAATGTAATGTGGACTGCACAAATGCTCCTGCTCCCTTATTCCAAGACAACTTCAACTGATGTTGGGGGGGTGTAATGTTTGAGCAAAACAAACAAGCAAAAAAAAAACCCCAAATACCTTATCCCATCTGTAAAGACCGGATGGTAAGAGGGCATTCACTGCAAATTGTCTTTGGAGGCTACAGTCATTGAAGCAGCTGTGCTGGGTTTGATTCCTGGCCCAGGTTATTTACTGCATGTTTTTCTCTTCTTCCCACCTTGCTACTAATGAATAAAGGCCACTGGTGCCACAAAACCCTGCAGGGACCAGACGAGTTTAGAAAATGGATGGATAATACATTTTTTATTTACATTTATTTCTTTTGTAAGAATACGTAACATGTTGTATATATTTGTTTTATATATATACTTATCCCTATGGCTTTTATTTTGTACGCTGATGTGTATCAGAAAAATTGTTTCTGTGATAGTAAAATATTTTACATTTGGTAAAAAGTATTTTCTAACTTTACAGTGGTTTATAATATTTAACAGTGGTACCAAACATAACACACTGGAACACCAGAAATCTCAGAAGTGTTTGAGCCGTTGATGTGTTCAGTGGAAAATCATTTAAATTCTTGAGTATATTTGCAGGCACAGTTCTCATATTTTCATTTTCAAATGTGCCTGTGAAGAATCTCCGGAAGAGCCATTCCCCTACACTCCAAAGATACATAGGGTTGAGGGCTATGAAGTGAAATGGGATGCAGCCTCAGACAGTGAATGTTGAAACAAAACCAGTTGTGACAGCACTCAAGTTTATTAAACCTTTCGACACTCTCAGTGAGACAAATGTGTCTGCAGATGACGACAGAAGTCACATTTAAAGTAGAAAGTGTACTTTTATTATCTCAAACTTTACTTTACACCCATTGAGGTCTGCACCTCATACCTGTCTCCTTTATTCTCACTTTCTGTCACATTTGTTATTGAAAAAAAAACAACAACAAAAAAACGTTCCTAAAGTCTCCTTCACTCCGTGTTCTGATGAGAGTCAATGAACGAGCTGCTCGGACTCAACGTCTTCCGCCATATAACAAGGAGAAATACTGCAAAATGGCTAAAAAACAAGGCAACATGAGGATATATACAAAAAGGGAGAACAAGAGAAACAGGTATAAAGCAAAACAAATTTGCATAATCCCTCCCACCCCCCATAATGTGACCCCCCCTGTTTTTTTTTTGTAAATGGAACCAACAAAACAATCATCAGCTGGTTATTTACATGCACACTACTCCTTCCCACCCCCGCAAAACAAAAAAAAAAAAAAAAAAAAAAAAAAAAAACCACTAATGCCTCATCCCAAAGCCATCTGATCTGAGCACATGCCAAACAGGCTAAACTGATATTCCTGGAAACAAAACAGAACTTGGCACCTTTTATTGTCATGACATTGCATGGAGGGAATAACTGACAAACAGCTGCATTTTAGTCTAAAATAATACCAGTCACACAGTGTGTGTGAGGTTATTGCACGACAGAGTTAACACTTTGATTGCTTGTTTGTTCAGTTATTTTATACTAGAACAAACACTGATTTAAGCAAGGATGATCCTTTAAGGAGTTGTGGTTTTGATGCCCTCTTTTAGGCCAGAGGCGTGCAGCTGCAGCAGCATGGGAGGAAAGAAAGACGGCTTTGGGAAGAGGAAATTGCAGGACTGCTCTAGCTTAACATCACACTCTACACAACAACAGGTACGGGCTGTGCCTCGGTTTATTACGTGACTCCACCCCTCCAAAAATATCCATTCACTAGAACATTCACCCTAACAAGAAATCAAACAAACACAGAGGCGCAAAAGTGGTCCTAGAGTCCGGAGTACAACCACAAAGCACCAGCTCAGAGTTGCACAATCACATCACACACACTGACTCAGGAAGAAGCACTCAGAGCTGGCAGTTTTTAGTGAATCTTCTCCATTCCCTCCAGCTCCTCTTCCACCTGGCATGCTGGCTCGTCCCTGAGCTCTGCAACAGTCGTTTCAGGGCTGAGTTTAGTTTCCTTCCTCAGACACAAACACACACGCAAACATGCTCACACGTCTCTCCTCCTGGGGTCAAAAGTCCGCTCCTCGGGTAAACTGTGACACAAAAGAGTGAGTGTAATTGGGGGGGTGGCAACCTGCCGCTTCTTTCTTTCCATCCACAGTGACAACTTCAGGTTTGGGCCTCAGGGGGGCGCTACCGACACTTAACCAGCCCTGAGAGGAGGAGAGGATTAGGTCACAGTCAGTATTAGAGGTACAAAAAAAATTCCCTTGTGGTCTTTAATTGTATTTTGCCCCTCTAAGTCAATAGGCTGGACAACAACCTTTTGCTGCTGTTACAGCTGGACTTTGACTAGACCATTCTAACAAATTAATATGCGTTGATCTAAGCCATTCCATTGTAGCTCTGGCTTTATGTTTATGGTTGTTCCATTGATGGTTTAAAAAGCGCTGTGAGTTGTTTAGAAACTTCTCCACGTCTTTATACCATGATGCTGTTTGTTCTCTAATGTTCTCTAACAAATCTCTGGTGCCTTCTCACTACAGCTGGACTAATTACACACCTCTGTTAACTAAGTAGGTGACTTGTGAAAGATATTGGTTGGAATGGTGTTTTTATTTAGGGGGATCAAAATAAAGGGACCTAAATACCAATACAAGGTTAATTTTTCTTTTGTTTTACAATTATGCGCTCCATTAAGATGGTCAGTCACATATAAATCCCAATAAATTACAGAGACATTTTTGGTTGTATTGTGACAAATGTGAAATAGTTCAAAGGGTTTGAATACTTTGTGACTCACGTGTAAAGAGGCTGTAGCTGCAGATGAGAGGACTTCTGGGGTGGCTGGTAGCCGTACGAGTCAAATCCACCAATGAAATCAACTTGAAAAGGCAAAAAAAAAAAAAAAAAAAAAAGAAAATAACATCATTGCCTTTGTCTTGAATAGTATATTTTCACCAAGTGTTGTATTTTAATCAGAATTTATTTCAGTATGAGAGTTTTATGCAGTCATCTGATTGTGTCTTGGATTTATAGCAACATCAAAATACAACAACCTTCACAATTTTTGGCACCCTTGGAAAAGTTGTGCACAGAAGCCTTTAAATGAATCGTTGTTCTGATGAGTTGGTGACAACAAAATGCAACTGTTGCTGCATCTGAACAGTTTTTTCACCTCTCTTACTATCCTGTTCACTGTGCATGATGGCAGGATAACGCCGGGCCCTCCTCCAGCCTTGTTTGTCACAGGTCCAGGGGTTTTAAAACAATTTAATTACCGCTCTGACTGTAGATACCAGCCTCACTGCCTTACTTGAATGTTCTATTGCCTTTCCTATTTTGAAGAGTGGACCTCTGTTTCCCTGGAGTAATAATATGAAATAGCCCAGTAGCCAGTGCTTTTTAACCACTCCTTAAAATGGGAAAGATGAGACAACATGCCACTCAAGTTTAAGCGACTAGGTTACGAGCAGGTCATCACACATCTACCTTACCTGAATGGTGTCTTCTCTATTCTTTCTTATTTTCAAGAGTAGCTAACAAACATAGGTCTGTTTGTCGTCATACTTCTACCCCAAGGAAACATGAACTTTGATCAACTTTAAAAAAAAAAAACAAAAAAACATTTAAGATATAAAAAACGCTATCATTGCATTTATTTTGAAAGGAACTGTTAGGGGTACCAGTTACTTTGGTCCTGATAACCGAATCATTACTCTGGCTGTAGATTTGGGCAAGTTTGGATGAGCAGCCATTTTCCTGTATCTATTTCCTGGCTTCATAAGATCACCACACATCTGCCTCACCTGAATGTCATGTTTTCTTCTCTTTCCCGTTTTGAAGAGTGGCTAAGAGCAAAGGGCCTGTGCCAGAGAGATTCATGTTTAGAAATTATTAGAGGTCCCGATATACAGTTTTCTTAAAGAATTATATAATAGTAGCCTAACATAAGATTTATTTTCTCATTGAAAAAATGTATTAAAATTGTAATAATAATAATAATAATAATAATAATAATAATAATGATAAATTAATAAGATTATGGTACTAAACTTTGTGGGTGCGGCTTATAGTGAGGTGCGCTCTATAGTCTGGAAAATACGGTAAAAAAAAAAAAAAAAAAAATGTGTATTTAAAGTAATTAGTAATTTACCAGAGGAGCCAATAAAGGTCAATATAATCAAACCTGACATAAAAAACAACATATCTGCCGTTGTTACTCATAAATGAGTCATAATTACTCATGAGGATATTTAACATCCATGCAAAATATAATATTGAGGAGGGTACATACTGATGGCAGGGTTTCCCCCAGAAAACTTGTTAAGCCCGGTGGTTGGGGTGCTAGGGCAGTTCACCAGTGAGCCACCTTGTTTTTGTGTTAAAAATTGTTAAAAGTTGACAAGAATTTTTTTTTTATAAAATATGGCTAGGAAATGATGTTATTGGAAGACATTATTGACAGTACTTGACAGCTGACAGCTATAGAGTTTTAAAAAAGGCAAACAGACAATCAGCCATAAAGTCTACAGCTTGGTGCAGTGTTTTGATTTGCAGGTTGTTGGTTTTTATTTATCAAGGTGAGTGCAGCATTTGCAAGAAATACTTTGCATGGAAAAAGGCCTGTCTGTGTCTGCAAGAGCACCTTCCAAATTGTCCGGTTGGAGTAAAAAGGTAGCGCGCATGAACTGTGCCGAGTCACAAGAATTCTGAGGTACACGACCAGGTGCCGCGTCAGCGCTGGAGATCAACCAGTGGTGGGGATGGCGTGATTGGTGTGTGTCCCCTCGTGCCCAGTTCAGTGCGTAAACTATAAACCTGGCTTAACCTGTCTTTGCTATAACTGCTTCTGGTTTATAAAAAAAAGTGTAAA
This sequence comes from Anableps anableps, assembly GCA_014839685.1. Taxonomy (NCBI): domain Eukaryota; kingdom Metazoa; phylum Chordata; class Actinopteri; order Cyprinodontiformes; family Anablepidae; genus Anableps; species Anableps anableps. The sequence goes on from CM026079.1 coordinate 16,312,385, forward strand.
ATAAATAAACGTGATGCTTAGCCTGGTGGGGAGGCAAGTAAAGCCTGGTGGGCTGCCAGGCTTATAATACACTGGGGGAAAGCCTGTGATGGGCATTATTGTCATTATTCATAGAACAGCAAAACTGTTCAGACTTCACAGAGAAAACATCAAACATATGACGTCCTACACCAATTCTACTGAGTGAGAATAAAACTCCGATGAGAAAGGCCCGCCAGACACACAGATGGCCCACCCGACAGACGGCCACTGTGGTGGTGGGAGTATTCCAGCCTACATAATACTGCCCACAGATGGGGAGCTCAGATCACCCAGAGGGAATCCTGTACACTGAAATCTCTAAGCATGACTCATGCAAGAGAAAACAGTGAGATGGCATCTCTCACACCCAAAACCACAGAGCTCTACCACCACCCCCCCAAAAAATTACATCCTTGACAGCAGGACAAGTTGACCTGATCAAGTTAACGACACAAGAAGACCATCAGAGAGCACTCACAGCTGTCCTCGTCATCCTGGAAGACTTTGCTCACGTAGCAGGCGTACACGAAGCCAAAGAGCTGTTGGAAAGTTGAAAATATTTCAATTAGAGTGTATGTTTTGATTTAGCCACATCATTCAGAGTTAACAGTTGTAAAAAATAATAACGGGTACTAAAGCAAACTGTAATAGAAAGTCTTGTGTCAGATACTTACAGCCAAAAGGATCTGAATGGCTGAACTCAGCACCTCGATGTACTGGTAGTCGAGGAGACATCCTGACACCGTTATGACATGATGGTCGTCGGGGGCCATCCGAGAGTCCAGCACTGGCGTCACCAGGCAGCCGGGGCCGTGCTCCATCCACCACGAACGATGGAGGGACGTGTTGAAAGTCATGAGAAAGTCCCTGTCCTGGACACACGGAAAGCATCTGATTGGTTTTTTCACACAACATAAAGTGATTCTGTGCACATCAGTCAGTCTTTAGATACAGAGCTTATACAGACTTTTAACCACCAGAAGCGGATGTCTGATTCATCTCAACATGTTCTAATTCTTCTATACCTGGGTGCAATTTTTATCCTAGGATGGAATCATATTAAAGTTACACAAAGAGAAAAACATTGAAACAACTTCATTTAAATTTTCCTTTTCCTAATTTTCAAAAATCCTGAATATGATGTACATTATCAAATGTACATCACATTCACATTTGTATACATTCGTACATTATACAAATGTATACCAAAGACAAACTACATTCTTTATTAAATTCAAATCTGTAAAAGCTGTGCAACAATCTGAAACTTAAAGGTAAAATTTATCCATTCAAAACCTGAAATTGTCAATTTAAAAAGTGTGAATAACATCACCAATGGGATTGTTTGACCTGAATAAAATAAATGTATTTTAAACTTTTTAGGCAAGTAACATGCTGTTGCTAAATGTATTGCCTAATCCGCTACCTACTGCCCAAGATTAAATCTCATTGGCTCATCCAGGCTTTCAAAACAACTAAAATTAGACCTGACTAGATTTGATTTATCTTTTTTGTCTCATTTTATTACATGACAGAAATTTCTATCTTGGTTTTAGTCATTTAGGAAGAGTTTTTTTTATCTAGTTTTAAGAAGGAAAAAAAAAGATTGTGGTTGAAATGAAGGATGACAATTCTTTGTTGACAAAATGATCACTTCCATCATCCAACAGAAATATGAATCTATGCTCATGTTGGCCTAATTAAATTTCTCTTAGTAGAAGTTAAACTATTTCCAGCGGTAGTATTCGAAGATGAATATACAGAATTTTGAGATAATTGATTAATGTATTTATAGAAATCACAACAATGATGCTGGAGGCTGGCCCAACTCATCTATTATAGGCTAAAGCATTACTGATGTTGATTATTTTCTGGTGTCATGACACTGAACGGTGATCCAGTTGTAACACAAGATCTGCTTATTTTTTCTATCCAAATCATCTTACTTTCCCAAAGAGGAGGAGGAGATAAACAGCTCATGATCTGTTTGCAGTTTCAGTACAAGTACAAAAATATTATACACTTTTTTTTTTACCCATCATCAGAAAAACTGATTTGGAACAAGTGACTTAAATTTCAAATTCATTATAAAACAGCTTTTAAGTTGATTATATATATAAAGTGGTATAAAAAGGATGTTTTCCAAAGCAACACATACATAAATGGAGACTCGCAAAATCCAGTGTGTTTACCTGAGACAGATTTCCCACTTCCAGGTAGAAACAAATAATGAAGGAGTTCCATCCAACCCAAAGGACCAGCCATACTGCATACTGCCAGAAAGATCCAATCAAAAGTGCTTGTATGAAATTAAAGCAGTTCAGTAACAGGAATATGAAATGCTGGTAGGGTCAGGGATATGTGGCACTCACAAAAATGAGGTATCTGAAGCGAAACTGCACAGTGCCAAACATGCCCAGGATGACGGCCATAATGTGCAGGAAGTTGGCCAGAATGGGAGCCCACTGGTACCCCAGAAAGTCAAACACCTGCCTCTGGAGGGCCGCCACCTATGGAGGTTCAGATATAAAACACAAAAGCCTGTCAGAAGAGGCATAATCAAATGCACACAGGGACATAAAGCGCCTTAATTAATCAAGGTATCACACATGCACAGAGTGACAGGGACACACATACACAAGGCTGCCACGGCTGTTACCATGGAAACTGCCTGGAGCACCAGCCAGTCCAGTGACTGTAAAAAGGACCACCCCATCCAAAATAAAAAAAACAAAAAACAAAAAAAAAAAAAAAAAGAAAGAAAGAAATAGCTGGGCCAAACTAATGAGAATCTATGGGCCAAATCCTTCCGCTGCACAAAAACTCATCAGCACAGCAAACAATGGCCACAATGAGCAAGTCTAATAGGGCTGCTACACACACTCACAGCAGGTCATAGTTATTAAACATTTATTAACACTTTACTACCTGTGTTATATAAAACCTAAATAAGGTTTTTGCTGTCAAACAGATTCTAAATTCTGCAAAGATTGGTCATTTAAAAAAAAAAAACAACAACAACATACGGTATAAAGGCAGGTATTTAGTATGGAAATTTGCTAAATTAGGTATAATTTATCATAACTTCAACCACTAGATGACAACAAAGTGCTTCAAATATGATCCTGGATATGTGTTGATTATACATCAACAGGAATCAGTGGTGTACTGATGTGACTGTGAGCCAGTTTAGTTTCAGTCCAGTATAACCCTTGTAGATAATTGCCTATCTAGTCTCACCAAGCTGCTGCCCCCAGGCCAGTAGGAGGCGCTCAAGAGATCTAAATTCTTAGAAAACCTGAAATTTGTAGAATGTTTATCAAGAATGAGCTTAATTTTTAAACTAGCTTTGAAGATCAAATTCAGTTTTCCATTAATACATGTATATGTTTCCACAAATAACAGTTTTCTATCAGTCAATTAAAATGGCCATATCTTACTAAATCGGCTGTATTGAAAGGTTGAACTTCAGAACTACCAAATGAGTAACTGAAATAACCTTTTCTTCACTATTCTTCGGCTACTACTTATTAATTATTTTAACACTGTATCAATAGCATCAGTTTTGTTGGTGGTGTGCAAAGGAACTATGAAACTAGGAGTGTCAAAATGCACAACAGGAAAAATTTACATCTTGGACAGTTTAAATGACATATTAATGGTGTTGTGGTACCTGGTGACCTTAACAGGAAGTGGGGCCCCTAATTATATTCCGTTTAGGTCCCCATACAATCATGGGCAAGCTCTTCATAAGATTCACATGATTTTGCCTACACCAATATGCGGAGGCTACCCTGTTCCCTCTCCTTCAGAGAACCACAGCCTCGCCTGTAATGTGGCATGGCGCCCCAGCAGCTGCAGCTCAAAGCTCTGTGTGTGAGTGTGTGACTGTACATGAAGGCTGGACAAAAATGTCTGATTACAATGTGTGTGTCTATGGCACGCTGCTCTAATTATATCTTGGTGGTTAGAGAGGCAGCTTCAGCTGTGGACACACAAACACACACATGTATTAAAACAGAGCCAGCTCAAGGCAAAAAGTGAACTAAGCAGCTGCTTAAGGCTCCCAAATCAACAAGGGTGATAAATTAGCGGAAATCATGCAAAACAAAACTTCTGGTCCTTGATGTGAAATATTACATGCAAATCAGTGTAGTTAGATTGTAACAACTTTTGAGTAAAAAAATAGATGTAGAACACAGCCAGCTGGTTTTACGCTCCACGTTCATTTGTAAAAAGAGAAGGACAAACTAAATAAATCTATAACAGGGAATACTACTGACACTAATGCCTATAATGCCAAATGTATCTATTTTGATACATGGATTTCTGAAACCTCTGCATCTTTAAAGAAGTAATTTTCCTCAAAAACCTGCTGTATCAAATAATATACTTGTCTTATGCCCTCTAGTGGATGAGTTAAGTACTTCTGAAGCCAAGTCCCAGTGTTGCTCAAAAGTCAAAGATGCCCGTGCCTTCAAAAAACAGATTCTTTATGAAATGTAAAGTCCTAATGTTGAAATGGTTACGGAAGGTAAATTGTAAAAAAAATAATTAAACAGTCTTTAATAGATTCATACAGCAAATAATAATGTAAATATCATGAAATGCTTTGTAGCAAAACTAGCAAAATTGTGTACATCATTCCCAATACTTTGAGTACAAAAGTACAGAACTATTTTATGGGTCAGCACATTTCTTTAATTCCCGATTCAATTTTACTTTAGATAACAAAAATAAAAACTGCAACTCCATTTAGGCTTGAATACGTCGTATTTACAAATACAAATTACATATTGTAATAATAATGTAACAATATCAATATTTAGATATTTTGTTGAGGTATCTAATAAACAGATCTGTTATAAATGTATAAGATTTTCTTACTTCTGTTTATTTTATCAGCGTTTAAAGAGTTCATATATCATGTAAATTAAATGTAATTTGAGGAACTGCCAGGATTTGAACTTGAATGATACTAAAGGAACATTAGTAGAGCTGAAGGTTAGTTAAAATATGTGTTTAGGGCCCCAGGCAGCCTTGGACCGGCTCTGTAAAGCATGCTCACTTACCAGCTGCAGAGCACAGATCACTAACAGCGTGCATCTGCCGTCACATTTCCCCATTTTGGAGGGCTCGGGTCGCGGCTTTGAGCCGCGGAGGCTCCGGGGAAACGATGAGTCCCCGGTCAGATCCAGACTGCCTGGCCGTGTCAGCTCACACCATTCCCGGGATGAACAGACCTGCACAAGGCCGCCGCCACCACCGCCGCTTCCTCCGGCGCTAACACTCACAGTGGCTGATCCATCTATAGACTCCGCTTTTGTTATAAAATTCCAGTCGCGGGAATGTTTTCAGGGGGGGGGAAAGGGAGAGGTGAGGAGAAGAAGGGAGGTGTTGGGGCAGTCCGCTTCACGCCGGCCTGCTGCTGCGAGATCCGACAGACTCCGAATCACCTCGGCCACACCTTCCGGAGAGGGGGACACACACAAAGGCACAAAGAGAGACGGAAAGCTGTCACAATCTGCCCCAGGCTACAGACTGAAATGAACATCATATGATACCGGATCACACGGAGGCGGGGGGGCGGCAGGGAGGAGGGGACCGACCCCGCATTAACACTACGGCTAACGGTCTGCTCCACCGCCGCGGACACAAAGCAGCCCGCCCGGACTCCATGGCGAGTTTCCCTCCGACTCTCCCCGCGGGGATCCCACTCCGCTGGAGCTGCTGCCTGGAGGAGAAAAAGCCCGTCAACGGGCAGATCCACTCACCAGCACCGACTCCGGCCTCCTCCGTCTCCGTCTCACAGCGTCTTTTGTCAACAATCGGTGCCGGGGCGAGCGCAGGAGGAGCCGGAGGGGGGGGGGGGAAGAGGGAGGCGAGATGAGGGGGTGGGGGCTCACAGTCACCGCGAGCCACCCCCCTTCTCCCGATGAGGAGCTGTGAGGATTCAGAGGCGTTTAAAAGCGCTGGGGACACCAGGGAGTGTCGGGGGTACTGGCCACCCCTTTAAATTTTCTGCCCTAACCCCCCCCAACCCCCCTCCCCGCCCCAGAAAGTTTCGAATTTACAATATATGTTTGGTGATTATGAATTTAAGAGAGGACAGGCCAAACTTCAATGAATGACATTTGTTTAATTCTTCATTGATGCCTACAGCCCCTAAGCCTTAATGGAGATCATTGAGGTTGAGAGCATTACTTATGTGTTTTTATGGAAAAATACCTGCTAATTCCAAATCTTTATGAAAATGTAAAAGTCATTGTTGTTTTTCCTCATCCATTGCTTTTACCCTCTGTGAAATTCTTCTTGTGTGATACTTTGGCCATGAACAGCTTTTTTTCAAATAATCCATCAGGAGATTGAATTAAACAATGTTGAATTGCACTGATAGGGAGCAAGATTGCTTTCTAAACGCTGACAGTCCTCTTGATTTTTCATGGCTTTTTGCACCCAATTTTTCTTCATTTTCAATACCAGTTCCCTTTCTCAAGCCTGGCCCCACCAGCCCTCTGATGTATGATGACAACAGAATTATCTGGAGAACGTATGGCTGTTGGTGTGGTACTTCCAAGATTATAGTAGACCCCCACCTGGCCACCATCTTTGAAAACTTTCTGGAGTCACCTCTGTTAGGGAGGGCGGGTTTTACATTTTCCAGGCACATAGTGCCATTTTATAGCACAATTAAGTAACTATGTTACCTTCAGTTGTTATGAAAATGCTGTATATATAAAAAAAAAACAACTTAAAAGAAATTTGACTTCACATCATAACTGTATCTGATGCCTTGAAATTGTCTCTTTAAGGACCTCCTACCATTTCCAACACTCCCCCTTCAGCACATCATCACAACAATTTTTCCATGACGCCCACTGAGGTCGTTTACAACCATTCTTAGGAGTATTGTAGCTTGTTTCATAAGCTCTGCAGACCACAGTTCCACCAAGTGTTTCTTAATTGCTGCTGCCGCTAGTCTGGTGGAGCGGTGTGGGAGAGGTGCAGGAGAGGGGTGTTCTATGGGGTGGGAGCTTGGCTGGAGACTGAAGCTCAAAGGTATGCTTTGGGTAAGTAGGCAGTGCATTGTATGAGCTGGCATTAAGGCACCGGTTTCAAGGAATTCTCAAACATTCAGGAATGAGTCAAAGCAACTATCCAGCTATGTATCTGATGAGGGAATGACACTATAACATGATGTAAAGCCAAAAAAAAGTCAATTTTACACAATACTGCCCCTTTAAGAGATCAGAAATGGATCAAAGAGGTTCAGCCAAAGGTGGAGAATGAGTCAGTGTGTTATCATCAACATCAGTGTGGATTCAGACCAAGGAGAGAGCCTAGGTAACGATTATTGTTCAGAGGGGAAATAAAAGGCACATTTTAACAGCCGTGGTTCATTTCTGCCAGACCTCAAGCCATGCCTTCTTCCAATAAAGTGGGCTAAGTCAGCAAACACTGGCGGAAGATAATCACCACTTTATGAGCATGGAAAACAGCACCCACCATGTAATAGAGTTATTACATTCAGTCTGTACATGTTAGTTCATAAAGTGAACAGAGGACATAATCATTTAGAAAACTGGTCTCTGCTTTTACAATGCACACATGATGTTTCTGAGCCTTAAACAGATTAAATAGGTCATTTTTCTGATCTATTTTAGGTTAGATTGTGCATTAAACTTGTTTTCCCCTTATTAAATGGTAATGGGGGGAAAACATGTAATGGTATAAGGAGGTTTATTTCTTGTCAACTTAACTCGACACATAAAAAAGTTTGCTCAATGTCATAAACTCCTAATCTCTTAAAGTGGTTTTGACTAAACGTTCTCAAATCTCTCTAAAGGTCTTTTGAAGTGTTTTTTTTTAAAGAATTTTCACCAAACCTTTTGTTAAAATTTTGAATCTCACCTTGGCACCAGCCAATATGTTTTGTGGCCCCCATATGGATTTTCATCACACTGGATAGACAGTTGGACTAGGCCCACAGCAAGCTCCTTTTATTCTCCTGAAATGGGATGACTAAATAAGATAAAAACTGATATCGGCAAAACCATTGTTGGTTGGGTCTGAAATGGGTAGTCACAATATCAACTCAAACAGTTCTAAACATCTGGGATCCAGATAGGGCCATGATTCCCGTCAAAACCGTCCTGCATCAAGCCTGCATAGTTACCATGGGGCCACGCAACCTATTTTAACCCCATTTCTCTAACTATATGGGTCAAATATGTACGTTTCAGGCTGGAAAATAAAAAGTGAATAGCCAATTTATACATTAGTGTCATTCAACCCACTACTTATATGTCCTTTAGCAAGGTTTATGTTTCCATCAACAAATTTCTGGTATAATCCTGTTGGATATTCAACTACTCTACTTGGCTGAATTGGCAGATCTAATTGAAATTGTTTTGTGTAGTGGTAAAGACCCTGTTTTTCAGCATAAACCACACATTTTCAGCCAGGTTGAGGGCTGGTCTATTGCAGAAGCTCAATATTAGCTTGTCCTGTTGGAACATTCAACCGTGTCCCAGCTTCAGCTAACTTCAAATCAAACACTAGATAAGTCTCTCTTTGTGTATTGCACCAGTAACTCTGGTAACAGACCATCAGACCGACATGGTCAACAGCTGGTTTAGATTTCTTTCCTTGAAGGAACTGATTTTAGTGCAGAGGCTTCCTTCTTCTTAGTGATATAAAACTGGATTTGTTGACAGAACACTGAGAACCACGGTCAGACTAGTTCTCGACCCCCACAGCTGTTCCATGAAGGTAAAGATCTGGACCACCGTACCACAGCCAAGACGAAAGTCACGTGATTCAGAAATCACCCCTCGCTAAAAACTGTCCAAGGAACACTTGAAAGTATGATTCCTTGATAGTTTGATAGTTGGAGCCCACTCTCTGATCCCATTTTTTAAAAAATGGATATCGCCACATGGTTCTGCCACTCAGCAGGTGTTGTTCCAGTCTTCCATTAACAATGAATATATTATATTTTTAAAGTTATTTTTCTACCTATAGGCAAAAATGTTCTCTAAAATAAAATGCACTCCAAAACAACAGCGCATTGTGAGAACTGGTAATCACATAATCATTGAAGGATTGTAAAAAATTTATGGGAAAGCTGTAACCAGTGGGAAAAGCTGCAGGATCATATCTAGGGCCAAGGTATGTGGAGAACCAGAAAAGGGTCTATTGTGTCTATGAACACAAACTGCAAAAACTCGAGGACTCAAAATAAAAACATGTTGAAAATATGCAACAATTATTTCTACTTTTTCCTTGTTTGAAAATTATTTTAATGTTCTTTAAAAAAAAAAAAAAAAAAAAAAAAAAAAAAAAAAAAAAAAATGCACCAAAGCCATAGCAGCTCTTTATCACTTCATAAAAATAGCTGGTCTGTTTTAAATGCTAACTAGGACAAATGTAAATCTTCCTCCATCAAAGCAAAACACCAGAGTGAGAAAATAATGTGACAAGTGTTGTTTTTAGTGAATACCAAAAAGTTTATTTTAAAAAAGAAATAAATCAGAGTTTAAAAATGAAAAAAAGGGCCATATTTGAGGCTGACTGATGGTAATAAAGTTCATCCTGAGGTTGTTCTGAGGCAAGACGAAGCATGTAAAACAAACTCCATCAGTGCCCATAAAACACTTCCAAGGCAGGCCGCACACAAACACACATACAATCAAATATCCACACACACTCTACTGAATTTCTCCCATGTACAGACGTTTGTCACTGGAGCCAGACAGCACTGCAAAGAGAAAACAGATGAACAGCCCAATAAAATTAATCATGCATTCATCCATTTGGAAACCATATCAAGACTGCATTTAAGGTTAGTTTATGTTCTAAAGAGGAAGACAAACACTTCCCTGACAGTCCAAAGGTTTCTGCTCTAACCTTTAGACAAGAGCAGCTGAGTGACTCACCTACAGGCTCCTCTGGGTGGAAGACCACCTCATTGACAGAGCCGGCGTGACCTGGCAGCTTGTACAAGATTCTTCTGGACGTGGTGTCCCAGATGTACACAAATCTGTTAGCAGACACAGAGCAGCAGAAAGAATCACTGGATCCTTCTCGTTTTTATTATTATGCCCTACATCTTTGAAAGGTACCTTTTCAGAACAACAGAAAAACTTCACTCATCTAACTCCTTTTATGATCCTGCATCTTTTTCGAAATGTCTCTGTCTATCCATATAAAATTGGAAAATACAGTCAGAACATTTTCATTTATTGTCATGTTACAATCACAAACTTTAAAGCATCTCATTTGATTTTTGTGATAGACTAACAAATTTTTGAATTGGAAAGAAAATGAAACAGTTTTCATAAGTTTTTAGATGTAAAAATCTGAAAGGTGTGGCGTGCTTTTGCGTGGTGGCAGCATCATGTGACAACTTGACTCAATATTAGTTTAAACAGAAAAAGTTTTTTAGTTTTGAATATTAATGTCTAACCCTACACAGAAGGCATAAAATGATGTCACTACTATGTAAGATACTGTAAGTGAGCTTCTCAATAGACATAATGGTTTGCAGTTCTGATTCCACCCCAGGAGACAAGTTATTAGTACCAATAATGAAGTAATTCACAGAACATACATGTGTAACAGATACATATCTTAAAGCTACAGTAGCTCTACAAAAGTGGACAAATTCCTGTTAAAATGCCAGGATTTTGTGATCAAATCAAATCAGACCATGATAAATCATTGTCAACTTTTGATGTAGCATTTATTCTGCATATGTCAAAATCATTTTAAAAAAGATTTCACAGAAAGAAAATGAACGTTTACAACTAAATCTAAGAGAAAACCTTTGAGATCATCTGATTTGGGACAAGAGATGTCCTCATAATCTAACAGACCTGGAGAAATTTTATGAGGCAGAGTGGGTAAATATTACCAAGTCAAGATGTAGCATGCTGATTGACACCAACCAAAGAACAATGAATACTGAACCAAAAGGTGTTTCAAACAGGTATCAGTTTAAGCGTGTACTCACAAATACAACCAGGCTTTTAAAGCTTTTCTTATTTTCTATAATTCTGTATCTAAAAGTTGTTTACAGTTTAGTTATACAGAATATAGTTAACACATAATGTCATAAGGGCTCATCACAGAAACGTGGCATTTTGACATTAACAACAAATTGTGCTTGTATTTAATTTTAAACAGTTAAAGAAAAAGGCAAAACAAAATTGGAGAAACTGAATAAATAAGAGATGGAAATTTAATAGGAATCTCTTTTTTTTTTAGAAAGAAAGTACGTAATTGAGAGATTTAAACATTTTGTTTCTACTCGCATCCAGTTCTGAATTCTGCACATTTTGTCTACCGAACTGAAAAAGCCTTTATGTTGACTCTAAGGTTCGACTTCACTTTGCAACTCAAGGATGTTGCTAGTTTAGAAAACAGTTATATGTTACTGTGTGGTCTGGGGACTTGTTTGTTACCTGTCAGCTGAACCTGCTGCGATCTTACTGCCGTCAGTGGACCAGGAGCACCTCAGCAAGTTCTGAACAAACAGCAAAACATGCAACAAGCTGCATCAGCAATGAACCATAGTCTGTAACTTAGTTCAAGCAAATAAAAATGCATTTGCTGAATGGATGATAGGTTTCCATTACAAAATAGTTGAATGAAGCCTATCTAGAGTGAACCCCTCCACACACACACATAGCTACAAAGTTAAAAAGTTTTAGTTTTAATGGGTTTTTTTTTTTTAATCCATTAGCCTGTGGCATGAATAGAATCGCCTCTTTTTCCTGCTAAAAAGTGAGGATTACCTTTTCAAAGTTGTGAACATTACCCTGGAAAATCTTCACACATCTCTCCTTGGGTGCGAACGGTCGCACGTCCCAGATCCGCACTGTACGGAGACGCACAGATTTTTAATTCGACCCCAAGAATTCATCCACGCAGCATTATGAGCCACATAAAACCCAACCATACCGGTGTTATCCATGGAGTTTGACAGAAGGTACGATCCCTCGGAGCTCAGGCTGAGTCCGGTCACAGAGTCACCGTGGCCGTGCATGTTGTAGATCAGCTTGTTCTGCCGCAGGTCCCACACCTGCGTGACGAGTGGGTTGAGGAAAAAAGTTTTTACAAAGAATGCACAGAGAGCTTTAAATAGGCCATCTGAGCGTATGGCAGAGATGGTGCTGCTTCTGAGGGGCCAGAAAGCTTGCCTTCATGAGTGCGTTCTGAGTCATGGTGGTAAAAGCCAATGGTTGTAAGGCGCCAGAACAGCGGGATTGTGAAACATCTTTTTTTTCTATAAATGCCCACAGAGTTTCTGGATTTTGTCAAATGTTAAACTGTTTTTGTTCTGTTTATTTCAGGGTTTCTTCCACTGTTCTCAACAGGCCCAACGTTGCTAATAAGGGTAGCTTCACTGCATACTAAACAAATAATATTTTCTTTTTAATAGAACTGAACTGAATGAAATTCAGACATAGCTGCAAAACTCAAGAATTTTAGAGCGTTAAATACTACCTGCTGTTCTGTTTGTATTTACTGAGAGGATTGTACTGTGCACTGACATGGCCTCAAAGTGCTGCTTTGTCACTTTAAGGTAAAAGTGTGTTCTTTTTTTTTCCAGTAAGGATGGGTAGCCAAGGAAAAACATGCAATTAGAGGATAAGAGAACAGAGAGCACAACAATCAACCAACCACTTCTTAGTCCTATTTTACCCTTCAGTTTATTTCCATTTGGACCAAAAATATTTAAACTCGCACAAAGTTATGTTTACATTTCTTTGAAGAAATGACACATTTGGTCTTTTTCTTTTTACTTTAAAGCACACACTGCTGTAATGCTCAGGGGCACAGAATGCAAAGAAAATAAAACAAAATCAGCCAAAGTCTAAAGGAATACTTTGAAAGAAATGTTGCCTGATGAAGAACGCATTACAGTAATAAATAACCAATGGAAATTAATGTAAATAAACCAGAATCGATTTTAAAGTTACAATTTAAATGATTAAACTTCTCCATTATATACACATCCTTCTGTTTAAAACCTGTTTAATGAGATGCCAGAGAAAGTGCCAGAGTCACTACAGCTTTCTGTGGCTGTTTAGAGTATACAGTCATATTCAATAAATTAGAATATACATCCCAATGAGTCTTATTTGTCAGATTAAAGGTACCTTTTGAAAATAACAACCTTTAAGCAGTTATTAAACATATTTTTATTAAGCATAAATTTCTGTTTTGAAAATTTTTTTTTTTATTGGTACGATGTAATATTCTAATTTTAAATGTCACGTTTTCATTAACTGGAAGCGGAAAATCATCGTAATTAACAGAAATAAAGGCTTTCAAACATCCATCCATGTTAATTAATCTGTATAATGTTTCACTTAGTGATGAGGTTCCTAAAATAATTGGGTTTTTCAATAATGTTCTAATTTATTGAATGGGTCTGTAGATTAACATAGTAACTCTGTTGAGTAGTGAACCCACCAGGGAGACTCCATCTGACTCAATACATCATTTGTATACAAGGTGTTAAAACACATTTGGAATTTAATACCCTGCAAATCCTGCTTTAGTTGTGCAGCCTAACTATGACACCATGCAAATTAAAATTAAACTAAAAAAAAAAAATAAAATAAAAAATACTTTATTTTGTATTTTATTTTAAATATGTTGCTTTCTATCATTAACACTGCATGTTTAATTGCAAGAGGAACCAGGTTTCCTCGTCATCTTAGCGTCTTTGATCTCAGTACCTTGATATCGTTGTCGATGCCTCCAGACAGGATCTGATCACTGGTGTCATTAAAGGTCACAGCCAGCACCTGGTAAGTGTTCTGAAAAGTGTGGATGGCCCCTTTCTTGCGGATGTCCCAAAGCTGTAATGCGACAAGAACAATAAAACCCCAAAAAGCGTTTATACTTAATTTATGACCAACTTTACCAGTCCAAAAATGTGGTTGAGTATGCATTTCATTTCAATAATAAACCACTGAGCCATTATATGAATTCTTTTAACAAATAACCTACCTTCACTGTCCCGTCATCACTGCCAGTGCACACCAGCTGGGGCCCCCGACGAGCTGGGTAGCAGGTGTTTACAAAAGATGTGTGGCCCTTGAGACGCTTGATCCTCTCACCCGTCTCACTGTCCCACACACCCACAGTCTTGTCTGTACTTGCCGAGAACAACAAGCTGAAATACATAAAAACATCACTGCTAAAAGAAGCATTTCTCAAGGTGCTATAATCAAACTGTGACTTTTGAACTGATCAAGAAAGGTGCAATCATCTCTTTATAGGACATAAACAAGAATGATTTTCAAGCAGGACACAAACAAGCTCATAAACATTGGTAACTGCTGAAAGTTAATCATATCGTGTAAACTTTGTTAGGTAATAAAGAAACATTTATCTGAAATTCTCGAAAATGAGTAACAACAGAAGGGTTTTTTTTTTTTTTCCAGAATGGGATAATCATATCTGACAGTTGTCCATACCTGCCATCTGTGTTATAATGCAGCTCCATGACTGCTCCGCTGTGACCCTTCAGGGTGGCAAAATTTTCACAGTCTCCATAGACGTTCCACATCACTGCAGCACAAAGCAAACAATAAGTTATTTACAGGAATGGTGATCCATCGGCTGAGGACTGGTCCACTGGTGGATGTAGTTCAACTTCAGCAACGACTTACATATGAGCCTGTCAAATCCTGAAGAGGCCAGCGTGGCTCCGTTGGGGTGAAACTTGCAGCAGTAGACCTCTCCCTCGTGGCCTGACATCAACATGATGGGAGCCTGCAGGCTAGAGGTCCGTGGAGGGCCCTATGGGAACAGAAAGATCTATAGTTTCTGCATCGTACCCATTTCATCAATTATGAAGCAAACCCAAAGCAAACGCAGTTTTACAGCAAAAATAATGATAAAAAAAAAATTAACAACAATGTTTCAGTGCCGATAATACATTTGATAAAAACTAATTAGCTCATATAGCATTAATTAAGCAAAGAGTAGATTTACTGGTTCCCCAGAACAGCTTCGGGGTGCTTTGTTGAATCAGCCTTAAAACTCAGTAAACACTTGAATTTTGTAAAGACATGTTTTATAACAGATTATTCCTGCTTGAGGTGATAATCGATATCCATGTGATCATGATTAAGTAACTATGTGGACTGTTCTGATTCTCACCAGCAGAGAATGATCGACCCAAAGGCCGCATTACAGCTGACATACACACGCTGGTCGATTTAGATAAACCTTGCTAGTACTGGGTTGGACCCCCATTTGCCTTCAGAACTGCCTTTAGTCTTCATTCCTCAGAGATTTTAGATCATATCGAGGTGTTAGGATCACACCGTTGCTGCAGGTTTGCTGGCTGGACATGATGAGAATCTCCCATTCCATCACAACCCAGAGGTACTTTATTAGACTCAGATATGGTGGCTGCGGAGACTCACTTCAATCCCCATTCTGATGCACAGTTTTAACTTCAGCAAGCGTTCTTCACTAAGTCTAG
Organism: Anableps anableps; assembly: GCA_014839685.1. NCBI lineage: Eukaryota > Metazoa > Chordata > Actinopteri > Cyprinodontiformes > Anablepidae > Anableps > Anableps anableps. The sequence continues at coordinate 16,327,917 of CM026079.1, forward strand.
ATGGCAAAATGCACACACCTAAAAAATTTATAACACATCGCTGTATTTTACTTTGAGATATTTTCCTGCTTACTAATAAGACGTCATTTTTTATAATTTATTTGAAAACAATCTTTGCATTCAGTTACTGTTAAATTCCCCAGTTGTAAGATAATCTGAGTATTATGTATGTAAAAGAAACAGATCTGAGGTAACAAGAGCTACGGTTCGTACCGCGGCCACGAGCTGCTGAGACTGAGCCGCCGCCACCAGCTCCATCCGGGGGCGCTTCATGGCGGAGGGAACCACCGCCATGTCGCCGGCTCTCTTCATCGGCTCAATCATCCCGGGACAGCCGAAAAAGGGCAGAAAATCCTTTGAAAAAAGGTTGCAGTTTTCCCAAGAAATGAATGGACTTTGTTGAACCGAAAACAATGTCGACGGAAGCAGCAACAACGGAGTAGACGGACCATCGAAATACTTCCGCTAGATAGAAAGCTTGCTATTGGTCAAAATTTGAGCCGGCTGCGATGATTGGCTGTTCTGTTTCTTGTGGCATGATTTACACCGGATGTAAAACAACCGTCGTTCTGTTAACACGAAAGGTACAGCATTGACTTATATTTTCTTAGACTTATTGTCCACGTTAGCACAAATTATTTAATAACCAAAAATCTGCATGAACTATCAGTTTAACAAAATTGAAGATGTGTGTGCGTTTTTTTTCTTTAGCAGTGATGTGATTTCTCGCGTCTCTGTTATTACTTGACAAAACATAAAAGTGTGTTCCACCGGTTAGTGTTTGGTTTTTGTTTTTTTCTATGGTTAATACACCCAGCGTTCAGCAGTATTTTAAATTTAATCTCATTAGAATCACAAATTTCAGCGTATTTTATTTGGGTTTTACATGGTTGATCAACAGAAAGTAGCGCACTACTGTGAAGCGGTAAGCTTATAATACGTTGTTTTTTAAAAGGTTTTACTAATTGTAGTCATATTTTGCTGCAATTACACCTTCAACTCTTTTTGGGTAAGCTTTGCAAATCTAGAGACTATTTTTGCCAATTATTCTTCGCAAAATAACAGAAGCTCAGTCAGATTTGATAGAGAACGTCTATAAACATAATTTTCAAGTCTATCCACAGATGCTCTGTTGAATTTAGATCTGGGCTTTAACTGGGTCCTTGTTGCTCATACATGCGCTTTTATCTATTCCATTTCATTGCAATATGTTCAGTATTCTGCCTAAAGGTGAACCTAGAATAACAGATTTTCTTCCAGTTCCTTTTATGTAGCTTTATCCATCTCCCTGTCAACTTTGGACAGCTTTTTATGTCCCTGCTGAAGAATAGCATCTCCACAGCATGATGTCGCCACCACCGTGTTTCACATGAGTTGATTCATCTAGGTTCAGGAGCTTTGGATATTTTTTTTAACCTTCCTTGCCATCCTACTCAAAGTGTGTTGACAAGACAAACTTTGGTTCTCTTCCAGTCTTGTCTGTCACAGTTCAAACTGATGTAAACCTTTTTAATTATTGCTCTGACTGTAGATCTCAGCGACTGAAGGTGGTAAGCTTTTTTCTTGGACCCATCATATGAAAATCAACATACTTTATCCATACTAGAATGCCATGTTCTCTTTTCTTTCTCATTCTGAAGAGTGGCTAAAAGAAATGTTCTTCTGTTTCTGGTCTTATTTATTCCCTAGTAAAACAGGAAGTCATGATTACAAATTAAAAGTTTGACACTGATTAATTTAAATATGTAGTATACACAATAAAAATTCTTTAGTTATTATATATTTCTTAACATGAATTTTGATTTCCAACCATTAAAATATACTTAAATTTTTGGTTTGAGAATATGGTGCTGCAATATAAAAACAATTTTATTTTAAGGCTTTTTACACTTCTAGTGTAAGTGTTTTATTTTAAAACAGAGAAAAAGTAGACCTTGCTACTTGTTGTTCCTTCTGTTACCTCATGTTTAATGATGATGCAAACCCTAAAACTTGTTTAATTATCTGTTAACCATATCCACCATTAGACAGCTGTGGTCCATCTCTGTTGGGATAATGTCTGACCGAGGTGGGCAAGGTCGTGAGCCGGCTGGATTGGACGGTCTACCGCCACTGCACAGTATTGCCAAAGGAGAGGTGGTCTCTGTGCAAAGCTATGGAGCCTTTGTCCGACTGCCAGGTTACAGGAAGGAAGGTTGGTAAAAAGTGGCTTGTAAAGGGAGTTGAAAGTAAAGAACCATAAAAATGTTATAGACAAAGAACAGTTTAAGGTTTTAGGTTAGTGTTTGTGAGGAGGAGAATAATAAAACCACAGGTTCAAAAGTAAACCAGAGTGGTCTCAGATGATGGGCAAAATATTCAAGAAAATCTTGTGATCCATGTCTGTGGGACCCTATGACTATTTAGGCAGAAGTTTCAAGGAGAAAAAATGCATTATGTTAACACAATCCAATTTCATTTTTATTATGGATGACTTATATGTTCCACTTTCAAGAAAAAAATATGTGATTATGTTCAACAAATTCAAACGTGTTAATGATATGTTTGTGAAAAGGAACACATTGATAATATGTTGTGGAAAGCATAAGGAGGGAGACAAAATAAGCATACTCAAGAAGTATAAGAGTTATATGAAGCAGGTCGTGTCATCTCTATATTTAACCTATGCAGTGAGGTATTTGATGATACCTAATCATTGGCCACGCTGGAAAATTGCAAATATTCTTCACCGCTAGAGGGCACACTCAGCAAAAATTCGGTTTCAGAGATAAGTTAAATGAAGGCAAAGAGGGACAAAAATAGAGCATGCAATTAGTTGAGGTACAATTCAATCATATGACATAACATCACTTATTCACATTTACATACAGGACCTAAAAAAGTGAAACGATCATAAGCATACATGTGGTGTCTACATATCTCTGTACATTATTTCCAGTCTATGATTTAAAAACTTGATGTATCCCAAAGCAGTTTTTAAAAAAAATACACGTTACAAACATGGATGTGTCTGTAATATTTAGTACCAGATCAGGTGTAGTAAAATTGCCATCACTACTAAATATAAGAGGCATACTGGGGCAACTGTGGCTCAGTGAGAAGAGGAGTCATCCTGCATTTGGAAAGTTGTGGGTTTGATTGGAAATTAGTTGGGGTCCTTTTGTCCAGGGATCTGTTTGAATGGATTAAAATCCAAAAATGAATGTGACATTCATGCCCATTATGTGTGCCTGTAAACTTCTTAGAATGGTGTGTTTTCATCCTGTAAGTTATTTTTTTGCTTGCCTTTTTGTGTGCTATCTTTATAAAAAATCCTTTAATTCCACTATAAACAGGTTTGGTTCATGTGAGTGAGATGTCTGCTTCTAGAGTTGAAAATGCCTCTGAGATTGTGGATGTTGGAGAACACGTGTGGATCAAAGTCATTGGGCGAGAGGTAACGACATACAAAAAAAGCACAAGCACACACAGGTGTGGAATGTAAATCCAGTGTCACCACAGTACGACCATGCCTGCCTGTCTGTCAGATTCAAGGTGACAAGGTGAAGCTCTCCTTCTCCATGAAGGCTGTAAATCAGGGGACAGGACAGGACTTGGACCCCAACAATGTTATGGCAGAGTAAGTGCTTACAGTTTTATGTGTGTGTGTGTTTCTGCACAGGAGAGTGTTATCATCATCGTTTGTGTTTATAGTCAGGATGCGAGGCGACGAAAGCAGTTCAGAGATCACACGAGCAACAGGATCACTCTGGAGGCTGTACTCAACACGACTTGTTCAAAGTGTGGCTGCAAAGGTGCCCCAGCATGAGTAGTAGTAGTACTGTGAAAGGAAGGGTCAAATCATGGGGGGAAAAAAAAAAAAAAAAAAAAAAAAAAATTGTTTTGATACTGCAGCTGTCTCAGTTGAAGATGAAGTTGTTTAAAGTCAGTTTCAATAATTCAGGACTCCTTTCAGGTCACTTTACAAAGGACTGTTTCTCAGCTCCGGGCTTGCAGTACGCTCTTGTGCCTGAAGAGGACGATGAAGAGGCCCAGCAGCAGACATCCACACTCAGACCACTGCAGGACTCAGACAAAAAGAAGAAAAAGAAGGTGAAAAATGTTGAAACCAAACAAACTTGTCCTGCTTTTGTTTCCTCTTTTTTTCCTTTGCTATCTCTCACCTCGGCTGTCTGAAAGCTCATGTGACGCTACATGACTGTAGCATCATGAGAACTCCTGTTTTATGCTGATTTAACAGAGAAACTGTGACCCAGTTTTGAGGTAATGAAACTGCTGTCAGCTTGCTGTATGTATCTACAGCCTCAACGTTCAGGTTCCTTTTACAGTACCTTGCTGAACTACCCAAATCTCTTTCCACTTTGTCACCTTTTGTCAAGTTATAACCACAAACCTTGATGAGTTTTGTTGTGATTTTGTGAGACAGGCAAAGTACTACAGAAATGTGCAGTAACAGGAAAATTATGAATTGTTATGGATCTTGTAGAAAATAGTGTATTCAACTCCCCTGTGTTAATACTTTACAGAACTACATTTCTAATTACAGCTGCAAGTCCTTTTCTGGTATGCCTGCTTTGCACATTTAGAGATCAAAATCTGCAACATTTTTGAGATATTTATTTATTGTTAAAAATGTTGTAAACTATGTAGTACTTGTTTCCCCTTCCTCTTCAAAATTAAGAGCTGATGTGAGCTGATCCATCACTTTAATAAAATTAATGCTGTCATGTGGTTGCAACATATCGTAAAAAACTTCAAAGGGTATAAATACTTCTGGAAGGCACTATATGTCCTCACAAAGCTGTTTATCCATATATGTGTATCCTTCAGGAAAAGAAAATGAAGAAGAAGAATAAGAAGAGGGAGAGAAAGGAGTCGGAGAGCGACAGCAGCAGCGAATGTAAATCGAAGAGGCGTCGTCAAAGCAACAGTCTCGACAAACAGGATAAGAAAAAGAAGAAGCACAAGAAACAGAAATCACACAAACACAGCTGAGACAGCAGGAAAGCCACACACACTCGCCTCCAGTCAGTCACACCACCACTGTCAGACACATGCACATGTTGATAAAACAAAGCGATAGGCTTGCGGCTGCTTATCTTTTGATTATTCCTTATAAAGCAAAAGCTAACTATAGACAGTTCAGTTGTAATTTAGCTGTGTTTTTTCCTAATGGTAAGCCTTTTCCTGTGAAAGCTCAAAGGAGAATACTGTTTTTAAAAAAAAAAACAAAAAAAAAAAACAGGTCATGTGACCATTCCCATTTGGCCTGGAGTAACCTCTGATCCCCACAGTGAGACGAGTCTACCTGTCTTGTGTAATCAAATATGTGTAAATTATATGGCAGCGGGAGCCACTACTCTTTTTGAAATACAGATACTGTTTACAGCTATCCAGTTTCTGATGCTGTGGGAAGTCAATTAACGAGGCATTGGGGGGTAAAACTGACAGACACACACACACACACACACACACACACACACACACACACACACACACACACACACACACAAGAGGATCTTCATGTTATGGTGACATTTGGATTTACGTTTATGTTTTCATGTTGTTGTACATGCATGTTTTGTGTGCGTGTGTTTCCCCAACCCTCTTCCTGAACTGCTGACTCCATTAAAGCTGTTTTTACCTGTAAAGACAATAAAAAAGCCTCCTGACTTCTCTTTGTTCAAAGACCTTGAAATCATAATGTTTCTATTAAAATGTGCCCTGGGGCCCAGAGCACATAGCAGCACAAGGTCATATTCAGTTAATGTTTTCAAGTAAGGTGGTCAGTCTGATAGAGTTGTTCATACTGTGCCTAGGAAAAGTATTCACACCCCATTTGTCATATTTTCACACGTTAAAACATTAACGTTTAACGTAATTAAGTGGGACTTCATCTGATAGACCTTGGTAAATTCTTGCATAAATGTGAAGGAAAATGAAAATGATACATGGTACATTATTGTTTTTTTTTATTATTATTCAGCCCCTTTTACTTCTAAGCCAACTTCCCTCAGAAGCAACATAATTACTAGATAAAATAGGATTGGAGAATCTGCTGATATGAAACTGTTAGTTGTGAACTCCACAAATCTGTCATTCAATCTGGGGTGAGTGTGGTAGGAGTTTGTCTCATAGTTGGTGGGTTGCTGGTTTGAACCCCTGCTCCGTCTCAGTGGTTGTGTCCTTGCCTGCTGTGGTAGTCAGAGGGCCCCAGGGCAGCTGTGGCTACATTGTAGCTCACCACCATCAGTGTGCATGAACAGACACTCATTTACCATACTTGAAAACTGATTTTTAAAGATGTTCTCCATCTAGTCTGATGGAAATTGAATTATCATTCAAAGAAGAATGGGCAGAATTTTTTCTCTCTAGATGTATAAAGCACGTGGAGCTATACACTGCAATGATGCAATGATTTGCAGTTGTAATTGCAACAAAAGCTGGTTTCACAGAGCATCAACTCAGAGTGGGTCAGGCTGAATACAGATCGTCTCCATATTTTTCAGATAATTTGCAAAAAAGTTGAAAAACTTAAATCATTTTCTTTCTACATTGGGTGAGAGGTAACGACATACAAAAAAAGCACAAGCACACACAGGTGTGGAATGTAAATTCAGTGTCAGCACAGTACAGTACCTTTCTACATTTCTTTCTATCATTTTCTTTTTTATAAAAACTTAAATTTCCCACGTTTTGCTCAACATTGACTTAAATTCAACTTTCTGCTTGTGAGACTGCCAGATTATTTCCAGATGCAGTGGTTTGAAACGGCTCCAGTGCAGCCCACTGGCAATAAATTTAATTCCAAGAATCCTCTTCATTTCTTCTTCTTTTGTTTACTTCACTTGGATCTAACAGACAATCCCAAACTTTCATAACCAGAATTGTAACCCTGTGGTCATTTATAGTAAATTATCTGAAATCAGCTTTGTTTTTTATTTTTTATTATTGTGTTGTTTCTTTAGGAATGACTTTAATTACAGATAAGGTTTTCCTGACTGTGTTATTTATTCTGTACAGGAAATCACTACAATTAAAAATAACTTATACAACTCAAAATGCAAAACTCAGGGGAAATTAAAATGCTAGAACATTTTTGGCTAGAAAAAAGGAAAGTACATTGTTATTGTTTAATAAAACTGATTCATGTTGGTTATCTGTTACTAAGCAAGTCTTGTGTAAACACTGTTCTACCAGAGTTACTGGGTTAGAGCCTCCGGCTATGCTGATTTAAACAGTGATTGAATGAGGTTGACAGTAAAATGACCTAAAACTCAAGATCAGCTCTGATCACAAGCTTCACATTTTTCCTTTCTTCTTTATCTTAACATCTGTAGAGAAAAAAAGAGACTCTGCTGTGATGACCCCTTTATCAGTACAAACTGAACAGTGTATCAGTTTTATCTCGATTTTCACATTATTTTGTCACTAAACTCTATGATAAGATGGAATAGAAATAGTAGGTGGGAAAAACACTAAGATCAGCAGCATTGTAGTGATAAACCGAAACCGACACTGCAATCATTTTAACTTCGGTTGAGACAAATTACAGAATTCACCAATTTCTATTAACCGTGGTTTGTTCTCTTCTGTTTATTTTTTTCGGGTAACATGTTCCAGCCTTTTTCCTTTAAATCATTAATCATTATTTAGTGCTGCTAGTGGATTCTTAGTGTCCAATATAAAGTGAATATGTTTGATTAATTTAACGGGAAAAACTGATATACAATACCATCTTAAAGACCAAAGAGCTGATCTGAAATAAGGGATATACAACACATGACATACAATTTGTTTGTTTGTTAGAGCTATTTTTTTTAAAGAAATATGATCTCCCTAAACTTCAGTTCAAACTAGGGTGCCTTTTATTAATAGGAAAAGATAAATTGTTTCAGTAGCTTAGAAAGTATATATGCACTCATAACACAGAGATTTATTTCAAATGTTTATTTCTGTTTATTTTCAAAGTTTTTAGAAAAGATAAAATGCAAAAGAATTTTTTTATCACAGAAATGTTATGCTAAAACCTCTATAATCATGGTGAAGACTGCTGAGTTGATAATGCTCTAGCAGACAGGCATTGCTTCTGACGGAAAGTTGAATGGAAGGAAAAAGATGCACAAGCAACACGGATAACCACAACCTTGAGAAGATTTGAAAGCAAACCTTATCTAATAGCTTAGAGGACATTTAGAAGACAAGGACTGCAGCTGAAGTCAGAGTTTCTAGAGCCAGCAGATGTATCCAGAACATGGGTTACAACTGCAGCATTTCCTGTTAGGCCACTTTTGAGCCAATAAAAGCGTAGAAAATCTCTTGCTTAGAGTGATGAGAAGAAGAACTGGATTGCTGCACAGTGTTGCAAAGTCCTGTTTTCAGGTTAAAGTAAATTTTGCATTCCATTTGGTCCCATGAAAATCAAGGTCCCAGATTCTAGCGGAAAAGGGGAGAGGTACACAGGCCTTGCTGCATGAGTTCCAGGTCAGTAACAGTTTGGGAAACCATGTCATCTGTTGTTGTTGATCCATGGTGTTTTATCAAGTCCAAAGTCTGCAGAACTGTTCATCAGGAAATTTTAGACCACGCTGTGCTTTTCTTTGTAGGCAAGCAGACCTGGCACCTGCTCACGCTGTCAAGATCTGCTTTAATGACGATTTATACTCTGCTGGATTAGCTGACAAACTGGCCTGACCTGAACCCCACAGAGAATCTATGAGATGTCGTCAAGAGGAAGAAGAGAGAGACCAGACGCAGCAATGCAGGTGTGGTGAAGGCTGCGTTTGAAGGAACCTGGACTTTCTAAACACACAGTAGAGCCACACAGAATATTAAATGTTGTGATGATCTGAATTTTGGGTTTTCATTAGCTGTAAGCCATAATAAAACATATCACTCTGTGTGTGTAAAAAATGTATGAATTTCACTTATTGAATCAAATTACTGGAATAGATTCACCTTTTGAGGACATTGCAGTTTACTGAGAATTACCTATTTAAGAACAGGTGTAATCTGCTGAAAATCAATTCAACATTGTGTGGATCAATTTGTGAATCACCAGGTCAAGACATGCTGTGTCAGTCATTTTCCAACAGCCGCAGGATTGCTACAGGGAGTTTAAAGTCAAATTTCACGTCTGAACAGAGTCAGAGAAAAAAGCCACGCCTCCTAACTGAAGCTTGACTAACATTAGCAGCAGATCAAATGATGAACAGTCAAAAAAACCTTAAGGAGGATTTTTTTTGTTGTTGTTAAAAACTTCAGCTGTTTGATCAGAGTAACTTGAGTTATATTCAAATGGATAGTGTTCAACTAAAGTAACGCAAAAGCGGTTTGTTATGGTTTCAACTGTTGTTCTACAAGGTGAACTGGTGAATTACACAATGTAGAGAGAATGATACAAAATGCCTTTCATCATTCATCATTTTCTCCTCAAACCACCACCCAGCGAGCTGTAACTTGGCCAAAATCATGTGTTACAACCAGACAACAATCCAAAATAGACACTAAAACTGGTTGGTAAAGATATTAAGTACAAACATAAAGTTTTTTTGTTTTCAAAAATCATTGGGTTATGCATCCTTGAATATGTCAGTTTAACTGAATTAAGCCCTACCATTTATGCTCAGGAGACTAGTTCAATCCAGAATGGAGCTCACTAAATATTTCCTAAAGTAACTAATCCAAGGGACATTTAACTAAATATTCATATTTGGTGGATTTTTCATCAGCTTTTAACATGTTACCAAATGAACCTTCATCTTGTTTGAATTTTGATGCAATTTTACTATGCCATACCCTTTAATTTTAAAGCACAAACAGCAACAAGGAAATCCAAAGTGCTGTACACCAAAAAGGTAGACAATGGTAAAGCATTCAATAGGTTTGGAGCTGCAACACCACAAACATCATCACCTCTGAATTTGCATTGCATCTTTGGGACAAGTGAAACCATCAGGTCAACCGACTGGAGGGAACTAGATATTACATATGAGTGCAGCAAGTCAGACAGACAAAATGGAGCACAACTAAGAGACTTGAAAAAGAGAAAGGATCTTAAAATTAATTCAGAAATGAGCTTTAAACCAGTGGGGCAAGTCAAAACCAGAGAAATGTGTGGTTGTTTGCTTGTACCAGTTGTAAGCAGGACGTGGAAGACAGACTAATTCCAAAAAATATTTCTAAATCACTTTCAAGGTTTCTTTTTGATAGAATAGGCTTTATTTCTTACAACCACCTCAACTAGAAAAAACAGAATTTTACAGCAGTATATTCCTGAGAATCATGGATTCTCCCTCACAGCAAAGTGAAGTAAAAGTGGTTTTCTTATAGACTGGTGGAGATAGGCAACAGCCATCCATCTCCTACTGTTAACCAGGAAGTAAAGATAGAGCTGTCAGCAATGTGCTTGTGCTTAACAACTGAAAGAAATGTCATGTTTCTAAAAAATAGCAACAAGTACAATGAAAAACAAAAAGGGCCCAGAGTTGAGCCTTGTGCAGCTCCTCAGCGCAGGTGGAGATAAACTCACTAATGGTGATACAAAAAGGTCTTACCAAAAGGTAGGACCTAAATCGCTGGACAGCTGAAGCTCCAGTGCACACCTACTGCTCACAACCAGGGATGTTTGGTGAAATGGATACTGAACTTTTTATCATTCAGGCCACTTGGAAATCAGGGTGAGTGTCATCATGTGCCAGTAGCTGTCTTTAACAGGTTCACCACAACAATGTGTATTTTCCTATCTGCAAAGCATTCTGTATATAAATAACTGTAGGAGTATTCCTCAAAATAGTCTTTAAGCTTGAAGATAATACTGTTCTAATTTGTCTGACTTTCAGAAAACCTCCCATTCAGTTGTTCCAACCATAATAAAGGACTGTGTAGTGGACTGATAATTACTTGAGTACACTGGTAGAAGAGAACCCTAACTTTGACTTGAACACAACTGCAATCTGACAGAAGAGCCTGAAGAGATGATTTAGAGTTTTTAATTTAGAAAAGCCCTTATGAGTATATGCTAACCCTTTGCCTTGTCTCCTAGTATGGTAAACTCTCAATGCACAACCAAATATATGTTTCCTTCACCATCAAGTAAGACAAATGACATACAGAGCATCTTGGTCAGATTTGATGCCAACAAATGGTGAGAAAGGCAAGGTCAATTTTAACAATCTTTCATGTAATAAATAATTCTTCTCCCATCTGGTTGAAGGTCCAGGGTAAGCAGAATTAGATTTGGGGCCCCTCTTCCTGTTAAGAACATCACCACCACTAACAGCATTTCAATACAGATTTGGTGGAATCTGGGAGAGGGGGCCAAGTTTAATTGGCTGAACTTAAAAATCAGTCTTTGATAACTGGTTATTTTTAGTTGAGATGTATCTGTGATCAAACTAAGTGCAAACACTAAGATTAAGCTTGTAGCATCAGATTGTAACTATGTTAACACAGTAATTAAACAGTGAAGATTATTCTTTGAACTTTTAAGAGTAAACTTACCAGTTCCTTTAAATTTTGAACAATTTAAATTTATCTGTACTGAAAGTGTCAAATCAAATTTATTAAGATTTTCCTTTTTCAATAAACAAATTAAAATTTTACATCTATAATATGTGTTAAAATTCAAGCCTTTATGGGAGGCCCCTGATGGTTTGGGTGCCCTAAGCAGTGGCTTAGTTCACTATGCCTTGGGCTGGTTCTAGCAATGGATATACATTTTCCTTTGTTCTGAGAGCAATAAATGGATCAAATCAATTAAGATTATTTTTTCTTAATATTCCAGTGAAATATCAGGTTGCTTGTAATAGCTTCAGCAACATCTAAATCAAATTTAGACCTAAATATCTAAACTCAACCATGAAATGAAATAAAAATGAGAAAAATTCTGCATTGAGGAAAAACTGCAAAGAAAAGGTAAAGTTCAATGATTCATATTTATGATAAATTTTCCATATACTTTTTGAAACTTCAACTACTCATTATCTCTATATTTTGCAACTTTTCCTATAATAGTTGTGCTTCACAGTAACTTTTGTGGTGGCAGACAAGAGATGAATCATCTCCTGTGCCCTTTTACCCCTTAACCTTGCATCCAGTTGGCTCCGTTATTACCACATGATCTGAGAGGGAAGGATACAAATTTAGACCTCACACCTTATACACGAGTAGAGGACATTACGTTACCCTCATCCTGGATGAACACTTTCAAACTTTCTCACAGCCTCACCACACTGAGAGGAAAAAAAGAGGTACACACATAGACACAAAAGCTTTTTAGGAGCTATAATTTACTTCAATGTGAGTACAGCCAGTTGTAATGGAAACTGTGGTTTCAGTGTGCTTAGCTGTCCACTTTGAGATACAACTAAGTATAGGTCATACAAGAGCCTTGTTTAGTAGGTCTAAGCCTGTTTACCCAAGTTCAACAAGTATTCCACTTATTTAAAGCAATCATAACCTTGTAGGAGGCTGCTTACTGAAACTGTATGTAATTTCTGTCTGACGCCAACAGGAACAGAAAAAGAATATTAGCACTGCTTGACCTTTAAACAGGTAATTAAGTAGTAGACTTTGTAATTACATTAATAGAAACCCCCCCCCCAAAAAAACTGATGTATCTCTTTGTCATTGTTGACAACTTTATTTTGAATGTTTGAGATCATAACAAGCACACCTGAATGCCACAAATTTGCAAGGTTTTTTTAACACACCATGCAAAATACATTTTTAATATATAAAAAAAAAAACAAATCAGCAGTTTTATTGAAAACAACAAATCATTGGAATTTATTCAGCGTTTCTTTTAGTAGAGGGATGAACAAAAAAGAGAAACAGAAGGTTGAGAAACAGGTAAAGTCAAGGTCAACAGTAACAATAACACTGAAGGTACAATAAAAGGGGAACTAGCAGCCATACATGGCATTTCCTTGGCCTCCTTACTACTAAATAGTACGGAGTTTTGGGGCAATACACTCCGTGGGTGGTTTACTCTGCTTTCTCATAGCGACGTGTGCAAACCACATCTCCAATTTTAAGTGTCTATGGCAGAGAGAGAAGGAGAAAATTAAAATCTAAAAATTCACATATTGATGTTAAATATGTATTCTATGATACATACCAGTGTGAGCTTGTTTCCGTCAACTTCCCTGACCAAACTGGTCTCTTTACCGTCCCACTTTTGTATGTGTACCAACTTGCCATCCTCTATTGTCACTATGGACTTTAGAAAAATCAGATACAGACATATTTAATTCACATTTATGTAAAGAGAACTGACTAAATGTAAAGCAACATGAATCTGTATATCTGGACTACCAAATCACTCGCTTTACTTGAGTGCTTATATTTTTCATTATTTTATGTTCTTTTACTCTACCTTTCTGAAAAAGGAACAACAGAGTACATTTCACAATTATAAAGAGCCCTGCAAGTAAACATCAAAAACTGTTGCAGATTTAGATTGCCCAAGTACATGTATGCTCTTCCAGCAAACCCCTTCCGAAACTTGTGAAACTTGGCCTGAACAACTGAAAGAAGTGACTGAAGTAAAAATGTTGGCAAATGCTGAAGAGCAATGGTACAACAAGCTAAATGGATTTGAGTGCAATGTTAGTCTAAGCAAAATTTAAAAAGATGTATTGTGTAACAATCACCGAGAACCTGAAAAGACATGTTAGCTAAAAACTATATCAGCCATGCAGCAATAAGATAAAATAAGACACTTTTAATCCAACTAAAACTTTGCATTTAAAGTCTATCTATACAGTGGCAGAGCTAAAACATTTTCATATGGGTTACGTAACAGGGGTGGCCAGAAGTGGCCTTGGCCACCACTGTCACGTGATTGGCCCCTGCGTCTACAGCCTGGAAACTGCTACATTAGCTAACATTAGCTGTGCTAAGCTAAAATGATAAAAGTAAAATTGTTGAACTCCATCTATGCCAATATTCCAAATTAACCTTTTACTTCAACTTTCCTTCTGTCCTGAAGGAAAAATTGTATTCAGGAAAAATTCAAAATGTAAATCTTTTAAAAAATTATTCTATTCTTTGTTTTCAACAAAAAATGTGCCTTCAAATGCTATCTGCCAGAAAGGCAATACGTTAGCTAACTTTAGCCATGCTAAAAACTAAGCTAAGCTCAAATACATTTTTAATCAATTGACCTTAACCTCTTTAACCTTTCAGATTAACTTCCATCACCACAGGAAAGACAGCAACCAGTTGACAAACAGTTTTGTTTCCCTATCCATCTTGTTTTGCAAAGGTAATAGGAGATTGCTTCTGGCAACTTAAGCTTTTCCTAAAAGCGTAGTGTCATTCTTTCTAATGAGGTGTAAGAGCTGCAACAGATTAGCATTATCAAACACACACAAAAAAAAGAGTCAAGTATTCATATCACATACAATTAGTTTTCTTTAAAATTGTTTAGCTTGATTGAAAATGCGTTTTAAAATAGCAATTTTATTTATTCACAAATAAAACTTGAAAATGGGAATTTGTTGATTGCCCCAGAGTGTCATATTCTAGAGTCTCTTATAGGACTAAAATGCCTTTGACTTCTCACCTTGACCTTCCTGTCATCTGCGGTGGTCTCGTCAAACTCCTCTCCCATCTTAAAGGAAAGTTCTGTGTTCTTAATGCTGCTCTGGGTCTTCACGGTCACCTTGTCACCATCCATAGAGATAACTGTGGTGGGCTTAGTCATGTTCCCTATCTTGCGTGTTGCAAAGCCCACACCTGAACAAACCAGACAAATGCAACTCATCAGGAAAAGTAAGAAAAAACAAAAACAAAAAAACCCCACCAGTTCAACTGCCTAAGTACATTAAGATTTGAGGCCTGCTAGTAATGCCAAAGCTGAAAGATTCTCCAGCCTACAGCTTGTATACCAATCTGCAAAGTTCAAACAAATCAACTGTCAGAGCCTGTAAACAAAAAGGAAGGAGAGTTTGTCAACAGTTTGACTACAATGTTTTTAGTATGGCTTTTGGGAGGAATTAATGTGCACTTTTGTGGTTTTACGTATTTCACACAATTTATAAGCATTATATTACACTACACCACCCTCCAAGGTTCTATAATAGGCCTTCTTCTGAGTTTTTTTGCATAAGTGGCCTCTGTAGTCAGTCTTTAATAAGCATAATATTTCCTTCCAGTGCTTTATGGATGACAAATTAAGCTCCTCCCAAAAGTAAAAAAATTCCAATTACTAACTTGCAAAACTCTTAAAAAACATTTAATCATGGCTGGATATAAGGTTCCTAGTTCTCAATGAAAATAAAACTGATTACATCATCGTTGGTAAATCAGATTTTCTATATGAAAGTGATCAGCTACCCTTATACTTGAGCTTCTGCCATAAATCTGAGCAACTTGTTTTAGGGTGTATTCATTTTTTTCAATTTTGATTTATCTTTGTTAAATAAATAAGATGGCGGAATATATATTTTAATATTTTAGAACCAAGTAAAAATGACTGTTAAAACCGAAGAACTGTGGGTGTACTTCCTTTTTTACCATGACCATTTCACAGATAAATTGGGATTAAGATGATGCTTTGATGGTCAAGCTGATGAAAAAGTCCAAAGTTAAGATTGTAAAGTATCAAAAACAGAAAAAGGGCAATAACACAGTTAGCATATGAAGCAATAGTTGTATCAGTTGTTGAAACATGTTCCTCTGAAACCATACTATTTAGTTTACAGATGATTTAGAGGCATTCGGTGGGATCTGTTGATACAAGGTTAAGGCAGAAGCTGTGGATTTGGCCCCTGGGTGCCTTCAAATGACACAATCTCTAATCTGTATCTGTCTACTATCAGGCCTACAACATGTTCTTCAAACAGAGTGGGGTCTCACTGACCAGAGCTCATGTCTGGACATGCGAGAGTGCAAATGATTACTTACTTGCCTGTCAGGATGGGGGGGTGAGTATGAGGGATAAAGGAGTTTATATGATTGGGTAACAGTGACTCACGCCCTTTTCTACCCTACCATAGTTGAGAACCTGTTCAGCATAAGGCTTACAAACAGAAAGAAAATGTTTTTAAATGGATTTAACATAGCAAGATGCGTTATTGATTCAAGAATTGGGGTTAAAGGGTTTAAAGTCCCATGAGCAAACAGGTCAATGGTGATAAGCCTGTGAGGTCAAGGACCATCAGTCTTTCTGACAAACTCAAGTACTTCTTCACAGTTGTAAAATTCGCCGCACCTGTTCCAGTCTTGCATACTAAGCCAACACATATGTGGGAGATTCTGAAGCCATGCCACCATTCTAGTAACTCCGTGATGTCTGGGTCATTTCAGTACTCAACTCCTACGATGGCTGCAAACAATGAGAAGCTTTTAGCTAAGGTCACACACACGCACAACAGTGTGTGTGTGTGAGCGAGAAAGGCAGTTGCAGGCCATTCATAGTCTTCACAGTTGGGGTTTTCTTTTCTGCACCAAAGCAGAACCCCTCCCTTACTCCCAGCTCTCTGGCCATGCGGTCCACCATTCTCCCCCACCTTCTGGCTTCCATCTTCTCCTGCTTTTTTTTTTTTTTTAACTCCACGCACCCACTCTTAAATCCCGTTTCTTTTTCTTAATTCTCCAATTACGTTCTTCCCTCGTTTACCGTCCCACCACTCTAACCTTACCCACACTATCCGTCCACCTGCCGCTACTCGGAGCGTTTTAAACGTAAACACAGACCTTTATCTTCCCTTAGCCTTATCGCCGCAAGTGTTCGCATGCAGCTCTGCATCCTCTCCTGTTTCGCGCGCATGCGCACACGCTTGTATTCAATAAATGTGCACCGATCGAAGATAGAAAAAAAAAGAAAAAAAATCATCTTTACCCAGCTCTTTCATGTAGTCATCAAATTTATCGCTCTCCTTCAGGTTCCACGTGCCAACGAAAGCCTCGACCATGTTTGCAGCAGCACAGAGAAATGAGGGCGAGAGTCTGAGAGCGGGCCAGCAGCAAAGCAGAGGAGCGGCAGAATGAGAGAGGAGGGAGACAGGCGGACGAGAGCTTATTCAGCAGCACAGACCTCTCTGCAATCTTATTGGTTGAATGTAAACCGGCTGTTCATGATGTCATCCGCCTGTGAAGAGCAGTAGGAAAGGAGGTGGAGACAACAGCATGCTTTCTGAGTGCATGTGGTATACTGCATGTTCACAAAGTGATTTCCTTCGATTTTTTTTGTATTTGTTAACT
The DNA here is from genome assembly GCA_014839685.1 of Anableps anableps. Taxonomy (NCBI): domain Eukaryota; kingdom Metazoa; phylum Chordata; class Actinopteri; order Cyprinodontiformes; family Anablepidae; genus Anableps; species Anableps anableps. The sequence continues at coordinate 16,345,128 of CM026079.1, forward strand.
TAATCTATATAGCTGCAATGCAGTGCGGTGAATAGTTTCTGAAGCAATGGTGTATTTAATCAAACCCCAGCTTTACGATGTATGAAAGGGATGACTACAAAGAGCAACAGAGCCATAAAGAGACCCACCCAAGCTAGAGGAATAAAAGAACTAAAGAAAAGGAGATGGGGGGCAAAAGGGTGGATCATGAATGAAGGCTTCACTGTTAGGGACAAAAACGAGGAAAAAAAACACTGATGGAGATTGAGCTTGAGTGGAGGACTGGCAGCGACTGATTTTTTGCAAGAAAAATGCCATGGCTGTCTTCTCTGTTTCGCCGTTTATTATTCATTTAACTGATTTTATTTGCTTTTGAATTACATCAATTATCTTGTCACAATGCATGCCAAAGGTATTTAATTCACATTTTGTCAAATCACACCAATAAATATCAATGTATTTTGTTAGGATTGTATAGACCGTGGGTATTCAGTTCAAGTTCTCAAGGGCCGGTGTCTTGCCATTTTAGATCCCTGCTTTAATATAGCTGATTCAAATGGTCCAACTACCTCACATTAGCATGTCAAAGTTCTGCAGAGGAATGCTAATGACCCATCATTTGATTTCAGGTGTGTTGAACCAGGGAAAAACGGAAACATACAGAATACCGGCACTTGAGGACTGACTTTGAACACCACTGGTAGAGACCAACACAAAGTAGTGCATGAATGGAAGGAAAAGCATCCTTAGTAGCTATTTAACTTTTTTTTTTTAAATAACATTTTTATGAATGTGAGACACATTTATATCCATCCCCTTTACTTTGATTCTCTTAAACAAAATCCTTAAGATTAATAAACAGAGGATACCTGTATATTATTTATCCACAGTATAAATACAGCTGATCTGTGAAGGCTTCAGAGCTTTGTTAGACAATATTAGTGGACAAACAGCATGCAAGGAGAACATTAACAAGGAAACTGGTCAGAGTTTTTGGATGAAACTAAATACAGGGCGGTCCTGGAGGAAAACCTGTTCAAGACTATAAAAGATTTGAGGCTCGGACAGAATCTTCAACTTTTAGCAGGACAATGGCCCTAAACATACAGCCAGAGCCCTAATGCAATGGGTTAGATCAAAGTATTTTTATGTGTTAGAATGCCCTACTCAAAGCCCAGATCTAAATCTAATCCACAATCTCAAGAAAGACTTGAAAAATACTCTTCTTAGACTCACTTTAACCAGTCTGGCTAAGCTTGATCAATTTCTCAAAGAAGAATGGTCAAAAATTTCAGACTCGAGATGTGTAAAGCTTGTAGAGAGATACCTCAAATAACTAGCAGCAGTAATTGAAGCAAACGGTGGTTCCGATTGACTCAGAGGAGCTGAACACAAGGTTTTCCCTTTATACATTGCAACTACTAATAGATTGTTTGGTCTATCACATAAAATCCACAGAGGTTTGAGGATCTAATGTCTCAAAGTGGGAAAAGGTAGAGGTATTAATGCTTTTGCAAGCCACTCTACATGTAAGGGCATGACCAAAAGTGTTATTGTGTGTTTGTGTATAGACTTGGTGCAGTGGCCCATGGTGATGAGGAAAGCTGTGTTACAAATATGAAGATAGGGGTTCTAGAAGACTGGTGTTACCATAGAGCTTGTTTTGCACTCATGGCTCACTACATGTTTTTGTTCTTGCCTTGTGAAAGCAAGAAGGTACTATGGATGCAATCATCTGTTAGGATTTTACTTGATTCCTAGAAAAATGTATCTGGAGGAAAAAGACACAATCATTAAAGAAGGGATTACGATCATGAAACCAGTTTGCACAATCTTTTAATAAGCACCAGAAGACCCTTTCACAAAACACTTTCAAGCCCAGCCAGAGGGCTGGCCTTCTGTCTTTGAAGGCTCTTTTGCTGTCCAAGAAGGTATGAGAGGTGGGTCAGGGTGACTCAGTTGGTAGAGTGTGCACACTATGTACTGAGGATATAGTCCTTGACGCTCTTGTCCTTGGTTCAATTCCTGGTCTCGGGCAAAAAGATGGTATGAGAGCACACAAGTTGCTCTTAGGTCTCTAGGGAAGTGGCCATTCATCAAAAGGATGGTTCTGCTTGAGGTTTCTTCCTGTTTCCCAACCCTGGCCCTGCATGTTTTGGATGTTGCCTGAAGGACCAGGGTTGGAGAACACTGCTCTACTGCCATCCTGTGCTTGCTCAGGATGAGGTATTGCACCAAAGTGAAGATTCACAGGAATCTACAGGCTTACCTAGAAACACAGTTATTTATTATATTCTAAATTAAGTGAATTGTACAGTTTGTTTCCTGATTCTGAATGTTAGCATTGGTTTAAAGTGGATTGGATTGAAATGAATGAACTCAGATGGAACTGAATTATGTGTAATTAGTTATGGACTGGGCTTGTTTGTTTTGTAAAGGGCCTTAGTGTGACTTTTAGTGAGAATTAATACATTACTAAAACTCAATTTAACTGAACCCTGAAAATAGATGTGTAAGGGTTAAGAGTGTTTGTATGTAATTGTTGGGGCTCTTACTTATACCTACTTCATCTGTATTTGTCTTAAATTAGTTTTTCTATATTGAACCTGAACCAAAATGTAACACATTCCACCCATTAAATGTTAAAGTGGATTTGTTGAAACTTCAGCAAGAGTCCCATCAGAAACAACGCTCCCTATGGGTTGTTGACCCACTTACTTGGAGTCCCCAACTAGCAGTTTCCAAGCAAAAACATATGATCCATTCAACACATATCTGTCTCTCTTTTTGAAGAAATTCTACTATCAGCAGACTCATAGTCAAATGACCTTTAGAAGTTGTGTAACAATGAACCCACATTAACTCCAATAACCTGTCATACCATGCAGAGAGACACACCAAAAGGGAATGAGGGTACAAAAAGTCAGTTGTTAAAATTATTACATCACATCACTCCACGTTACACACTCTGTCCACTCTCCTTGCAGTGCAGTAGTCTTGTTTTATTGCTGCATGCATGCCTAAACGGACACGTGTGTGTTTGACACGATGAATGTGTGGTGTGAAAGAGTTTGATGGTTAATAAGCAGGTGTGAGAGAGAGAGACACATGGAAAAATCTGAGGAAGAGCGAGAGGAGGTGAAAGGTAATGAGATTATTTAGATCAGGGTTCTCAACTTACAGGCGTCCTTTTAGTTTTTAAAAGTTGTACTACATTGAACATGTTGGGAAAAAAAATCTCCATATACAGTATATTGTATTCAGATGTGCACTACTGAATAATTAGACAACTATTTTTTTTTCTCACTGTCTGACATTATATCAGAGACGTTTTCTGGTTTAGGTCATTTATGATTACCTGAATTATCTAATTTGCAAAATAAAGGACTGAAATGTTAAGTTACACTACTATGCCTTTCAACATTTTGAAAAAGTCCAGGGGTCTCATTTATAAGGGATTGCGTAGGATTCATACTAAAAGTGTATGTATGTCCAAAGGGCAAAAATGGCGTAAGCCAAAAAAAAAAAAAAAAAAAAAAAAAAAAATCATATTTATAAAACCGTATGCACACCAGCACGCAATTTTCCTTTATACACCACAGCTGTACTTCAAAGTTTGCGCACAAGGTCCCCCCTCAGATTCTGCTCTCAACACGCCGACATTTAACCATAAATGGTCAATGCGAAGCAGGCCATGAATGTCAGCGTTTATTTAAATAAGCCATCTGATCAATCTTATTTTATGGTTAACAGGGCTAAAGAGGGGAAAACGCAACTTCTCCGAGGCAGAAAGCGATGTGAGTGAGGTGGAGAGTTGAAAACATAATTTTTGATTGCCTCAATGACGTGAAATAAAGTTTATAAACCGCCACCGGCTTTTCAGGGGCCACGCTCCACAGTTTAATACACCCCCTCTGCGCTCTGGGTGTTTTGAATTGGGGCTAGGAGCCAGCGACTGCGGGGGGTACCCACTGTATCTTGTAGGTTATAGAGGAATAGTGCATCATCAGGACCTAATAGTTAGAATTTCACAAATTAATTTTTAAGGACTCATGTTCTTCCACAGTGTAGGAAAATCTAATGTATCGACTGGTCATGTTAACAATGCCATCCAGGGAAGCAGGCATTATTGCGCTCAGCACTAGCTGTGATATCCCAGACCTATAGATAATTTTACAGAATTATGTTGTTCCTTAAAGTGGCTTTAGACAGGGAGTTAATTAATTTGTGATTATTTCAAACACATATCTGTCTGCTAATTCGGTCAGGTAAGAGCCGGTTGCCAGGAACCCGGTTAACACCTGTAATTAGACAGGGATGGCGTTGATCCAGTGGGTCGGTCTCTGCAATACTGGACCCAGTTCAGCACATAGATCCAAGAGCAATGCTCTAGAGAGTCTAAATCTGCTTAGAAACCAATCATCATCATGGACCAGAAGATCTTGGTGATCCCTGAAAACGCGCTTCCTCCTGATTCTCCCATTTAGAGCGTCTTCCAACAGCGCCAATGCAACCATGGGGCAGCATTACGCACGGGTGTCACAGCGCTGTTTAGATGTTTACAGAAATCACTATGAACCCTTCACAGCTTGTCACAATTTCTGTGTTAATCTGTGGTAAATAAATAAATAAATAAAAAATAAATAAATAAAAACTGTGGTACGTCTCAGCCTGGTGATCATAGGGGAGAGGAATGTGATGGTGAGAATATGTTTAAACATTATGCGGACTTTGATTCAGTATTGAGGCTGCCTTCTAGGGTTTTTTTTGTTTATTTAAAAGGTCCTCATGTATAGCTGTGGCTCACCAGCGCAAGCATGTATCACACTGTGTTTTTGAATGCTTATAATAAAGTCGATTCATGGTTTAAGTTCGATATGTAATTAAATGTCTGATAGAATCATGATGAAACGTGGCTTCAGTTCTCTACCTCACCATCTGTGTCGCCATTTCGTCCTTGTTTCCAAAACAAGCGTATACGATACGCAAGGGTCAGAGTTGGCGTGAGGGACCGCACATTTTCATGTCAAGTTTGTGTTTTATAAATCTGAACCTTTGCGTGGAAAGTGGCATAGGCAAGTTTCAGGCCCCGTTTTGTGCGTACGCAAGCTTTATAAATGAGACCCCAGGCGATGATGTCATAGCTTTGTAAGAGTCCACTGTATTAAATGGAAAAGTAACTCTTCAAACATACTGCTGCCTTGTATGACTCCACAGAGTAAATCTCAAGAAAAGAGCCAAGGTAAGGAAGAGAAGGTAAGGTAAGGTATCAGGAAGAGAACTGCTCTTCCTGGGGAAAGGTTCAAGTTCTGTTCAAGTAATTATATGGACGCATAACCAGCATAATAATTTCCAGCCATCACACTGTTTAGGAAAGAGATAAGCTATGTGTCCCAGAAATGTTTTGGTGCTAAATATGTGTATCAACCCCAGAAAGCAGAAAAAAGTTCATACAACCTTGTGAAAATGGTTCACTGAGTCATGCACAGTGAAATGAGTCATGTACTGACACAGTCTGAAAGACAACTCAGTGAAGAAGAAGCCAAGACTTCAAAGGTAACATAAAAAGTCATACTACAGTTTGCAAATGCACTCAGTTTTATCATACCTCAGGATATGTATTCAAATATGAAGATCTTTGTCCCTAACACTTAAGTGTTGCACCATTGTGACCACTGCTATGTTTGGAAAAAAAAAACACTGGAAACTTGAACAGTGTTGGCAGCATCAGGTGGTGCAAGTGTTTTTCCACAGGAGGGACTGATAGACACTACAAAATAGATGGCATAGTAAGGGGTGAAGATTATGTGGAAATACTTGAGGAACATTTCATCAAGACATCAGTCAGAAGTTAAACACAAATGGGTCTTCCAAATGGACAGTGTCCCACAGTCACTGCCAAATTAATTACAAACTGGCTTAAGGACAAGAAAGTCAATGCTATGGAGTGGTCATCACAAAGCCCTGATAACTGTTCCATAGCAGAGATGTAGGCAGACCTGAAAAGGCATGTGAGATCAATGCAGCCAACAAATCTGACTGCTACACCAGTTCTGCCAGGAGGGACGGGCCAAAATTACAGCAAACTATTGTGAGGAGCTTGTGAAAGGATACCCAAATATTAGACACAAGTCATTGAGCTTAAAGGGGAATTCTACCAAATACTAAAAAAATGTATCCAAACTTCTGACTTTGAACAATATTAAAAAGAAAACATCTGTCTCATTGTTCTGGTATTTAGCAGATAGAGATCATTTTGGAATCTTAAGTGACTTAAAACAGGAAAAGTTTAGTTTGATTTCAATTCAGACAATGAACAAATGATGTGTGCTTATTTATGTAGTCTATGTAAACCTCTATTTTTGGTTGTACTTGTAATTTTCCCTCTAAGTGTGTTCTACTGATAAATATAAATTGTTTTTCTCCATTTATTTGACTTTAAATGTAAAAAAAAAAAAAAAAAAAAAAAACAGGAATAAGAGGGTGGAATATGTATCCACCTTGTTGTAGTTAAAGGCAGCATGTTCTCAGGCTGTCAGTAGCTCCTCAAATGTGTTTCAACTTGTGTGTGGGTGTGTGTTAGATCTTTTTTCAGTCGTATGATGGAGTACTTCGAGGTTACAGGTTGGCCATAACTCAAACTTATGTAGATTTTCTCTTGATGCCTTTGCATTTCCTTTTTGTAAAGGGTTATACATGTGCATTATGTGAATGTTGCCATTCTTTCATAAAACATGGCATTTTATTGTTTTATGAGCACTATCCAGTACACAAACAAACACAGATAATGAGCTAAAATTTGTATTAGGACTCATGCAAATAACAACGGTTAGCTATTTTGTGACCACTGCAACCCTACTACATGAGTTTGTATGGAATATGGATCTACTTAAGTTTAGAGTACTTGATGAAACATGCTTTTCTCTGCAGATTCCTGGTGAAACTGTTGATTGCCAATGTGATTATAGCTCCCATATATGCAGTAGTCTTTCAATAAAATATTTCATTCTCTTGAAACTTTTCTACTTTTCTTTTTATTTTTATTTTTTATTATTTTATTTTCTTTTTATTTTATTGCTTTTTCTACTTTTCTTTTCTTTTTATTGCGTTGCAGCCACAACCTTAAGTATTTTACTGAGATTTTATGACATAGCCCAACATAAAATGCTTCAGAACTCTGAAGTGGGAAGAAAATGTTTTCAAACTCATTTGCAGACAAACATTTTAAATGTGTGCTGTGCATGTGTGTTTAAATCACTTTAATCTGATATGCTCCACTCTCAATAATTGTGGAAGCAATATCTTTTGGAAGTCCCCTAGTTGCTAAATGTTGATCTTTTAAACATTCCAAAGTTCAATTTCTCATCTGACAATGTAAGGGGTATGGCACTGTAGCACCTAAATAATCCAGCAGAACTTCACACAGCCTGTTTGCCCTGAGCACAATAGGACTTGACCAAAGTAGCCATGGAGCAGACATAGGCATGATGCCAGAAAGGTCTTTGTTGCATCCCCTCAAGTGCCAAAGGAAGAGCAAAGGGAGCAAAGGGAGGTCATAAAAGCAGGAATGTTAATATTTCTTCCAGACATTTTAGGGTTTTCCTGTGCATCTTTGTGGGACTGTGTAATACATATGAGTGAGTTAACATCTGGATATTGTCCCTCCCTTTTCCAACACAAACTAATTTCTTTTTAAGCATCAATCTTTCTCCATGTCAATCTGGAGATAAAGTAACACTGAAAGTTAATTACGTCCATGAGGTTCTACGAGATGAACTACACCATGTTTCTACATGGATTTGATTACATAATGAAAGCGTTAAACCGATCTTTATCCAAAGTGACTGCATAGACCACACCCTGACTTAATCTATTATTTATTGAAGAGCTTCATTTCTCATGTGAAATGCGTCCTCAGAACAAAAACAACCTAAAAGTTGGACAGTACAAGGCTTACTATGTAAAGCTATGTCATTAGTTAGGTTTGTTTTATTATCATGCCTCACAAAAGTATTCATACCTCTCAAAGTTTTTCCACATTTTTCATGTTACAAGTACATTCTTAAGTTTATGAAACAGACATTTGATTGGTTTTCAAACTCCACCAGATCATCACTGTAAAGTGTTAGGATACATTGCTTTCAAAATTGTTTACAAATGCAAATGTGAATGCAAAGATGCATTGGTATAGTTATATTTTTTAGGCAAAATACTCCACTGTAGCACTGGATGTATGATTAAGCTCTTATGGTTGAAATTTGGCCTGGACCTAACACAGGAAAATGCACTGATTTAAACCAATTTCTATTATAGCACTGGCTGTGATTTTTAGGGTTATTCTCCTAATGGAAAGTGAACATTTACTTTAGTTTCAAGTGTTTTATACCGTCTTCCAGGTTTTCTTTCAGGATTACCCTGCATTTAGCTCCATCCACCTTCCTGATGTTTCTCGTGACACTGTTTGTTATTTAATTTTCTCTAACAAACCTCTGAGGCCTTCACAGAACAGCTGGATTTATCCTGAGATTAAATTAAACACTGTTACACTCTATTTAGTAATCAGATCATGTCTGAAAGCAATTGGTTGCACTTGATTTTATTCAGTGAAACCAGAGTAAAGGGGGATATCTGCAAACCTCAAACATTTCAAATAAATATTTGCAAAGAACTTCAAAACCCATGTATTATGTGCTAAGAAAAGTAGAAAATCAGTTAAATGGAGGCACTGTTGGCTTCAAAAAGAAGTGGCTATTATTACTATTTTGGACTGTGAGGACCATGGTGTTCCAGTATTTTGATGTACCATGCCTCTTCTGTCTGTGATGTGGATGGTGTTTTTGTATAATGTTCTTTTCAAAAGATACAGGTTATCACTGAACATCTGTTTTGTTTATACTATTTTGTGTACTCTTGTGAAACAGTAACTGTATAAACTGCTGCTTTGGGCACTCCAGTAAAAGTCAAAAGTTAAATCTAAAGAACCCATGTATCTGCATGTTCTAACAGTGGTCAAATTTTCAGTTTGGCAGCATGGGTTAATAGAACATGCTACCTTTTCATGGTAATACTTGTTGGCTCAGTCAGGTTCAGTGCACTGTGTATGTATCTGTGTTTTGTGTCACCACCATAGAGAGTTTTAAGATTGCATTCCTTGATTTGTTTTGCAAATCCTCCAGGGAGCAAGCAAAGACTCTGAGATGGGGAAACATGAAAAGAAGACAGTCACTGAACATTTTCCTACCACTTATTTTTTTTTTTTATATATCTTTGCAATGCACATACTATTCTTAGACTCAAACCTATACAATACGTCTGCATACAAAACCTACTACTTTACTACTTTATGGCATTCATTTTTATGGACAGCGACTCACACTACGGTTCCTTCTCAGATACACCAGGTCCAATTGCCCCCTCTGCTGGTGATAAACTGATAGTACAGTTGGTGTTTATCCTTAGATGGTTGTAGTGATCCCTTAAGGTTCATAAATCATCTGATGCTCCAAAATGAGAAAAATGAAACATAATAAAACACACTATAGACATAAATGTATGGATATGATCAACATAATGTTATATTTAAAAAAATATTTTTGCTTCTTTACAATACAATGTTAAAGGTGTTAAATATGTTTAAAATAACGATACATGACTGCTTAGTATTTACAGAAAATACACCCTGTTACATTTCAGTTGTAAGAGTATGTGGAGGCGGAACAGGAGTTAATGCTTCCTGATCCAGCATCAGCAGGGGGGTAGGGTTCAAAAAGATCAACTGGACTCACACTCAGCAATGCTTGTGTTTCACTCTGTGTGTGTATGTGCCAGACTATTAGATTCCATCACTGAAACATGGTAACTCACCCTGAAGCTGTCTCCAGCTTTTTTTGCCCACTGTCAATGTGATTTTCATCAGGTCTTTCATTCATTCATTGTAAGACATAGAGTTTTCTTTCAACAGAGAACTTATAACAGGTGTTACTGAGATGGCAACAGTATTGTCATGTTTCAGTGAATTATTGAAATACACAGAGGTAAACAAACATGCTACACAATCTGCTGTGTGGATTTAAACAACAACAACAACAACAACAACAACAACAAAGATTAATAAATGTTTATAGCTCAACCATCACTGACCTGACTCTGATTTTTCATTAATTTTGTTGTGATAAAAAAAAAAAAAAAAAAAAAAAAATTAAATTAAGAGAAACCCTGAACACGTGTTTAGCAGGCTTTGGCCGGTGGGAGATTTTAACAGCAATCTTGAGTAAAAATAATACGGTTTTAGTATATTAAAACTGAAAAGTAGAAAATTATCTATATCCATCGTTCTTACATCCAGAAATATTTCCAAAAATTTGTATCTGTATCTTGTAGGCAAAACAATTGTGTCAGACTTCTTTCAGCCAGCGTTTTAAAACCTTGATGTACCTTAATTTAAATAACCATGATTAATGTGTTGTTATAGTCCTGAACTTAAATTCAACCAAGAACAATGATGTTACATGGAGTTAATCTCTATCGACAGAATAAACCATTTTCCTATGCTAATGGAAAAAAAGAAAGGTAAAAATATTTTTGAGAAATAATAAAGAAAAAAGTATAATCTAAAGTATAAAACATGTTTGATACCATTACTATTCCTGAAATAAGAAAGGGGAAAGTAAAATAATTTGAAATGTGTCTCAGGATCTGTCTTAAATTCATCCAAATGTCTTAGAATTCTTGAATATCTAGCTCTGGGGTTTTTTCTCCCCATTTAAATAATTAGCCATAAAGTTGTATTTGATATAATATATCTGTCTACATCAACCAAACACGGTACGATATTTGACTTGTGTCCAATTTGAGATTATGTCAAAAATAAAGCCAATTTATACAGCATAAACCTCAGAGCGCTTGTCTTCGTGTTAGTGTCAAGTTGAGGAAATGGAAACGAAAAAGTTCCGGTTTTGATGTCAAAATAGTTTTTATATTTGAAGCTGCAGACAATAAAATCCGCAATTTCTCTTTCGGACACGATTCAAATATCAAACAACATAAATTTGAGTGAAACAGTCTGATTAATAAAGAAATACCACTCTCGAGTGAACGTCGAATGATTTAGTCATTTTATGTTGACAGTCAACTACTAAACATCCGGTCTTTCTCTGCCCTTAGCCGCTTCAATTGATGTGTTTCCATGGCAACCACTGTAGCCACAAGGTCCTCTCACATCCCGTTACTTTCCCTGAAAGATAGCAGAGGAGAGTAACCCAGCAACAACTCATGATTACAGGGAGATAAAGTAAAATTAATACATTTCAGGTTTTTCGCTGTTGCTTAAATAAATGACGCCGTTATCGAAGGCCAGGAATGGAGGTGAAGAGGCGCGAAACACTAAATGGGGAGTGGCAGGTGAGTTTTTTTTGACAGATATAACGATTTTTTTCTCAAAATAGAAATAAATTCGAACTTTACAGAATAGCGTTATTTATTGGCTAAATTGATACTTGATAATTACTGTTTGAAAATTTTTGGATGGCTACAGCAGGTTCTCTATGAGGTGTCAATGCTTTGAGACGTGGGTCTTTTCTATGTGCACTGCGAAAACTTTTTTTTGTAAACATATATAAAACTGTTATAAAATTGTTGTTCAAAATAATAGAAAGAATCCTGCATTGTTACGTCTAACTCTTGAGTTTCTGTCCGCCTGGAAACAACAACAAAACCCTTAGACAGGACAGATAACATCTTCCCATCAATGCTAGAAGGTAAAATATCAAAGATGATGTGAGTCTATAATGCTCTACTAATCATGCTGATCAAGCTGAGCCCTAACCAGGTCAAGCAACCTTTTGTTTGTAGGTGTGTGTGTGTGTGTGTGTGTGTGTGTGTGTGTGTGTGTGTGTGTGTGTGTGTGTGTACTGAGTGTGTGTATATGTAGGGTTTTAAGGAAGCCTAAATAATTCAACCAGTGCAGCATGCTGATTGAAGAATCTCAAATGGCCCCTGCACTCCATGTGATGGAAAACACTCAAATCTGATCAGTCGGATTTGCTTTCACACTCAGTCGCACAGGATAAGGAGCTGGTGTTGTGTTACTTATGAGTTTTTCTATGTTTACAAGTCCTGAAAAAAAAAAAAAAAAAAAAAACACACAACAGAGTTCACTGTCATTCAGTAAACTTTCACTAGTCTGACATTTGTTTCCTTCTTCTTTTTATTTCAGGACCCCCTGTCCCTTTATTGAAGCGTCCTGGTTGGGCTCCTCTGCCTTGGCCCATACACCCACACCAAGTGGAGCGGGTATACAGGTCCCACGTCCCTCCTCCTCACTTACCACTCTTCCACACAAGGCATGCAGAGGAAAGCGCTGAGCGGCCTCACCTGGTCACTATTGTCCGCCCATGTAGTCAAAATGGACTACGGAAGGTAAAAATTGTACTTAATATTTTTAAAGAAGGCATTACTCCTGAAGTGGCTCAGAAGATTTTAGTCTGTGACTTTTACTAATATTTCAATTGATTATAAAAAGGTTATTTTGTGTCCACAAAGTCCTTAGTTTCTATAATAATTTTTGTAAATTAATAAATGTATTCTCTGCTCAGCAAATTTCAAAGAGTTCACTAAAATATTTTCCTGATAAACTAAAGTGTCAATAAATAAAGCTTGGCTATTACAGAACATAAATGATAAAAATAAATATTAAGTAATGCTTAAGGCAGAGGGCAGTTTTTTGGCCTTAGATTGTACTTGGTGTTGTGCGTGAAGACATTCAAATAAGCTTGTTCATAAAAATCCCTCCATTTTTTGGAGGATTATTAACTTGAGAATTCACTTTTTTAGATGGCGAACTTGGACTCTTGAAGTTTTAGGGCAAATGTAGGTTCTTTATGTAGAATAGTCACAATATTTACCCTCTAAGGTGTGAGCTTGGTGACAGCTTTTTGTGAGTGCAGGCATGATTTAGGCTGTGTTGCTCCTTAGCATCTGTCTTAATGGGGACCTGTCATTTAAAATGTACATTGGCTTTCAAAAGTATACACAACCCTGTTAAAATTTCAGGTTTTTAACCCCTTATACCTGACCTCCTAATAAATAATATTCTAACTTTTATGCCTTTAATATGATATATATCTTGTACAATTCAACTGAAAAACTAAAAACTCCACTACAGCATTTTTTGATGATCTGAAATTTTTTTAAATTTATTTTATTTTAATTTTTTTTTCCAGTAAAGAATTTTTTGAATATTTGAAATCCCTATGATGGTAAACAAATTAAATCCCTCGTCATCTTTAGCACCTAGAAGGTCTTGGTTCAAAACTGACTGGTATTTGAAACTGCTCATAATTTCATCCACCTTGAAAAAAATTACTATCTGAAATAAATGCAAAGCATGATGCTGCCACCACCAAATTCCACTGTGTCTATGTTGCTGTTTTGGTAATGCTTAGTGGTTTTTTTTTTTTTTCCAAACATACCTTTTGAAACTGTTGTTAAAAATTCCAGTTTGGTTCCTTCAGAACAGAAAACCCGCAAACAAAATTGCTAATGTAGTATATATTATTACTTAATTATTATGATTATTTAAATGACAGATATTTAACACCAAATAGCTTAACTAAGGCAGATGAGTCTTTATTGTCCTTATGTGGCAGGTTACAGTTCATATATGTTGGAAAAGTGTTTTTAGTTTGCTTTTGTCTTTTTCTCCTCTTTATAAGGTCACGGTGCTGCTGAACCGCAGGGCTGTGGTGTCCTTTGAGCAGCTGCTTCTGGATATCTCAGAAGCGTTAGGGTTTCCTCGCTGGCACAGAGGAAGAGTTACTCGTCTGTACACGACACATGCTCGAGAGGTGAGGCAAACTGTAACTGATTTAATATAATAAAGGGAAGATCTAGAAAAAAAAATGAAAATAGACTCTGCATACTCCCTGTTCCTCTCATTAACACTGGGCCCAAGACAAGTTTAGACAAGTCTTATGTTCTTATGACTTTTGTTGTGATTCAGATCACCTTTTTTTTTTTTGAAACTGGAACTGTTTAAATGCTTCAACTAGCAGAAAACCTTTTCAATTAAATCCAATTTTCCAAATTTACTGCAAAAGGAAACCTTTCAGCAGCCTAATGAAACAGATTTCTGGCCCAGATTTGTATCCCAACTGGTTATTTCTAGATAACTTGTTTTTCACTTTTTGTTGTAGGTGAGGGGTGTGTGTGATTTCTTCTGTGGTCAAGTGGCCTTCTTGGCTCTTGGTAAGGCCCGCCCTGTGCTGAGCAGTGTGCAGGATGCTCTGGAGGAACTTTTTCCAGAACATTCCCATTACCGCGCTGATGCACTGCGGGTCTGGGAGAAGAAACTCCGGCCAGCGGCAGATAAATCTGCTATGGTTGATAGCGGATACAGCGAGGAGACAGAAAACACTGGGAAAATACAAGAGACGCAACGAGACGCACGTGCGCATGTCAAGAATCATACTAATGCTCACACATCTCAACATGCAGACAAACACCAGCAAGGACACTATATTCCTGACTCCCAGAAGTCAAATAAGAAGAATTCTTGCAAGAAACCAGCTCACCTTCCCAACAACCTGCAGAAGTTACGTGTTAGGGGAGAAGTCAAAGAGAGACAGCCTTCCCTTACTGGTCCATTAAAACAAGATGAGGTTCTCAGAGACACAGATGTACCCTCGCCTATACTGTGTGAAAACTGCTTGGCAACAAGATCAAAACCTCTGGCTCCAGGACTGATCAATACTCTATCAGGAAGGGTCCCACTCCCTCCTGTGTCAAAGAAGCAGAAAGGAAGACATCACATCGGGCAGGAAGTGAAACAGGATATTTGTAACAGTCCCTCATCTCCTCTATTCAGCAGAGACAAGGAGAACAGTTTTGTACCATCACAGCTTCGAGATTCAGCTCCACATGTGGCCTCAGCACGCACAGAAATACCAGTTAACGACACCTGTGTCCTCCCCTCAGAGGACAGAGATCTCACCTTGTCTGACATTGAGCGCTGCTATGAAATCGGGCGTTTGATTGGAGATGGGAACTTTGCTGTGGTGCGGGAGTGTCGTCGTCGTGACAATGGCCAACCCGTCGCTGTGAAAATTGTGGAGCGCTCCAAGCTGATTGGTCGAGAGCATATGATGCAGAATGAACTGAGCCTCCTTGGTAGTCTGAGTCACCCCCGTATAGTGCGGCTGCTGGCCCACCACCACACTCGTACTCACTCCTACCTGATGATGGAGCTGGTGAGTGGAGGGGATCTGTTTGAGGCCATCAGCGACAGGGGGAAGTTTTCAGAGGCTGAGGCTGGACTGATGGTTTTGGATGTGAGCGAAGCACTGAACTACATCCACTGCAGAAGCATCGTCCACAGAGATCTAAAGCCTGAGAATTTACTGGTTAGTATCAGGGTAGATAAATCGTTGATACTTGAAGTGTTTGAGATTTCACTGGGATTGTTAGGCCCATAATCCCACAAACCTCAATGTATTTTAATGTGGTTTGATGTGATAGACAAACCCAATGAAGTGCATAGTTCTGAAGTACAAGAAAAAAGATGCACAGTTTTCAAATTTTTTAGTGTCCAAGCTTCCCTGTCCAACCTGAGGTGCAACATCCCATACAATGATGCTGCCACCACCATGTCTCACCATGAGTATGGTGTATTCAAGGTAATGTTCAGTGTTAGTTTTCTGGCACACATTGCTTTTGCATTTTGGCCCAAAAGGTCAGATTTGGTGTCAACTGAAGTGAATGAGACAAAAGAGACTTTCAATGTCTTTCTTGAAACAATGGCTTTCTTTTTGCAATTCTTCCATAAAGACCAGATTATAACTGTTGTGTTAACAGATTCTCCCACCTGATCAGTGGATCTCTGTAGCTCTTCTAGAGTTACCAGTTGACCACTTGGCTGCTTTTCTTATGAATGCCCTCCTTGTCCTGCCTGTCAGTTTAGGTGAAGGGTCATATCTTGGTAGATTTGCAGTTGTGCCATATTCTTTGCATTTTCTGATGATAGATTAGCAGTGCATCGTCAGACATCACGTGTAGGTGTAGGATATTGTTTTATAGCCTGACTCTGCTTTAAGCTTAAAGTAAAGTATGAAGCTGTATTCAGACAGAAAAATGATAATCCGAACTCAGATTTTGCTAATCACACCCAGTCTGGTCATGGTATCTAGTTTACATTGTCTCTCTCTGTCAGATAGAGAAAGTAACTGGTGGCATCGGTCGGCTGAAGTTGGGAGACTTTGGGCTGGCTATGGTAGTAACAGAACCAGTTTTCACCATATGTGGCACACCAACGTATGTGGCCCCAGAGATCCTCTGTGAGACAGGTGAGGCACTTTAGAGACACTTTTATACTTGAATGTGAGTCGGATTATTTTAATAATCCTAATCTGGTTAACGTGCAGGGTACGGTGTTGCAGTGGATGTTTGGGCTCTGGGGGTGATTCTTTATATCCTGCTGTGTGGCTTTGCCCCGTTCCGCAGCCGGGATCGGGATCAGGAGGAGCTCTTTAAGCTAATAAAACAAGCAGACCTTCATTTCCCTTCACCGTACTGGGACTCCATCTCAGAAGGTAAACCTGACTAAAATATTTACCTTTAAATTCTAGAGTTTCATCCTTTTTCCACTTTTGGCTTCATCTTTGTTTAATAAATAATGACATGGTGGAAGCTGCGGAGAGTGCTTTTGGATTTGAGTCAAGACCAGATCACTTATATGATACAACCCTAGAACTGGATGAAGGTGTACTTTCTTTTTACAATGACTGTATGATTCAGACATGTGAAAATATTATAGATATTGCTGTGCAAAAGTCTTTAGTTATAACTCATTTCTTTATATTTTCTTCATTAATAAAATAGACTTTTTGTGATATTGCAAAGTGGTCTTCATCACAATTTCTTCTGGCTTTCTGAAGATTTTCCAGTTTGTCTTTAGACTTTAGCTACTTTTTCACTCTTTATCAGTTCATGAGCTGTAGCATCAAGTACCTGACCATCCTCAGAGGAAAAAGTTTTTACTTCTTGTTAAGCCAACTAAATTAACTATTAATCATTAAGACATAAAAATGCACCCAAACACAAAGTATGGTTCATTTTTATGTTTACACACAACAGATAACTTCCTAACAATTTCCAATGGAATTATAAGGTATACAATTGCAATCAGTCTGTTACAAAGACATGATTTCTTCCTATTATTTTAGTTTCTCTTCTATTAGTTTAATATGTGCAATATGCCACAAAAATAGTTTGAGAGAGAGATAATAGTATTTTAGTACCAACAAGATTATTCCAAAGCCGTATTAGATTTAAACTTGCCATTGGAGTGATATAAGCTCTTTCTGGTCTTTATCAGCGAGCATGCAACTAAATTTTGGATTTAGCAATCTATTCCATATGATAATGTTCAGTAGTGATAACAGCAGATATTAAAAACACAGCATTAGTCAAATATATGCAAAGATTTTGATATTTTGTTTCTGCAGTTTTCTCTCAGAAGTTTATTGCTAATTATGATGCATCTCTCATGTCCTTTGCTGTTCTTGTTTTTACTATTGGAAAAAATTATTTTTAGATACTGTGCAGGTATTGCTGTAGATGTGCATGTTTTTGGGCTTTCTTCTGTTTTTAAGCAAATTGCATGAAGCTGCTTTGGCCAGGTGCAAACAGTGACTGGGCAGAAAATTTGCAAAAAGCAGCAAAGGTCCAAATAAAAGCTATGAGAGACCTTTAGAAAGAGTGACAAACTCTTAATTTAGACCATTATAAGAGATCATGAGACACTGAATGAAAGTAAAGTGTGAAAAATTGAAAATTCCTTTAAAACTTTTGCACAGTTGCCTGTTTACAAATTTAAATACACAATCTATTTTCTTCTTTTCTTTGTGGACAAACAGAAGGAAAAGGTCTTGTCAGATCTCTGCTTAAACCAGATCCCACAGTGAGATTGACAGCAGAGCAGACCCTCCAGCACCATTGGGTGAAGGCTATGGCTTCAGTCTGCCTCCAGAGGGCGGGCTCTGACAAAACTAAGAGGAACTCAGTAGATAGTAAAATAGAACTGCAGAGAGACCACAGACCAGCTCCAACAAATGCAGCAGAATCACAGACAAACCAAACAGCAGGACACTCTGGCACCAAGAAGGAAATATCTCTCAAGAGACATGATGAATTCACAACAAGAGGACAAGATCAGAACAAAACTCCACTGGTTCAATCAGAAGAGATGAGCATTATCAACATTGTAGCTTCCCAGAAGACAGAGCAAACACCTCTATATGATACACCTTCTCAAGAGAAACCAGAAACCATTTCTGCAGAGCAGCACAGCAAGGAAAATGTTCAGGATTTAAGTTGAAAGCTCACAAATGTGGACCTTTTTAATCAAAGTGACTCCTCTACAACTCAGACTGAGCCTTCATCCCAGAATAAACTGCAGTCCAAACAGAACAGGGAACAGTAGTAACCAGTGGATTCAACATCTCTAATCAAACACCAACAATAGTAATTTGCTGAGAACAGCATAGCTCATCATCCCAGACCAGCAGCTGATTCTTCAGCTCAGTCTGTCCTTCAGCACTAAACCTTACACACTACTGCCCTGCAGCCGCCCTCCACAAATAGACTGAAAACCATACCAAGGCAAATGGTCACAACACATTCAAGCCCTGACGCGTCTGTGATGTTTTTTCTGTTTGATTGTGTAATTAGATCAGGGTCATCATTTTCTTTGTTACAAACAATAGCCTTGATTTTTTTTTATTTTTTTTTTAGCAATTGAAGCTTTGGATGACAGGCAGATGATGGGTTTTTACTTTCTCAGAATGAATAGAGTCTGATTGATGAGATTTGATGCATCTGATATATGTGCATATGCCATTTGTCCAGAATTCTGGAATTAATCATGGGATATTGTGTTATGACTGAGTCTCTGCCCAAACCTGTAAAAGAAGCTTGTAAACATGAGGCGTTTTTTTAAGTTGTGTTGGATTACATTTTTAGTAAATTTCTTACATATTTTTGCTTTTTTTTCTCTATAAATCATTTGTGTGTTTTGTAGATGAGATCATTATTGGTGTTGGCTATTTTTAATTACTGGGTTAGCGACAACCACCGATTTTCTATAGTCATAAAAGTATGATCCTATAAATATATCATTGGATAATTTGTCTGTTTAGATTTATATGACTTCACAGTTTAAAATCAGTCAATTCCACTACATCATCCTTTACAGTGGGTTTATTGTCTATGTTTTGACATTGTGCTACTGCTGGTCTGAGTTTACCTTAATGGCACTGGCAATATTTAAATGAATGTGTAGTAAGGGGTTGTAAACAATGCTGAGTGTTGGAACATGCTGAGGACAGTGTGTGACCAGCTACTGGGCAAACTTTCTGTGCATACCTATGGAGGGTACTGGTCCCTTGCCATTCTACACAGACCAAATAAGGCCTATCTTTCTGTCCAATGAGGGGTGGTTAATCCTGTCCCTCCCGACTGCAGACAGCTGACACTCTGACATCCGGCCCCACCCAGCCCATAGGACTTCCACAACCCCCTTTACCTAGGCCAGTACATTTCCGCAGCCTTTCTGGCTTCTGGGGCACTGATGAAATGATAACACTTATAAATGCCTATGGTCAAGTATCAGTGCTACAGGCCAAGGGTAATTAAAACCTTTCTCAAAGATCCTTCTGTTCTGGCTAAATTATCCATGCTTCCTCAAAACACATGCACAGAATTCCTTAAAATTAGCTGGATTTTATGAACTGCAGTAAAAGGCCTTTTAAATGTGCAATCCAGACACCGAAACACAAAAGATGTGATTTGGTTGTCACATTTTAGCAGCTTATTGATTAAAGAAACAATCCTTCACTAGCATTATTAACACCAAACACTAACAATGGAACATAATTACAAGAAATGCTTTAAACTTTTTTACAAGGTGGAAACGTGTAAGACTAATGAAAATAATAAATGTGCTCATTGGAGAAAAGGTTCTGCCATGTGACTAAAATGTTTTGCCCTACTAATGAGAAATATAACTGGATCATTATTCGCTTTCTGTAAACAGTATTTTGTTGAAATCAGCTGTAATAATTGAACATGATATTTTTTTATAAGGGATTCGTCTGCTGACAATTGTTTCATGGAATTGTTTTACTTATAATATCTGAGATTTAACCTAAAATGCACAATAACAGTAATTAACTTTCCAGGAAAAAAAAATGCAAACAGATTTTAAATTAAAGTTGTTAAAATGAAGGGCTGTTGTGTATATTTTTTCTTCCATATGACTTATTTTGATGAGATATTTAATAGCATAGATGAGACCAAAACATATCTTTTTAAATTATTATTTCTTTGAAACAAACTGCATTTCACAGAAACAATTGGCTTTAAAAAGTCTAATATGTAATGAAGTAGCAGTGACAACAAAGTTTCTCTGGAGCTTCAGAATAAGAGTTTTTGATCACCTTTTGGCTCCTGACCAGATGATGCTCAATGCCCCAAGTCATCTACCACAACAAAGGAGCCCTCTGTCACCGAATTCACAGCTGTAAGTAAAATACTTTTGCTTTTAAATACTTAGCAACATAATTTAAAAACTAACAGAATTGCTTTCAAATTGTCAGAATGTGTAAGTATGTTTAACCAGTGATTTGTACTAATAAAGATATAATTACATCACCATTCATTTGATGTAAAAACAATGTTACAGTAATCAACAGACTTTTGTAGTAAAATACTGTAATAAACAACTATCTGTTAAGCTAACTGGAGAAACTCTCAGCCCTTTAATTATAGATACTAGTAAACACATTCAGAGCTTTTTTTGTTCCAAATGAAAGCAGTATTTTACTGAAATTTACAGACTTGTCAACAACTGCAATAAATGGTCATTACTTTTGCTCTCGGAGCATTCGTTTTTTTTTTTTTTTGTAAATACAGCATTTTACTGTAATCAGCAGTTACATTTGTGTTGTTAGGGTCATTATTAAATTAACAATAGGAACAACATATCTTTTGTGCTAAATGCATATGTAACTAGATCATTTTTTTGGGTAAGGTAAAAGCAATATTTCACTGTAATCAACTTTTAGACTTATCAAATACTATTACAAATTACCATATATTTTGCACTCATTGAAAAATCTTTTGTTTCATGACCTGTATTAATAATAAACACACCATCAGAGAATTTTTTTTTTTTTTATTTGATGCAAAAACAGTATTTTGCAGTACAAACAGTAAATTGGACTTCTTTTTCAAAGATGGTGATTTGTCTGCTGACAATTTTCCCCACTAAATGGAAGATTTCACTTGTAAAAATCGTAAGATGTAATGAAGAAGAGGTGGCATGAAAAACAAACAAACAAACAAAAAAAAACAACAACATGAGTTTTCTCTGAGCTTTAGCACAAAAGTAAAACTAACCAGATAAATTTCATTACTGTGAAGTATTTCATCCTCTGGGAGACAAACCTAAGTTTGTTGCTTATCAAGTCTTGGCAACCTTTCAAGTACTGACCTGAGGTATTCTCAATAACCCAAGTCATCTGCCACAACAAAGCATTCCTCTTTCAGCCTGTAGCATCAATATTCCAAAATCAGTGAGCATAATCTTCAAAACGTGTATCAAAAATATGAGAATATAAGATTAGTATTTGCTTTACTTAAAAACAGGATTTCACTGTAATCAAAAGTGAGGTTGTATTTATAAAGGTACCTTTCATTTAGCCTAAACTCTAATTTGTTAAAATTAGGGATTATTTAGTTTATTTGGTAAATATTTAGCTAATCAACCAAATAGGTAAATCAGGTGGTGTAACCAAGTTTTTCAAAATCTTCATTCTGCTTGTTAGGAATAAAAGTTTCAGTTTTGAGTTGTAATAAGGTGAAGACATGTAAATGAGAAAAAAACATTTGGTTCTGAGTTTCAACAGTAAAAACAAACGAGCCAGAAAAATGACCGTGAAGTATTTCATTCTCTGAGGAAGAAGCCTAACTTTGTCACATATCAGGTTTTGGTCAACTCTCAGCGCTGGCAAAAGATGCTCAGTGCGCATGCGTGTCTCAAACTCTTTAAATACCCCAAGTCATCTGCCACAACAAAACATTCCTCTGTCAGCCAATTTACGACTGTACCGTAGAGGCCCCTGCAGATGCAGGCGCTGTACATTTGCTTTTACATACTCGGCATGGAACCCAGGGTTATAATTTAGAACCTTCCCGAAATAGAAAAAGCAGAACACGGTCAAGTCAGTGAACGGACAGGAGGGGAAAAACACAAAAACAAAACAAAACAAAGATGGCTGTGTAGCCAGAGAGACATGTCCTAACAGTACTCTCTCTCCAGCGGTAGTCACCGACAGGTTCTGTGCGTGGTCCAGTGGACAGACAGACAAACCGAGAGGCAGCCGGTACCGGAGCAGCAGGCAGGGACGCGGGGGAGAGCAGCCGAACAGGGCCACTGGCAGGGCACGTCGTTACCTGCTGTCGTTGCGAATAACGGACAGCTGAGTGAGGCCGAGTTGTTTTTGTTCTGCCTGGGCTCAGGAAAAAGGACTGCTAGCCTCGCTGTAAGTCATCTAAACTAGTCAAAATTTAATTTCCTTCGTAGATATTATAAAATTTGGCACATGTTCTCGTTATTTCATAAGAATTGGCTTGTTAAAATCAACCTTCCTGTGTGCAGGGCTGTGTTCACAGTGAGCTTGCTTCTGACTTGTTAGCCTAGCTCACGTTAGCTCGACAGGTTGTTAGCTAACCCGAGCTAACGTCCTAATATTTTTCGGGCTCAGCCTGGTCCGGGCAGGTACATAACAGGCATTTTTCTAGGCAGCCATCGCCATGTCTTCGCTGGAAGAAAGAGACGTGGGCGTTGCGGTGGCCCCTGGCTCCTCCTCGGCCGGCCTGGGGGTCGGGGCCGTGGGGGCAGCGGTGGAGGCTGTTGCCGGGGTCGCGGCCATGCAGGAGGATGTCGGTATACGGCGAGAGGGGCCCGAGCCTGACCCGGACGAGCCACCCAAAAAGAGGGCGAAAATACCCGAAGGAGAGTCAGGGAAGCTGGAGGAGAGACTGTACTCTGTGCTGTGCTGCACCGTGTGCCTAGACTTGCCCAAGGCGTCTGTGTATCAGGTAAAGGTGGTGCTAATCACAACCAAAGCCCTACTACTCCTTAATTAACTTGCTGTCAAGCACAAGTAAATCAGCTGAAAAACCACAATAGAAGCTCCCCACTGTGTCCCAAACCTCAGAGTCAACCTGTTGAATGTGTGGACCCATTTCATTTATTTCTGCTGGTACCTGATCTAACACAGTCTGAAAAAGTGTCCATACAGCAGATTTCAGCCATGTGCTGGACAACAGACACTGGTCAACTGTGATGGCTCCAGTTTCTATTGTTGGAGGAATTTTTCTCAGGTCATCTTCAGGAAATACAATATCCCCATCCCACTTATTACAACTTGGCCTTGGTCTTTACTTCCTTTAAGCCCCTTAATAACCTCCAACTTTTGTTTTCAATGTCATGAGACCATATTTCAGACATTGTTCTGTTCTTTGTCAACCTAACAACCACAAAAACTCCGTGCAGTACGCCCTTTCTTATGTTTAATTTGCACATGAATCATTTAGTAACACTGTAAAACAGAATAGAACAGAAACAGCCTTTGTTGTCCCACAAAGGGGAAATTCAGGAACATCCATATTTTTATATAAAATATTATGCACGGTTGCTTATTGATGTGGTTTTGTTAAATCATCCCACAGAAATTTGCATCTTAACAGCTCTTCACCATTTCCTACATCTTTTTTTAAATTATAGTCTTAAACTGACAGGTGACCGCAGCTTTCTAAAAGTATGTATTGACATTAGTATTAATGCAGAGCATTCCAACAAAGTTTTAAATGCCCAAAAATAACCTGGATTAAAATATGTTTTTACCCCTGTATTTAAATAACCCTAATAGTCCTGTAATATGCATCAGTATGCACTGACAGGGTTTTTCCTGGCCAATCATGAATTCTTGTGTTCTCTTTATTAACAATTGAAGAACATTTCCATATTTTCTGGTTTCTTAAAAAAAAATTATACATGTTGTGCCTTGAAACATTCTCTGTATTTACGCCTCCTGTGTTTTTTGTCAAAGTGTACCAATGGACACCTGATGTGTGCTGGCTGTTTTATTCACCTCTTGGCTGATTCTCGTCTCAAGGAAGAACAGGCCACATGTCCCAACTGCAGGTAAACCAGCTTCACTGTAGGCAGGGCAAGTTTCAGAGAAATGCAGGGAGAAAACATAACAGCGCTAAGGTCTTGAAGTCACTGCAGATTTGTTTTATTATTGGATAAATTCAGTTTGTTTATTTAGTATTGATTTAAAACAAATGCTGACTCAGGCAATTTAGTAAAATAAAAAAAACACAACAGCACCCAGTTCATATATTGAAATATTTAAGTTAATTCTATATAAGCTTATAGACAGGTTCAAAGTCAGCTCTGTGCATTCTCATTTGATTCTAGTCATAAAACAATGCAGTCCAATATATCATTCCAGTTGGTAAAAAGATCTCCAGCCAACTCTTTCTTAGGGTAGCTCATAGCAGAAAGAGTACTTGTATTTATTTATATTTTTTAAAGATTTTTTTTTTTTTGTACTAGTGGCCTTTATTGAACAGTAAATAGACACAAAACAAAGAGGGGCAAGAAGAGGAACACATGCAGTAAATGGCCCAAGACTGGGAATTGAACCTAGGACAACCGTGTTGAGGACTACAGCCTCTCCACATGGTGCGCACGCTCAACCAACTGAGCCACCCAGCACCCCAAAAGAGGACTTTTAGAAAAAAATTCACATGAGTGCACATAAATAGGACAAAGATTACATAGTGATGCTTTGTATTGTGGTAAAGGCTTGCTTTACATTCCCACATAGTTTTCACATCTTAATGAAGGATCCATCCTGACCTTTGTTTTTCTGTGACTGAATCAGTTCATCATTTGACCTTTTTGCCATATAGCTTTTGTCGTTTTGTACCTGACTTTTTTGAGTCCAACACTGAGCAGTCTATCACAAGAAATTTTATACTGACATCAATACAGACCTTTTTTGTAGATGTTTTGTACCTGCTTGAACAGCCAATGATTTAAAGGATTAAAAAAAAAAAAAAAAAAAAAAAAAAAAAAAATCTACTCAATCTATCTATTGTAAGGAAAAGTAGTTACAGGAGTCTTGTAAATAGTATCTACCAGTAAGTGGTCAATCTTAGTGATTTTTGATTTGATCCTGGTCATAATTTTATGTTTTGTGAGAGTGTCAACTGCCCCAAAAAAGGATTAGAACCACATTTAGTAATGCAGTCTTCAGAAAATTATATCTAATCAAAAGTTATACATAACATTTGAGCATTTTTTTAATTATATCTCACCTTAACTCATCAAAACACTTGAGTACCAAGAAGAAGAACTGATACACAACAGCTGATTACATGGCTTGTATGTTGGGACAAAATGATAACAGTTTGGTATAAATTGGTGAATCAACCCAGAATCTCTGTGGTCTAGTATTTAGAACAAAAACAAGTAGAAGATTTTCTTGACTTTTTTTTTTTTTTTTTTTTTTTTTTGTGTGTGTGTCAAACACTGTTCGGCACAACACTGAGCAGTTGAAGCTGATGACATTAAGATACCATGAGTGCATACTGAAAGGTGGAGATATATGGTATACAGGCAGATTCAGCTCGGTTAAAGAAAGATTAAAGTAATTTTTAAATTGCCAAGTCAATTTACTGACCTTCATTTTACAGAGATGATGTGTGAAAATACTTTAATATAGAAGCTCAGATAATCAGAATCACTGACAAATCCAACAGAGGCCATTCTATTTAAAAAATATGACAAACTTTATTCATTTAGATATGGATCTTTAAGATCCAATTGATGTTCAAACGTTAAACATAACATAAACATAATTTCCCTGAACTTACAAAAGACAAAAAGGTTTTATTTTTTGGAAAATCTTAGAAAAAAAAATCGGAGCTCATCAATAGCCAAGAAACCATTTTCTTAATCATTACCAATATATTTTTCTTTTGCAATACAATATACATTTATGACTCACCGTTGCACAAAAGTGAAGATAACTTGATTGTATATTGTGCTGTATGTGTTGAAATAAGAATCTGCCCTAGTAGATTTTTTCTTATTCCCTCCTCTGCAATGTCCACAAACTTGTATTACCATACTGCCGATTCCACAAATATTATTTATGCCTCTGCACTGACGTATGAATCATTGTTTTTTGTGTCCATGTAGGTGTGAAATAAGCAAGAACTTGTGCTGTAGGAATCTTGCAGTGGAAAAGGCTGTCAGTGAGCTGCCGACAGAATGTACCTTTTGCCTAAAGCAGTTCCCCCGCTCCAGCCTAGAGAGACACCAGAAGGAGGAGTGCCAAGACAGGTTCACAGCTCCATGCAATTAAACATTAAAAAAAAAACATGGTAAAAGTAATAACTGTTGCCACAATTAGTTTTTTTTCTACAAATTCACCTAAGTTATTTATTAGCAGTCAGAAACCTTACATGCTCTTGATCTTCCAGAGGACAGTAGGACTGCCAGTATTAATATACTGTATAATGGGGTGTTGAGAAATTTCAATGGTCGCACTTTATTAATATGATCATTAAAACTTTGCTTTAACTTTTATCTGTGCAAGAGAAGTTGAGGCTGTGTAGTTATCAATTATGATAAATATACTTCCTTGTTTAACTCTTGCTTTGCTTCCATTCCTTGCTTTGTAGGCTTACTACTTTTCTCAGTAGTGTCATCTACAGCTTAAAAGGGGGCCTATGGGCAACTGTGAGCCTGATAAAATGACTGAAGTCTTTATATTGATAAAATCTTTGCATATAACATAAGTCACATTTATCAAACAATGCAGACTTTCACAGTACTGTAATGGCAGTCAACTGGAAGTTTGAAGAGTAGAACAAAGCACTTCAAACTAACCTTCTTCCCACAATGAAAAGGCGGTGCAGCAGAGCCAGCTGGTAACACCATGAAAAAACAAGCAGAAGCAGAGTTGACTAGTTATCTTGGAGTATTTGTGTCCTTTTTGGTCAGCAATAGTGTGTGATTTGAAACTCTCTTACAGACTGTTTTTGCCTAGTTTGTGTCTTATGTTGAATCATGAACCCTGACCTCAGCTAACGTAAGGGAGGCCTGAAATGCTTTAGTGCAGTTTTTGGTCCAACGTAAATCGTTTTGTTTGAGCAGTTCTATGCACTATTCTGGTGTGAAAACACTACTAGATGATTTTCTCGGTTATTTGTGATCACCTGGTTAAGTCGCTGATGTACTCTTGTAGTAATTTTGGTTGCCTTCCCACTCTTGGGATTGTTAACTACTGTTTTATTGTTCTCCTCATTTGTGGATAATGCCTTTGTAGTTTGTCGGAGTCCCTAAGCCTTAAAATGGCTTTCTGACATTTTCCATTCTGATAGATGTATGACGGGCTGTGCAGTTGGTAGCACTGTTGCCTTGCAGCAAGAAGATCCTGGGTTCGAATCCAGCCTGGGATTCATGTTCTCCCTGTGCATGTGTACTCCACAGTCTCTATGCGTGTGTGGTTGTTTGTCCTGTCTGTCTCTGTGTTGCGCTGCGATGGATGTAGGGTGTAGCCCGCCTCTCGCCCGATGACTGCTGGAGATGGGCAACCCTGCGTGATGGATAGCTGAATGACTTAAAGATGCAGTATGTAACTTTTATGAAAAATGTTTTTTTTACATATTTGTTAAAATTATCATTTAAAAAAAATCAAGCTCCTCTGCCTTCTCCCAGTGCTCCCAGTACAAACTGCAGAAATACACCACTCAGTCAGAAACAACCAATCAGAGCCAGGAGGAGGGTCTTAGCACTGTCAGTCACCCTCGTGTACGCGCCGCTCACACACTCCCCCTGCTCTCTGCTACGCCACAGCTGGTTCACCACAACATGGCCAACAATCCTAAGGCTAGTTAGCATGGGCGCCGATGACGGCGGATAAACAGTTTTCCTTGAATGGTACGTTGTTTCTCCACCACTAGCACATTTGGCAGCGAGTACATGAGGGTGATTGACAGCGTTAAGTCCTTCCTCCTGGCTCTGATTGGTTGTTTTTTTTGGTTGGGAGCGGTGCATTTCTTTAGACTGCAATAGTAATAAAGTTACTTACCGCAGCTTTAATGATTCTTAATTTCTGTTCTGAAATTTCTTTAGATAAGAGGGTGATGTGTTGCTTTTCTTTGCTATTTTGGCCTACTTCATGTTGTCAGACAGGTTCTATTTAAGAGATTGGTTTGGTTGATTTTACAAATCTGGCAGTAGTCAGACCAGACGTGGACATGGCTTGTGAATTTTTACCAAAATGGTTAATCAGTTAATGTTTGATTTAAGAATAGGGGAGTTATAGTTTTGCATAGGGCTAGGCTAGGTTTTCGCCGCCAATAAATGACATTTTGAAATAAAAAAAATAGCATTTTGTATTTACTGAAGTTATTTTAATCTGATGTAAACATTTGTGTGAACATTCAAGTGTCACAAAAAAACAAAAATAGAAGCAAATTGTAAGAGGACCATCAGCATCGGGCGCCATGGAGCTGTATTTGTCCCTTTTCTTCAAAAAAATCCTTCAGACTTGATATATAATTCTCCTTTTTTGATTGAGTCAATATTTATTTATTTTACTGTTAAATCTGTGTTCTGTGATGCAGTGGCAAAAAAAATATGAATTTGTGCTGCAACTTTGATGTAAAAATGTAACCCTTATCATTCCTTACATTACATGCAGTAATAAGACAACATGCATAACCAATTTAGACAGTTGGATGCAGCTGGATCATTTAAAGATGATCAATAAAGTGTTACTGCCCAGTTCTACCAAAGAAAAAAAAAAAAGCACAAATGACCATTTATTACTGCAAAGTATGATCGTATTTTGTATTTGTGCTGATAGCCAGAAGAACACAGCCGCTCAGAGTTAAAATAGTAAGAGATGGAGGAGACTCCAAGGAGACGAACTGCTGAAGTGATTACAGAACCCGCATTAGTCACAGGTGATTCTCAGGCGCGTCTGAAACCCTGTGAGGTTGTTTCCATGGTAAAAGATGACCCTGCTTTGACGAGAAGTGCGTTGTTATGACAGCAGCCGCAGCAGACTCCAGGTGGTTTTCAGTCAGGTCAGACGGAAAATGTGGCCGGCCTCCTGTCGGGATGCAGTGTTGAGGATGTTGTCATTGTCAGAAATGCAGTCATCAGTTTTTCGGACCCCCAACTGCATATTTAAGTTGCTGTAATTATAACCACAGACTGCAGGTATGTTTCTCCTGGCTCCGGTTGAATTGTGTAAGACAAAAGTTTTCTGTGAAAGGGGAGAATTATACAAGGGTGACTTCAATTAGCTTTGCTTCACTGCAGAGTAAGTAGTACCTTTCAAATTATTAATACCTCGTTTTAGCTTTAGAGAGGAACAGGTGTTTATTAAAATTCACCTTTATCCATTGTGTAATTGATATGAATCTATGGCTTTTCCCTCTGAGGTTGTGCTCTTATCCTAGCACTACATTCATTTGTTGCAGTTCACTTCCTGGGTTAATTAGTACCTTTCGTACCATTAACTTCCAATCAGTGCAAGCGACCCATAGTCATCACACAGCAAAGGATGTAATTTATATGAAGCATCATCTGTGGGTTTTTTCTATGTTAACTGCATCTGCATGTCATATTTCCAGGGTGACACAGTGCAAGTACAAGAGAATCGGTTGCCCCTGGCAAGGCCCGTTTCATGAGCTGCCGGCGCATGAGAGCGAGTGCTCTCACCCAACTAAGACTGGTACAGAGTTGATGGGAATACTGGGAGAGATGGACCAGAATCACCGCAGAGACATGCAGCTATACAACAGTATCTTTAGCCTGCTGTGCTATGAGAAGATTGGGTTTACAGGTACAAAATGTGGATGGAGTTTATGAATCTGAATCTGGTCACTTTTCCACCAACTTTGCAACTCTTTGCCTCGCTCTAATTCGTCTGCGTCCTTTCAGAGGTGCAGTTCAGACCGTACCGCACTGATGACTTCATCACTCGTCTGTACTACGAAACTCCACGTTTCACTGTTCTCAACCAGACGTGGGTGCTGAAGGCCCGAGTCAACGACTCTGAGCGCAATCCCAATCTCTCCTGCAAGCGTACGCTCTCCTTCCAACTCATCCTCAAGAGCAAGGTGCGCCCTCTTCTCTCTCTGTTTTTATTTTCTGCACGCCTGCTTGACTTACAGGACTCCATGTCGCTTTACTGAAGAGGTTCGAGTTTTTATTTCAAGAAGTCAGATTATTTTAATCAGAAGGAAACATATCTATTGTTCTCAAAAATGAGTGCGCTAATCATTGATGGAAATCTGCTCATTTCCCCTTGATTGGCTCTGACAGCTAACCAGCAGGTTAAGGACTGAAATCTGAGGGGGGTTTTCTTTTTGAATAAATGCATCAAGACAAAAACCCTGCATAAAGTTTATTCTTTGATCCACTGTTTCGAGTTGAACAAAGATCAGATAAAGGTTAAGGCAGAAATGCTTTGATGCATAAATTGGCATAATCCTGTAATCCCTGGAGTTTCTGTTGGATTGAAAACTGTTTCCCTGTGTGAGCCACAATCCTTCAAAAGATGTTTGAGATCGGCCAAAATGGGAATGGGAGGCCAGTAAGCATCGCTAGTATGTTGTTTGGGCTTCAAAATTAACTCAAATCAGGGTTTCTACACAGTCTGGAAAAGTCTGGAATTTGATTTCAGGATTTTCCAGGCCTGCGTAAGTATGGAAATAGAGAGAATTCGCCAGCCTATAGTCTGAAAGTTGTCCATCTTTTCTGTCTTTCTATGTGTCCCAGCTTCCTTCCTTTCCGTCCACCTAATTCCTTCCTTTCTTTCCCGATTTTTAAACTGAAGGCAAGGGACTGAAAGATTTGAAAAGTCATTTAATTTCCCTCTGGGAGTAATAAAGTATTTTTGAAAATACAAGAGAAATCTCTGTGATGGACCATATTTTAATGCACTGCAGAAGTTGGTCGCCAGTTTTATGCAAGGTGGGACGTGAACACCGTGTTTAAGAAAAACAGGAAGGGGAAAAATGCTGAAAAACAGTTTTGGAGTAGAAAACCAGAAACAGACTGGAGAGGTGAGTCAGTTTATTCATCTAATTTAAGAAGCGCTGGAAACTCCCCGGAGATCTCGCTCACTTGTTTCACACTCCTCGCTGTGTCGGCCACCCGAGACCAGGAGACAAGTATCGGCTCGCTCGCTGCCTTTTCCAGCAGGGAAACACGGACCGATTCATTCTCAGAGCTGCCTAATGTGGGTGTGTCCCTGCAGCCGTCTTTCTCCTTCATTAGACACACGAGACACTGAGAAATGGCTTCAGCTTCTCCATGAGCCTTGAAATGGCTTCACTCCTGAGGGAGGGAATAATAATGATGCTTCCCGAATGAGAGGAACACTTCATGGTTTGGCGTTCAAGGAAAAAAGTACCGAAAAGTTAAAACTCGTTAATTATTTTCAAAATTTCCCGTGGCTTTCTGAACTAATCTGATCTTTAGATCAAGTTCTCATC
The DNA here is from genome assembly GCA_014839685.1 of Anableps anableps. Classification (NCBI taxonomy): domain Eukaryota; kingdom Metazoa; phylum Chordata; class Actinopteri; order Cyprinodontiformes; family Anablepidae; genus Anableps; species Anableps anableps. The sequence goes on from CM026079.1 coordinate 16,376,760, forward strand.
GGTGTTGAAGTGTTATTTTCCCAATTGCCAATTTTTAACAGAAAAACAAAGTATTTGAAACTCGTATTTAATCAGAAAGCCTCATGACAGCAGCACATTATCATCTAGCTGCATAATTAAGATGGCCATCCCCACTTTAAACAGCTGACCTAACCCACAGATATTAGCTAAATGAGATTACCAGCAGTTGTTGTATAAGAGCAACTCAACGATGCAGCTCATCAGTGTTGATGCTAATGACAGATTTCAGTTTGCTCAAGTTAACTGAGCACCTCAGGATTCGCTTTATTCTTTAATCAATTGACTCATTAGTAAGCAGATAATTGCGCAAGATATGGTCTTGAAACTGGTCAACTTCTAATATGTCTGTGAGGCTTTGGAGTCAAAGCCTTGTCCTTAGGATGGCCGGGGCGGCAAAAATACACACCAACAAGAAAAACAGCGAAGGATCCAGAGCTGTAGAGTTGTATTTCAAAATATATCTATTTTTTCTTACATATTTAACTCCTTCCCCTCCCACCAGATTAGCTTTACAGCTCATCAGGTGGAGATAAAATTCACTCTCTTTATACACATACATACACTACTAACTAAATTAAATCTGTAGAAAACATCAATATTATTTACCCATTTGGATTTCACTTGAACAACTCCAGTTCAAAACCAAATGCTAAACTGAACCTAAACACAGCCCAGGCTGTCTCCCCTCCCTCCAATCAGTGTGGGCTTTCCCAGCGAGGCTGATTGAACACACCAGTTCCTTGTCAGCACTGCTCATAGGTGCGTTTCCATGGCAACACATGACCAGGTGACCTCAAAGACCAGGAGTGAGCGATTAGAAAAATATCTTGTGAGGGATGAATCCCTCACAAAAAAAAAAAGAAAAAAAAAAAGAAAACACCCTTTAGATCTCAGTCATGTTACAGTGGTTCACAAAAGTATTCACACCCCTTGGACCTTTTCACATTTTGTTGCAACACAAACATGAATGTGTTTTATATGATGGACCAATACAAAGTAGCACATCATTGTGACACCTAAGAAAAATGACACGCTGTTTCTAAATGTTTTACAAATAGCGGTCAGCATGTTTTCAGACCCCCGGAGTCAATAATTTGTTGAACCACATTTGGCTGCAATTAAAGCTGCATATCGTTCACATTGTCCCAAATTTATTGTTATTGCAATATAACTGTATGCAATATCAATCTCGCAAAGAGCTGCTTGGACTGCAATAAATGTAAGCTAATTATGTAATCACCCAACATTCAGGCTCTATGGCAGCTACTGTATTTACTGAGGTTTAAAACAGCAGAAAGTCTTTCAGGAGGGCATTAAGATGTTTTGGTTAACTCAGTCCCTCTAAAGATTTTAAATTTCACTGCCAAACAAGCAGATGTTGTCAGATCCAGGGTTTCCAGTAAAACCATGATCTTGAGATTAAAATGAATTTTTCCCACTTGTTTGATAAATGACTCAACATCTGCAGTCAGTGTTTGCAATAAACCCCAAGCAGAAAGACACTCACACCTTTCAGTCAAGGAGTTATTTATCGCTGGTCCTGTTGTCATTGTGACTTTCACCAACATGATGGGATACCATACGTTTTCCTGATCGAGTCGCCCCGATAGAGAAAGGATGTAAACAGCTGTTTTCAAGTTCGAAGGCAATTGGTGGCACCGCATTTCATTTTTGGGTATGGAAGTAAAGGGGTCTGATTACAAACGCAGTTCATCTGAAACTTTCATTTGACTCGATAAACGTGGCCGTGTTTCTGTGCATGCAGGTGAACTCTGCCCTGGAGTGCTCCTTCCTGCTCCTGAAGGGGCCGTACGACGACGTCCGGATCAAGCCGGTCATCTACCACCACTCCTTCAGCAACGACACCAACGAGACCGACTACGTCCCTCTGCCCATCTCCGACTCGGTGGAGTGCAACAAGCTGCTGGCCGCCAAAAACATCAACCTGCGCCTGTTCATCTTCCAAGTCCAAAAATAAAGACCTCTGGAGGAGGAGGAGGAGGAGGGGCCTGAGTGATAGAACGGATGAAGGAGAAGTCGTTGATTGAAGGCCAGCGTCAAAGAGAGGACGTGATGATTAAAGAGAGACACCACTGAACCATTGATACCTCTTAACACACACACACACACACACACACACACACACACACACACACACACACACACACACGTTAATCACGAAACGCATAATAATGCTGTTTTTACGAGATAGTGAGCTGGTTTTTCTCAAGAAAGCTGTGAGTTGCTGTGAAGATGAGACTGGTGGGGTGAAACCTGGGGAATTGAAGGATAGAAGCGGTGGTCGGTGTGAGATACCTGTGGTATGGGACCGACTTTTCACTTTGGACACCCACAGCCGAGAGTGCGCGCACGCGTCGTTGAATGTTTGAGAACAGAAACCAAGATGAAGCGATGGTCCACAGCGTGCATCCAGATCTCTGCTGGCATGTTGAAACGTCCCAAAGACAGGTGATAATGTGAAAATAGAGCGACTGACTCTACTCAGCTGTCATTTGGAGGTGTGAATGGGTGTGGAAGGGGGCATATGTGTGTTTTATCTCCCCGCCTCCCTCTGCACACCAGGTTTTTTTTTTTTTTTGTTTTTTTTGTTTTTTGTTTTTTGTTTGTTTTTTTTTTTCTCCCCCCCTTCAACACCTTCCCTGTCATTTTTACATCCGATAAACGACTGAAGCACTCCACCGCCACCACCCTTTCTCCATCCTTCAAGGGGAGAGACAGCCGGGCAGCATTTTAGTTCTTTGATTCTTGTTCCTCCTGCAGTGGTTTTATTTAACCTCCAACACTAATAGCCTCTTCGGTTCACTTTACCCTGAATATTTAAGTATCTGTTTTGGTTTTTTTTTTTCCCCTTTTCTTTCTGATTGAATGCTGAGTTTGTGAATGAATGAATGAATGAATGAATGAATGTGTTAACAGATCATAGCTGTGACGTCCTCGTAAACACGTCCTCCAGGACGGTACTAATGAGGCTGGACCACAACCAAGGCATTCAGGGGCTTCGCTGTCTGTTGCTTTCTGGGCTGTGTGTTATATTTATTTCAGCTGTTGTACATGAAGCATTTTCCTTTTTTAAAATGTTTTCTTAGCAATTACTTTTTTAAAACCTGTTTTTAATTTTGTTTTTAACACCTTCGAGGAAGTCAAAGCTAGTTTAGTCGCTCCTTAAATAACAAATTTGATCAAAAATTATGTTAATCCTACTTTCTTGTTGTTTTTTTTTCTTTTTTTTTTTTCTTTTTTTTTCTTGTTTTTTTTTTCTCATAAATTTAATATGGTTTTTACCACAAATTTAACTGAACCACAGAAGAAGTGCGGATCTATACAAGGCTTCAGTTTGGATGATTTAGTGTGTATGTGTGCGGTGGGACGGTTACAGAGGCGTTTGACCTGACTTCAGAGACATATTAGTGTTAGACAGACTGGAACGAAAACAAGATGATGTGAGTCGTGTAGATTCTACCGTAAAGGCAGACGGATCTCTCTCCTCCCGACCTCTGCTTCCTGTATTTCTGTGTTTTTGATGCTTCGTCTCTACGCCGGTGGACTCACTCATCTCACTTTGGCTGTACATGTGCCTTTTATTAAAGATGATGGAACCTGCACAGCTGCCTCTGCCTGTGTGTGTGAGCTCGTCTCGAATGTTGGACAAAAATAGGCTCAGCTCTTGCAAAACCCACCGGCCTGTATAAATTATGCATTCTGTGCCGCAGTTATGAAATCTAAATTTAATTTGAATGGCTTGTGTGGGTGATGGATATGTTTCATTGGATTTGAAGGGAAGATTATGAATCACGCGGAGTACAAAATGAGTTACCCAGCGTTTGAAACAATAGCACATCAGCAGCTATTGCTCAGCTGACAGAGAGAGAGGGTATATTGCAGCAGAGCAAAATGAAGATTGCCTGAAGACTTAAAAGCGACTGTTTTGGCGTAATGACACAGTCCTGCATGTCTGTGAAAAAGCTAATTGGATTTTAGAAGAACTTTGCTGGGTTCTGATCAGCTCGGGTGGATGTTTAGCAGAAAAACAAACGCCAGTGTAAATAAAGTTAGTGATGGTTGAATTTCATTTAGCTGCTTCAGCTTCAGGAGCCGTGTTGGTGCCTGCTGGCTCTTTTTCACTGTCATTTAGTAGAGAAACTTGAATACAGCTGAGTTGTCACTAATATTATTAGTTGCACCTGTGCCTTCTCGGTGAAAAGGAAAATTGTTTGCGTGAGATAGAGATGGTGTTTGGTAAAAACTTTTGACATGTTTGGTTTTTGATAACACTATCTTTAGGAAGCCTCTGCGTTTTCCAACTTTTTCTCCTAAAACGCTTCTCCTATAGTTCCCCTCCTTCAAATTAGAATTGTTACAGAAATTCTCTTGTGTAATTCTATTCTCGCGTATTTTATAATCCTTATTCAAAGTAAGGCTCGGTCCAGTTTCTGGAACTAAGAGACGGGTTTTAAAAAGTTACAGTTTCACAGCTGCAAAAAATTTCTGACATGAATATCCTGTTGTGGCAGACGTAGTTTAAAGTAGGGCTGCAAGATATTAGGAAAATATTTTATTGCGATGCTATTGCTTAAAATTTTGACATCAGTATTGATTTTGATTAAGCTGCATTTTCTGGGCACTTGGCTTTATCATTACACACTATCGTCACCATTTTCCACGAGCTTTAGCATCTCAGCTCCTCATGATCATAATGTGCTGTGGTCACTAAGGGTCCTTCCAACTGGCCAAATCTGTTACTAATGTGCAGCGCGTGAATGGCTGGCGCATATTGTGATGACAGTTGCTCTTAGATATATTGTGCAGCTCCAGTTTGAAGTGTTTTTCAGCGGATGCCAGAAGAAGTGCCACAATAACCTGAATTTTCTCCTTGTTCATGGAAAATAAAGCAACGCAGCATCCCCTTCCCACACGTGTCGCTGCACACTGCCAGTCAGCTGGAGGAAGTAAGACATTTTTCGATCACTAGCAAGACGAATAGATATTTTGAAAATATTTCCAGTCGTGAAAAATACAGCCATTAAGTAGAAACTAAAGGACCACCGACCCTCACTGCTGAGGTTACGCTGTTTGAAAACTACAGCTGGTTAAGCTACTAGCAGCATACGTTGTCAGGTTATGTTCCTTTATAAAGACTGGCTAAAAAGGCATAAAAAGCTCTTGACTACTGCTAAATTTAGCAGGTGTTCATTATATATTTTTTCTAAAGTCTGTGTATCAAGATTAAAATCACAAAACATGTAGGTAAAATTATCCTGATAATCACTGTAGAAAGTTGTTGCTTTTCTGCTTTAAATAAAATCAGAGCTCTACACTTCAAGTTTTTGCACAAGTATCATGATACAGTGGGATTTTTACTCTGTCATACCGGCCCATGCCAACCTGATTGCTTTTATTGCCCTGCAGAACACTCACAATGAACACCAGGGGGTGCTGATGTCCTACAGAAGACGAGTAAATGGAGACACTTTCTCAATTTCTTGCTTCTTTGCTGTCACCTTTAAGTGTAAAAGCATCATTAGTTCTTGTCAATTCTCTTGCTCTGTCTCATAATAAGGGCATTATTCCTTTGGCTGAGTACCCAGAATTACACAAGTATTATGCTTGTCAAACAATGATAAATTGATTTCCTGCAAACAGCCCTGTTTCTTCAATTTTCAGATTGCTGTTTGCTCATTCACCACAAAAAAAGGTTCTGCTACAGCATAGGGCATCTTCCGGGAGTATTTCTTCTCATCATTGCTCTCTCTACTGTCAATGACATCAGCGTCGGGTTAAGAGGAAACAAAGAGGCTGGGTGATGCAGACATGTGACCTCATCAGTCAAACCATGGCACTTTATTCTCTTCACACAGTGCATTTCCTTAAAACACAATATATATATATATATAATTTAATAACAATATAAAACTCCATTTGTGTATATAAATTATGCATTCAGTACAGCAGCTCTTATATATTCTACGAAGCTTTGGTACAGTGGAACATTTATCTCTGTGAGCAAGGCTATGTTGTGAGTGTGGGAAGAGCATACCCACACCGTCAGGAGGAAGGAGGGTGAAGTTGAGGAAGTGCGAAAAAATGCATTTGCATTAAAAACGCGTGAGAGCGTGTGACTTAAAACAGGAACCAAGGTATTGTCACACCATCAATACTGCATGTTCCAGGCAGGTGCTCTGAGGTTGGTGCAGCTACTGTGATGAGGAGGTGGGGGAACCACGCAGCAGTACCCTGCATCTCCAACTCCCCCGGTCCCAACTTTACCTTGGGGAAAGGGCACTGAAGCGCCTCCCTGTAGGGGGCAAGAAATGCAAAGTTAGGGCAGGTAATTTTGCCAAGATGATCATATTATTTTAAACTATTGAATGAATCTGTGGGATAAAATAAGATGTTTTTGGGGTTACCTGAACAATGCTACACTGATGGGAGGCAACTGGTGTGTAGGCCCCCAGCACAGGTTGAGGCTGGGTGTGGGAAGACTGCTGCACCCTCACAGCAGGGGGGTAGCCTGCTGCACACAGATGTACAATTAGGATGATTAGGAGCCGATTTCATCTCAAGTGTCACACAAAGACTATAAACGGCTGGTTTCATTGCAGTTTAAGAGAAAAACTGATAAATAATCCAAAACAAATTATTCATCCTTAAGTATGTTTTGAAAACCTTCTAAACCTTACATTGTGAATTGGGATTGGCCATTGTCATGTTCTCATGGTATTATAACACGGAGTCCTTTATGGTATTTACAGAAAAATGTTTAAATGTCTATGGCCTGAGAAGCAGCAATTATTCCCATTCTTATTGACAGAAAAAAACGCATACTGATTATTAGTTGCATTATTTAGAAGGTTTCAAGTGCTTATGAAGCAGAATATCTTTGTTTTGCATTGCTCTTAATAGAGTCACAAGTGTTATCTGTTTAGAATGCCATTTAGGCAGCATTGTATACTTGAATTTGCATGATTGTATTGTCTTTATAATTACTTTTACCTTAATTTGATATATCTGACCTTTTTGTTTCTTTTTTTTTGTTTTTTTGTTTTTTTGTGACTTAAGTCTTGAAAGGTACTGTCCAGAAACAATAACTAAAAGAAGCTAAAATTAGATGGTTAATAACTCCAGCCTGTAGTTGGCTACTTAACATCTCCTGCATGTAGCTCGCCAACTGTACAGCATTACCTTAAAAATAGTGAAGAATTGTGTTGCTTTTGTGTCAACATCAGGACTGTCAGTGGTTTTTATTTATTTATTTATTTTTTTGGAGGGGGGGTAGTTTTGGGACCAAAGATATTTCCAAGCAATCGAATGTGGTTCCCTTATAAACAAGCAAAAAGTGTAGTGGCCTTGTTTCAGCCAGCTGACGAGCAGTGTGCAACAAGTGAGGGAAGAGCAGCGCTGTGTTGGTCCATATGCTTCAAACATCCAGAGACAAAACTCCTGTCACTCTGGTAGTTTCTTTAGCATTTCATGATAAGGACTGTAATGCATAAAAACTGTAGAATGGAAAATTATTTAAAGACCCTGACCTTAGTAGCCCATATAACTGTGAGAAAATGGTTTTAGATTGGCCCTCATCTGTTAGACATCAATTTATTATTCGCCACATAAGCCTCTCCTGCTTCACGTTTTCTTCAAATACCAAATTAACACTGAACTCGGAAAAAAAACGTGTTGGGAAAAAAAATGTAACCACCAGGGATCAGGAGATAGAATCGTGTTCTCTCTTTGATGAAAAGAAACAGCAGGAAAAGAGACCGGTTCACTGTGAGACCCTCAGACTACATCTCTGACAGTGTAACGGCCCCCTCCTCTACTGCCACAGATGGGTTTTCCACAAAAAAATTACACGAAACACAAGAAAGCGAAAAGTACCTGCTGGTTGTGCTGCTGAGCTGCGGACATGTTGGGAGGGCGAAACTGGTCTGAAGCCTGGCTGGGCTGAGGTAGGGTAAACGTACACAGGCACCTATTGGATGATATTATTGCTGTTGAATATACATTTCCAAGTCTAAACTAAAATATAAAAAGGCACAAAAAGTGCGATGTGCCTGTTTGTCGTTACCTGTGGTGAGGGCTGGCAGTAGCTGGGCAGGTTCGAAGAGGCAGGAGCTGCATAGATGTAACCCTGACTGGGAGGGTAGATAGGTGTGGCGTCTCCTGTTGACGGGCAGCTCACTGTCACATGAGCAAACTGCGAGGAGAGATCTTCAACCTGTCAAGACGAGAGAAAGGAGGTCAGTGCACACAGACGCACACGGATGCATCCAGCGGGTCATTCGGTGATACATACTGTTGAGTAAGGCTGTGAGGGAGTGACAGGTAACATCTGGGGAGCTGTGTAAGAGACAGACGAGTACTGAACCACCTGAGAGACGGATGGAGACACAGATAAACATGAGCGTGTCGCTGTGACCGTATCTGGCATGTATGATTTCAGTATTTTCCAGATCTGACATAGGAGTCAGAAAAATAGTTACAAAACATTTCCAGACCTCATTTCCTATCCTAATAATTTATAAAGCCAGTCTGCTATAGAAATATGTTTAATAAATTCATGGAGAACTTTAGTATTTTATGTTTTAACTGAATGTCAGAGTCGGAGAACTTTGGAAGATTGAGTCTGGAAAAAAGTTTGAGGGAACGGTGTGTGTGTGTGTGTGTGTGTGTGTGTGTGTTACCTGCTGCTGAGGTGGCAGAGCCTGGCTGCTGATTGGTTGCTGACTATCCGGAGGGTTGTACACAGCAGGGGTTCCGTCAGGGTTCAGGAAGGGTTGCCCTATGAGGTTAAAGGCTGAGCATGATAAATGTGAACATGCTGTTGAAAGAATGGTGCCGTGTCTGTGTCATGTACCAGTAAGAGGGTTCACTAATATGCTCCCTGGTGGAATCCCGTTCTCTGTGACGTAGCTGTGAACCGGCTCCTCAAGGATGGGCGGAGGAGGAGACGGGTGTGCACAAGAGGGTGGCAATCTATAAAGTGAGATGGAGCCTGACAGAGATAAAGAGAGACATGGAGCAGAATGTAAGACGAGGGATGAAAAGCAGATTTCTCAAAATGATAAAAAAAAAAAAAAAAAAAAAAAAAAAAAAAAAAAAAAGCTGTGTTTAAAAACAACCTATTCCGCAGCGATGACGTTTTTTTTCCCTCTCCTGAATATGTGAGGAAGACTGGAGGTGTTGCGTGAAAATTTACAGCTCTGGTGTGAAGATTTGTAGATTGGAGTTTAATTTTCACAGCAGAACTTCGACTTTTTGTTAATTAGATGCTGCTGAATAAAAGCTGATAATTTATAAACAGCGATACCCCCACTCCGCCGCGCACACACGAAGTGTAGCATGGTGATGGAGCCTGCGCCTCTCTCTCTGTGTGCACAGGTGTTGGGGAGTGAAGCCCCTCACCTCTGATGACTGAATTTACACCTCGATGAGACGAGCGATAAGTGCTGAAAAGTTATAAAAGGATTCTTTCTGAAGCTTGAAATAAAAACCCACCTGAACTTCGTGCATCCCAGCTTTGATTGGAAGGTTGGTGGGCTTTCACAGCTGGACTCGTCCATTGAAAGGAGGAATCGGAATCTGTGCTGCTCCAAGGTGGGGGGTCGTTGCTATAGCAATAGTCTGTCTCGATGCTGCTCTGCTTGCTACTGCCTGTCCAGCTGGAGCTTGAGTTGGCACGACTTTTCCTGTGAGGCACATCCACAGTCATGCTACATTCTTATCAAAGGACATGCACCGATCAGAACTTGGATGATTTGGCTTTCTCTTGAAGAATGGTAATAAAGGAAGTATTATTAATACTAAGAACAATTTATATCAAGAGTAGAAGCAACACAATGTGAGAGAGCAGTAAAACAAATTGTAAGATTAAAAAAAAAAATGTTTATAGAGACATTTGAAACCCTTTAAGCCTCGTTTATAAATGTAGCTAGCATTTCTAAAACAGCAGTCGCGAGATTTCCCAAAGGCTGCAAAAATGTTCTAATCCAGTGTATTCCATAATAAAGTTTAAAAAAAAAAAGAGCAACTTTAATATTTTCTACTCAGCCTTCCTGTTATCAGCAGAAAATCTTGCTCCCTCTGGTTCTCAAAGCCAGAATAAAGTACAAACATGTCTGGACATGCAGAAAATCCAATTTCTTTTTAGATAGTTTCTTAAATGTCTATGAATCCTCTGTCATCTTATTGTAGCACCTCACCGATCCTGAAAATAGCTAACCTTGGCCCCATTCATGTGATCTGAAAGGGGGCATGACGAGAACATATGCACTGAAGACGGTTTTCACACCATTTTCGGAGGCATTTGAAGAAAATAGTTCTCGATGCGACACTTGAATCTGCATTAGTTTTGGCAGTTTGAACACGATCTGTCCCAGGACGCATTTAAGACTTGGTAACTTGCTGACATATTACTCCTCCCAGCAGCATTTCATAGATGACTCTTGGTAAAAAAAACAAAAAAAAAACCAAAACGTCTGTGACTACTTGTTGGAGTTCTCCTTCGTAAAACAAAAGCTTCTCTATGTCCTCTCTGCCAGTTACGGTACATAGGTGAGCTTCTTAAGAGTTTGCAGCTGAAATAACTCCACAACAATGCTACTGAAGATAAATCTTTGCTGTCTTGATGTCTGAATAATTATATAGGACAAGTAATTTAATGTATCGGACCTGGCTACAGTTGAGCCCAAAAGTATTCATATCCCTGGCAGCTTTAAATTCAAAATTAATTTTATTCAACCAATAAGATTGTTTCTGACAGGAAAGGAGACGGGCATCTTTCAAAAGAGAAAAAGGAGTGTCTAATTGGAAAATATTTATCACTGTTTATTCACATATCATAAAAGTGGCTGCCTGAAATTCTTTCGAGATGTTCCGATTTATTGATACTTCAGCAGTCAAACTTCTCCTATGATTGAGGAACAGCTTTTTGAATGTTTCCAATGGTATTTGGACAAGTTACAGTATCTTTGGTAATTAGCTCCAAGTCTTTGAGTTTAGAAAGCCTCTTTGCCATTATCCTAATCTTTAGATGATCTGCCAGGTGGGAGTTTTTGTTGTTAGGCTTGTCTGTTCCTGATCAACTGGAACCGTTGTCCATACCGGGTCTAAACAGGGCCTTAGAGTCGTCTTCGTGCAGGACGAACTTTTACTGTGAGGAGTCTGACCTGGTAGGACTTGCATACAATGCCCACTGGAAAAAGATTCGATTTTTGAGTTTCAAGACAGCCAGTAACCTGTCAGGGCTAATCAAGCTAAAAATTGTTCAATTCCAGTCAACAGTCGGGTTTTCTGTGAATCTCTGCTCATTACTGGCTTTAGAGTACGTAATAAAGGGATCAGGCCCTTTTCCATCAAGTCACCAAAGTTTTAAAGACTTTATTTACTTCCAGGAATGTTTAACACTGACACGCACAAAGGAATTAAAATAAGATCTAGTTCTTACTGCAGATCCTGAAAAGCCCTGTGCCAACCAGACTGAACAGATTAAGATGATAAATGGCTGCATGTTTGCAGAGAGAGCTTTACCTGAAGAGCTGTCTTTTTCTCTGGGTCTCGACATATGGATTGTACTCCTCCATGTCCCTGCACGCACACAGGCGTATATTAATGTCCTCATCTAAATATAATATGCTGAAAGTTACATGGAAAAGATACACCTCAGGCAAGGTTACCTGCTTTCTGCATGGCTGCTCTCCTGAGTGCAGAGTGGCTGTAATGATTTAAAAAAAAAAAAAAGAGCCGCAGAGGAGAAATTAACTCCAATCTATTCCATTTTTTTTTTTTTTTTTTTTTTTTTTTTTGTCTTGTCCTCCTATTTAGTTCGTCTCTGTCTCTTTTTCCCACCTCTTTGTTGAAGATTCGTTCTCGTGCCCTTTGGTACTCCTCTTCTCTCTCCTCCATCGACTTACTTTGCCTCTCACGTGAGGGGTGGTGGCGGCCCTGTTTGGGAGAGGGGAAAAAAGAGGTCTAGGATAGGCTGTGACCAAAGCTTTGAAAGTAATTTTCAAGAGCGAAGGCAGACCTGGTCGTCCGAATTGTCCCTCTTTAATAGTATTTTCAGTGGGAGGGTCTCTTCGGTCTTGTCCTTGTGAACCATGTCTGAGAAACGCTGCTCCGGTCTAATGCAGACAAATATTCAAATATATTAGTTCACGCTGATGGGTAAGCAGCCACAGGGAGACACACATATGGATTATTTGTGCTTACATGCGTGTGTTGCTTGTCCTGTTGATGATGACAGACTTGCCTGTGTGGTCCACATTGTGCTCCATGCCAAAGTAGGCCGCCACCCGATGGACCAGCATGCGGTGGTAGGACGACATTTGAGGAAACTTCTTAAAAGAACTGAGAGAAACAGGAGGATATAGGTGAACTATAACTACCAGAAGTGGTTCTGGTGATGGTTGGCTCGTGGCTTTTTGAGCTGGGTGGCACGGCCGAAGCGTCACCATGAGACCAAAAAAAAAATGTCTGTTGTGCCCAGGTTTTTTAAAATTTTTTTTTTTTTTTTTTTTTACTTATTTACATGTTTGGTTAGCGGTAAAATGCACCCATCGGAGCTGTGAACAGTGCAAACAACTTAAGAAAAGCTTGTTGTACACCCTAGGTGGTCGATGGTCTTGAAATTGGTATCTGATTGGATGGTTGGTGTTAAATTAAAAGGATAATCTTAATTTTTTTTTTAAGATTTGAAGTACGAAGTCTTTACCTTTGCAGAGACAGAGACACAGAAACACACTGCTTCACATGAACTCACCTATTGCTGAAGATGAAATCAGTCATGTCCTGCTCCAGTTTAAGCAGTGTCAGACGGTCTCTGGGGTTGCTGTTGAGGGTGTCCTCAATAAACTGGTCCAGATCTGTGCCAGTTGAGTCGGTGTACTCCACGCTGGACTCTGAGAGAGTCACAATAAGCAGAGATGGAAAAACACGAACTCTATGTCACAATAATAAATGCCCTGGAAGAACCGTATCTAAATACATGCAGAAAAATCACATTTGATTGCTTTTCAAATTTGTTTGCTTGAACCTGTCTCTTTGTGACGCATCTGTCTCACACAGACACACACCTTTAGACAGTGATGGTTTCTTTGGATCAGGGCTTTTCTCCTGCTCTTCGTCCCTACTTGAAGTTCTCTCGTTGTCATGGCAGCTCGATGGGATGTTTGTGTCTGGAGATGCCTGAAACAGAAGAAAATAAAGAGTAATTTGAGTGCTGTGATGAGGCTACAGAGTGGGTGGAAGATGATGATACGTGTGCATCTCTTACCTTTGTTTCTTCAAACGGGGAGGACTCCTCGCAGAATGCCATGCTGCGCACCAACTTTCCTTTGGGCTGAAACACATACACAAGCATTATTACAAATTCACAGGGCCCTCTGCAATCGATATCCCAATAAAAATGAATAATGAGAGAAGGCGCAACTTTAGCTTACCTTGAATTTTTTCTTTGGTATCACCTGGTTACAGTGTTCCTGCGGGCAACGGGACAATTTATTACCAGAACTTAAAATATGAGTGGTGTTTGGGAGAAAGATGAATCATCTTAGTGTTGTTAATTAGGAGTACGTGTATGTTAAATGTCACTTACCTGCTGCTGGAGCTTCTTAATGTCAGTGGGACACTCCCCACCCCCCTTCTGACTGCAGAGGGGTAGACATGGCGACAGGGAGGGGTAGCTTTTTGTGTCACAGGATTTTACAAGGACATCTGCACTCTCTACAACTGCCTCCGTCATCCTTCTAAAAATCACACAAAACACACTCTCTCAAGCTTTCCCTGTTTAGCCAAATAATGACGTGTTTGTGCATTTTATTTCCATTTAAAGATAATTTTAGCTGGATTCTTACCCTGTTCCTACCTGTGTAGAATTGTTTACTGGAGAGCCTTACGAGTGAATGATGGGGTCATATATCCCATGTTCCCACAGGGCAGCAAGAAATGCAATTATCGCGTCCGCCTCTGCTCAGCTTCTCTAACGTTCTCCTCTCTGCAGGCCCCCTTCAGTGGTCAATGGAAAACAGCCTGAAGAAATCAGAAAACAGAAGAGAGAAGAAAAAACTGTCAGCAGTTGTAGTATGACAGAAACACAGCCGCATGCTTGTTTCAAAGGCTTGCCGGGGCATAAAAGCCTGGCTCCGAGCTGGTGCTCATTTGTGTGTGAACCTCTGTCGGCACTTCCAGAAAGCTCTCCTGGCTTGATGGCTAATTGCAGTCTTCCAGTAGTAATTGTTTTACTGCAAGCATGCCCTCTGTGTCTTCAACACACACGTATGAGCCTTGTGCTCGGAAGTAACACCTGCTGTGCGTTCGGCTCACGCATGCATGGTATGTTGGTGTGCTTGTGCGTTTAAAGCATGTCCTTGAGCTTTTCTTAGAAACAGCAGCTGCGGAGGAGAGAGAGCATCATCTGATCTGGCAACGCTGATATTCCCAGAATGCTGAGCCGAATCCCTGATCCCTGTGGTGAGACGATTGGAGGGACCAGAGAAAGACGCACAAACCACACACAAAGGAGGAGGGAGAAGTGGCATTCCAGCATCTTTTCTAAAGCGGGGCGCAGTCTGCTGTAACATGCAGCTCCAGGGGACGCTTCGGCCTGCAACACCTGAGAGGGAATAACGAGCTGAGAGGATGCTGAGTCCCACAACATGACTATTTAACAGCTGAATGGAGTTTACTTCCCATTGGCATCTCACTGCAGCATAAATAAAAAATATCATTGACACTGAAATCTTGGCATGTGGTGGTCTAAAAATTTACATTAGAAAAGGAATTGGCTGTAGGATTGTTGTGTACACATACATTATGTATAATCCAACCTTTTACTGTTTAAGAAAAGAAATTTATCACAGTTGCACGAGGGATGCACCAACTAATTGGCCAAACACTGGAATATGACTATTTTTCTTGATCAGTTCTGTCTGGTGATCAGTGGGTCTAAGATTGAAAAACTGTTTTTCCCGGCTATTTAATAAATATATTAAAACAAAGAACTCCCACCTTTTTTTGTCTATAAAGGCATATAGAACATTAGATAAAGGATAAGGACATATACGTTGCTAAATAAATAGGATGATCTATTCCTTCATTTTCTGTGGGATTCAAAACTACCTTCTTGATCAAAGAACCTGCGGCACATTTTTACTGTTTTATGTATTTTAGTCCTGAATAGGATAAAAACCAACTAGATGGATCAAACCAGACATTACTGGCTAGACAGTCATATTTAAACGAGAATATGTGCTCCAACGAGGCTCTTGTCAGATTAAAAGCACCTTTTGAAAATAACAGCCTTAATTAAGCCCATATTTCTGTATTAAAAATGTTTATTGGTCTGATGTAATATTCTAACCTAAGTTATTAAATGTCACTTTTATTTTTGCTGTAAGCGAAAAATTATAAAATGTTTGAAAACATAAATCTGTCTGTAATTTGTATAATGTGTTTTACTTGGTGAATGGAGTTACTAAAACAAACCAACTTTTTAATAGTATTCTGATATATTGAATATGACATCAAACCAGGTTATATCTGACCTGCCAATTCAGATGGTTTGTAAGGAAAATAAGGCATTTAATAAAAAAGATTCATCAGTATTTCACCTGACATTCAGATGGAAATTGATTGGTTCTGATCTCTGTCCAACTGATTGCTGCATCTTTATTATAAACCAGTAATCGAAGCAATACTCACTAAGATCCCTGTGTTTCTGCGCCTGAAATTTCTCAGTGAACAAGATGCTAACAAAGAGCCATGTAGAGATCCAACGATCAGGCTTTTACTGGACAATACTGAGTTCAAGCTTTTTTTGAGTAGTGACCTACTCATCCCGGTTTTGACTGATTATATCGCTCTTTTTTAGGACTTTAACACATAAAACAGAAAAGATGCAGTGTGGGTTCGCTGAAAGCTACTTCTGAATCCAACAGAAAATTAACGAGTAACAGGATTAGCTCCATTTTGGCATCAAAGCACATGTCTCAAACCTTTATTTTATTTTTAATCAACCCAAAAAAGAATCAATGTACATGTTGTTGGCTAATGGATTTATACACCAAACATTGTGGGTGTTCTTAGTATTGATGAGTTTAATAAACAGGAAAAAAAAAAAAATCAGATTTCTCTGAATTTGACCTGCCGATCACCAGACTGGATCAGATTAATCGTATTAATCAAAGCAATAATCACAGGGAGCTCCTGTGTGCCCCTCTAGCAGCTGAAGTTTTACTAATAAAGATCCATATCTGGCTTAGTGCGGTGGTCTACCGCAGCCTGTGTAAGAGGAAATGGTTGAGTTGTATAAACAGTCCAGAAGGACATAATAAGGTTGGCAGGCTCCCTAATGTGCTGCTGGCTAGTTCTCACTGAGCTGTCTGTCAGCCAAACACACACCAGCTCCATGAGCGCTGCCCTGTGGCCAACCCTGACCCCAGACCTCACAGAGGGAGGGGGGAAAATCAACATATCTCCTTTAATTATGACGATCAAAGAGATTCTGGATGTAAAGTAGGAGGAGGCATGCTGGGCCTGGATTATGCCTGTGAATTTACACCGAGAAGAGATGACATGTCAGAGGGCATAAGAAGAAAGACATGAGGAGAAAGGGTATGGAGCAGATGAATAAGATGGAAAAAGATGAAGAGAAATGAGAAAGCATTTTGCAGAGGCTTTGAAGGTGAAAGAGGAATGAATAGAGGCGATGGAGGAAGGAGAAAAGTGAGGAATTGGTGATGAAGAGGCTCACAGCAACACTCCTGCTTCCAGGCTTTTCAGCCGACGGCAGTGAAGAGGGGATTAGAGCGCAGCCACCGGTTTTTGAGCTGAGCGCTGCAGAAGTGGCCGGCCGCCCGGGGAGAAGGTGTGACACGATCATTAGCGTGTGACGGATGGTGGCGGGAGGCAGGGAGCACCAGTTCCCGCTACATCATCATCCATCTGCTGCTCTCTCCGAAGCCTCCCGAGCCTCGGAGCCACTCGCCCACCGGGAAACCTTTTTTCTCCGGCCAAAAGCTTTCCGGCTCATCTGCACTGACATGCAGGCAAGACGGGGAAACATATCCAAGAGCTACTTTAAGCAGTTAAATCTGCCGCAATCCTTTTTGTAATTAAGACCCCCAAAAAGAATCTACCCATCAATAGCTAATCACCTATATTGTTTACCACTGTAGCTTGGCTACTTAGATTTATCATCCTGAACTCTGCACTTGTAAATATTTATCGCCAGATTTGCCAACTGCAGGTTCTTTTATCATCATCCCTCTCCATCTTATGAAAAGAATAAAACAAGAAATCCTCACTGCCTCGAGTCAAAGAAGCTGCTGTTAGTGTTTTCTCTCTAAGGGTCTGGCTGAATCTAAAACAAGATATCATTTTTATTTTCTCTTCAGCCAGGGAGCTCATTAGGAAATGCTTAGGAAGCTGATTCCAAAACAGTAATTGTGAATTTCTGAGGTGAAATCTGATCTATAATGTTTAAGGATTTTGTCTCCAAGCTTCTAATTGGGGAACAACACAATGCATTTTGTGTCATAATTTCGTTTTCATTTTCTTTTCACTGCATCTTTTAGCAAACCCGCAGCAGAGTAACGCATTATCTCCCACGACACTTGAAGATAACTTAAGATCTAGGAGAAAGTAGGTTGCAGATGTCAAATTTAGGTTATACTGTCCTGTCATCAGCACCTGGCCAGCCGAAACCAGTCTTATCATGAAGGTGACTTGTGGTTTTCACAGCTGCATGCTCTGCAGCTGAACTCAAACCCCAGATAGGGAAAAAACGCAGACTATATACGTAAGCGAAGTTTAGCAGGGTGGCAAGAGCTGCTGCTTTTGTTGCTGCTTGAAGGGAAGTTCACAAAGACCTGAGCTCTGAAAAACATATTGGAAAATAGATGGCAGTGTCATTCTGAGCAGCATTATTATTGCAAAGATGCGTTTGAAATGCAATGTTTGCTTGTTACTGTATTCCAAGTGTGATGGTTTGCATGTTGATAATATAATCAGCCTGTTGCCGTTGCAGTAGATGGTCACACCTGACAGATGATGGTGTCCAAGATGCTTCTTAATGACAAATGAAAAAGAAATGAGTGAGGAAGAAATGAATTTATGGCCACTGCAGTGGCGCCACCAAAGGGGGGTCAGAAGGGGCAGTGGCCAAACATTACTATATGTAATTTTCCTAAATTAATACATATCAAGTCAACACAAAGGAGAGTAAGCATCACTTAGTTGAATTTAATATTTATCTATTCATTCTGTTGTCATTTTCCCAGCAAGCCACTTTCTACTATCTGCTCCCTAAATACCAATATCATAATAAAACACAAAGTTCTGCGTTGGCAGTTCTCACTATCTGGCCACCCTTTTCAAATCGTTCTGGAGGCGCCCACGCCCCATTGTTTTTACCAGTGCAAAATTCAACAATAATGTTGTCACTTGGATCATTTCTAATATTGTGCTACCGTTTGAAGCCAGAAGGTATGAATGTGTCACAGATCACAATCTCTCAGCTCAGACACACAAAACGAAACTGCAGCATAAAAAGACAGTTTCATCTGTGGGTCCTTTATGTCCTCAACAGTTCATCCTGCAGATGTTGTGCATCATTCAGTATAGTGGTTTTGGATAGAGTTGAACTATTTTAGTGTATTTCTGTTAACTGAGGGGTGATTTTCTGATTCGCTTTTGTTTTTTGTCTTTTTATTTATTTATTTATTTATTTTGTCAGTTTTGTAAGCCATTGGTCTTATCTTGATCTTTTCATGTTTAAGTTTAGCAGGTACTTGGTTTTTGTGTCTTTTTTTTTTTTTTTTTGCCATTTGATATCTCTCTTGTTACAACTACGACTCTGTCTAAGACCTATATGATGTATCTGAAATGTGTTTGCGCCCCTGGGCCTGTGTTAGTAACCCATGCTCAGCTCATTTAATAGAAAGATGCAGAGTCGAGTAACACGAACAGGTGGCACCTCTGCGGCTTCCTGTTGACCCGCATAACCAGACGGACAAGTGTTTGGTGGTCTACTTTCGGGAAACGATCTCTCTGGGCTCTGTTTGGGTACGGGTGTGCCCAAGACTGAGCTGAGCTGAGCTAAGCTGACACACCGGGCTATTTTTACACCGAACTAGGAGGGAGCGGACCTCCTGCTCCGGGACTTCACTGCGCTGCTCGGGCGGGTGAAGGATGCACAGCTGGGGTTGGAGAGGGTGGGGTGGGGGTTGGTTTGAGCCCACGAACGGAAACAGTCATTGATATAATCAAGCTTTATTTACTCTCACTTAAGCTGGAATAAAAAAAAAAAATAAATAAAAAAAAAAAAAAGGCAGAAGCAGCTACTCGGAGTAAGTCATGTGTTTTTCAGAGTACAACACTTAAATCGTTCAGCGGAGCCGCTAACGACACAGACAGACAGCGAGCTGCGGCTGATCTCTGCTAGCTGGAGTCAGACCTCCACATTTACCCGCTGTCACCTGACAGTTTCAGCTAAATATTGGAGCATTACTTGCCCAATTAAAACAACTCGAGAGAAAATAACCAAAGAAAGGAAAACAAAGCAGGCAGCGTCGATAACATCCCCGCGGAGCGACCGTTGGTCAGCCTCATCGCGGTGACAATCAACCGTTAGCTTACCGTAAGATGACGCTCCTCCGCCGGGTTCCTGCCGGTGCAGCCGGTGCCGACCACCGCTTCTGTACACACCGCGTCTGATGACTGAAGGGCTCTGTCGCTCCTCCCCAGCCTTTTGCTGGTCTCCGTGGAGGCAGGCAGGAGGAGCAGGGGGAGGAGAAGCAGCAGGAAGAGGAGGAGGAGGACGGGCTGACAGCTCTGAACCCCGAGCCACGCGCCCACACACACACACACACACACACACACACACACACACACACACACACACGCATGCACGTTAGGAATGCACTAGAGCCCAAGAGCTCCAGTCTCTGCACGCGCTCTGAGAGCCAGCTCCTCTCTGCACCTCTATTTCACCTGCATTCACCTGACTTCATCACTCAATTTAACCCTTTAGCCCTTTAGTTCACTCATAATACTCAGTGTAAAGAACCATAAGCATAGTACGCAGCTTTTCTTTTTAACTCGATTTATTTTGTGACATTTCTAACACAAAAAGCGCATTTCATTTGGATTTAATGAGGTACCCAAATAATTAACTACATCTTTTGTAATTTGGTTTTCGCCCACAATATTCTACATAGGCTCCGAATTACTTGTTATTGAACAGTTGAACTGTATTAAAAAATGCATTTGACTCCTAAAACCATGATATTCATGTGCAGAAACGATCAAACATGAACTTTTTTAAGTGGTTTAAATCATATCTTGTAAAACCTGGACAAATTCAATCTCATAGGTGGTGAGAAATTATCACTTCAAAAATGAATACATGTGTACGCCAATGCTTAGTTCTTGGTCCACTTCTTTTTAGGTTATAAATTATCAGCTATATTCATGTGCTGGTGCAGGTTTCCAGATTTCTACTGATGACACAGTTTTATTTATAGCTGGTGAGGACATTGAAATTGCAATGATGATTGTAACTTAATATATCATGCATTTCTAACCTAAACCATTCCATTGAAGCTCTGGCTAAGTCATCATCTCACTAGAATCAGAACACCTGTCTTACCCTAAGTTTTTTTGTTTGGAACCTCCAACAGGTTTTCTTCTGGTATTGCTCTACATTTTCCCCAATCAAATCTGACCTGCATGTCCCTTTTAAACCAAAACAGCAAAG
The DNA here is from genome assembly GCA_014839685.1 of Anableps anableps. Classification (NCBI taxonomy): domain Eukaryota; kingdom Metazoa; phylum Chordata; class Actinopteri; order Cyprinodontiformes; family Anablepidae; genus Anableps; species Anableps anableps. Next base: position 16,397,551 of record CM026079.1, read on the forward strand.
CAGAATTTGTGGTCTAACACATGAAAGTTGAAGTTTGTGGTTGCAATGTGACATTCAAAAAGGTTTAAGGGGTATGGTTACTTTTTAAAGGGACTGTACAAGCAAGAGGGCCAGAGAGATGGTAGTGGTTTTCCTAGATGAGAGCTATTTATTTATTTGTATGCAAACCATTGAGGGGTGATAAAGGTATCCAGTCATTCATGGTAAAAAAAAAAAACAAAACAAAACAAAAAAAAAACCTCTTCGGTTTTACGTGTCAGAACATAATGAAAATGTTTCAGTCTGTACCAGATTTTAAAATAATTTAAATCTAAACTGAAGTCTTAAAAAACACACAGCAGATTCTACCGACAAAAGTTAAGTACACCACCTGTATGATTTTATCAGTCTCTCATATCACTGTGAGCAAATGTCGTCCCACTCTTATTTCCAACACTTAAAGCATGAGTAAAGGTGAAATTAGTCTGTCAGCTTCTTATTTTTAGAGACGCTTACATTATTTCAAACAGTGGAGCCATTTCGTCTACAGATATCTGAAAACAATCAACCTTGGAACCAATCCAGAACCTACTATTATCACATATCTTAAGATCAGTCTATAAAATTCCTAGAAGCACTAATTTACATCAGGATCTAATCTATCTATCAACTAAAATAAAAACAACCTCACATTTTAACTTCTATTATGATAGAGGCAGCAGTTTATTTATTCTGTGTTATGCTTATGGATTAAGTGAATAACTAAAAATCTACAGCAGCTCAGTATTGTTGCAACAAAAGCTGCATTTAATTACAGAGACAGGAGCAACACACATACAGCCTATTGTATGACAATAATTACACAGCCTATTATGTCACAGTTTGGTTGTTTTACCTCGATGAATTGCAGTCTCATGCCTGCCTACTTGTTTCAATCCATTCAGAGGCAGGGAACTGGAGAATCAATGTGTCACTTTGCCCTGTTACTATTGGTGCAATTTGCAGTTTTATTGTCTCTTTCTTTTTATGTAATATTTTACTTTTACTATCACTGTTATTATATTTTCCCTGTTTTTAGTGTAATTCTCTTTATCTCTTTTCCTTTACATACCTGTGATGCACTTTAAATTACCTTGCGTATGATTAGGATGTTGCTATACAAATAAGCTTAACTTGCCCTGGTAGTTTTTTTTAAGCAAGATATTATTACTCTTTGTTTTTCATACAAAGAGTAAGAATGCTTGATTCTTAGTTGGATAATTTACATCAATAGAAAATATTATTGTTATTGACTCAAATGATAATAAATTCAACTTTATGAGCAATGTTGTGCTGTCAAGCTTTATTCCATCATGCCACAGAACTGAATTTGTTTGTCTTTGTATTTTTCTGGGCACTCTGCTGTTATACAGCTCTGTCCTGGTTCAAATCAAGAGTTTTTCTGCTCCTATCAGTTTTGAGGTTTTCAGGGATTCCTCTTAGGTTCATTATTATTTAGTCTATGTACGCATACTTTTTAATTTACTTTTTGGAAACGTGATAGTTATTTTCATTGTGTAACTTATGGCATCTAGTTCTGTCTGCCTGTCTTCTACTTTTGAAAAATCGGATGTTTTTTTTTTTTTTTCAAAAAGACAGATTGAGCAGAATAATTAGTTTATCACCTCGACTATTAAAATGCTTCATATGTTGCTCTGGATCAGCCATCTCTGCATCATATGAAAACTGTTCAGAGCAAACTAGTTTCCCATCTATTTACAGATTTTGTTTTTTACTTTCAAATATCCACACATACACGTACAGCAGGGCCTCAGGTTAACAAGACAATTTCTCTTAGTAAGATTTTTCTTTTATTACTTTCTTTGGATAAATTTTAAAGCCTTTTGGTAAACTATAGTTGTTACATTTGTTAATAAAACTGACATTGTCCCAGAAGTACATCACTGTTTAATAAGAGAGTTTAAAGTAAGTGTAAAAATATCTGATCACAAAGACATTAAATACTTTAAAAACTGCTTTGGTTCTATAGTTTTCACTGATCTACCACATAGTTTAGTCAGCCTTCATGTGGATTTTTAATATATTAGGTCAACTTATATCTGCGTCTTGAGAGTCATCACACAGGACTATGCAAAAGTAATTACACCCTTTGAACCTTTCTGCAGTTTGTCATGTTACAAGCATATACGTCAGTGTATTTTTGTAAGATTTTATGTGACAGACCAACACAAGGTGTTACATAATTAAGACCTGGAAGGAAATTTATGCCTCATTTAAAAAGGTTTTTATGAATAAAGATCTGAAAATTGTGATGTGTCTTTGCATTCAGACCCTTTCACTCTGATATCCCTAAAGAAATTCTGGTGCAACCAATCGCCTTCAGTAATTAGTAGAATTACAGCTGTTCTGTAAAGGCCTTAGGGGTTTGTTAGGGAACATGACAGAACAGATAGTATGAGGACCAAGGAACATCCCAGACAGGTCAGGGATAAAGCTTCTGAGACTCATTGTTAGGTTTTTAAAATATTTAACAAATAAAATTCTGAAAAATTTGATGTGTCTTTCTATTCAGTCCCCTTTACTCTGACACCTCTAAATAAAATCTATTCTTGAAAGAAAGCCCAAAGATATCACGTTTGCTAAAAGCCCTATAGGGGATCGATCAGGCATGCTGAAGGCGTATCTCTGGTTAGATTAGACCACAGGATAATTTTTTGACCTACACAAATAAGCAACAATGTGTGACAGAAAACTAACCCTACACATCAACCTGAACACACTTGAAAAATAGCACCTTCCTGGTAGTCAACAACCCTAAACATACAGAGAGTAGAATAGTTTAGATCAAAGCATGTTCATTTGTTGGAATGCCCCAGTCAAAGTCCAGATGTAAATCTGACTGTCAACCTGGTAAGATTTGAAAGTTCATCAAGACCAAACAATCTGACTATTTTGCAAAGAAGAATGGGAAAAAATTCAGTCTGTAAATGCATAAAGCTGGTAGAAACAGCCAAAAAGCCTCACAGCTGTAATTGGAGTGAAAGGTGATTCTATAAAATATTGACTCTGGGAGGCTGAAAATGCTATTAAGCTTTTTTATTTGTCAAAATGCTGATATCTATGTATTCTTATCCTTCAGCTTGACATTTATGCATAATTTTGTATTGGTCTGTCACATAAAATCTCAGTAAAATACATTGAAATTTGTGGTTACAACATGACAAAACATAGAAATGTTTATTGATGGTGAATGCCTTTGCAAGGCACTGTATGAAATACTAGTAGAAAAAGATATTCCCTTAGTGTACAAACTAAGTTACAAACTTCATAGCCCTGCAGTGGCAGGAGCCTGGTGTCCTGTTTCAGAATCCAAACCATCTAGTCTACTCTTTCTATGGTTTCACCACATCAGACACAAATAATAAGATATCCTGTTACCCGGCTGACGTCTTATCAGGCCTCATATCTGTACAGCGGCCAGGTCTCTTTTAGAAAAACTATCATGTGTCCGAATGGATGTTTACTGCTGCAACCATCCGTCACAGACTTTCAAACTCACAGGGGGCACAGCAGCACCTGCTGGGGTCTCTGGATAAAAATGAGCTTGTAGATCTCTTGTTAGTCTCACCTTCTTTCTCACATATTCTCTGTCCTAGATCTACAGTTAAAGATTGATTGTTAGATTTAAAAAAGACTTAGAAAAGAGAGCATGTAAAGTGCCACAGGACCCAATCTGGGAGATCTTCAAATTAGATTTAGATACAGGGAATCCCTTGGTAATTAAACTTGTTTCTGGAGCTTTTTGGTCCTATGGGATGTTTGTTAAATTGTAGAAATATCAAATACAGCCTACATCTGGATTGTTTCCTTTTTCTGCTGATTTAGCACGAGACTCGATGACCTTCTCCAGGTGCAAAAAAACTTGCAGTAAATCAGGGAATCAAAAACAGGAACAGCCCATTTTAAAAAGGGATTTATCTGCTTATTTTGACACAGGTCCTATTGGGAAAGCAATTAGGACTCAAATGGGACATCAACTGAAACACACGCATCTGCGAGAAGATGGGAGCATGAAGCCCAGAGACGGCAGACTCATTCACATTTCATTAATTCTATTCTCACGCAGTTCAAAGTCATTCACAGACCCCATTATTCACAGGGAAAAAAGCACACAGAAGAAGCCCAGTGATAAATGTAGTTTGGAGGAGATGAAACGACTTCACAGCTTCACCCTTTGTCCCAGAATAGAAGATTCCTGAACACTGTCTGAAGTGTTAATATCTACATTGAGTCAGATTCTATAGAAGATTTAAGGAACTGATTATAACACATAAGGACACGACAAGAAACTCCCTCATCCTTCTTAAGGATGCTGAGGACCAATGAGAGTTCTTTGAGATGAAACCTAAGTGCATTAACCAACCTTTCTGTTGTGTGCCTTGATGAAAATATTGTTAAATCCATTGAAATGGCTGCTATATTCGCATTATTTGAGCAGACTGTTATTTAAACAATGCTGATGTAGCAGAGGGAATATTGGATTGCTCAGTAGATGTAATATTCATTCAAGAAGAAACGTCAGGATTAGTAATCCTCCTCTGAGTAGCAACTCATTCTTGCAAAATCTCATGTACTGCCAATTTTAAATCCTCCAAAAACATTTTCTTCATTCTATTTTAGCCACTCCCTGGTTGATTCTCTCTGCAGTGTTGTGTTGTTGAAAGATTCACTTCTGCTTCATCCCCACAGATGGTCTCTCAATGTCTTGTATCCTACTGTTTGGATCTGATGCAGATCTGATAGTAGGCTAAGTGACTGCAAACTGCTCAGTCCCTGATGCTCCAAAACAACTCAAAATGAAACCATTTTCACAAATTCTTCTCCTGAAATGCTCAGGTCAACACCAAAGATATCTGTACAGCAGAAAAGCAACCCCATATTTAATTTTGGCATGGGTTAGCTTAAGATTCTCACATTATGATATGCATGAGCAAATTTACCAACGTTTTTGAGATATTTACACAAAAATCTAAAATGAAAATACATAACATGTTCTAATTAGTTTTGTTTAAATCAGATGAGCACAAATTTCACCAGCTGTTGTAATGTAACATCCATTGTTACAATCAAAAATGTTGTTATCTATAACACTTATTTATAGTTATTTTTGTTCTGATGAACTTAAGCACAGGTCAGAGACAAACTATTCTTAGTAGTCAGTAGTAAGTTATCATGCAGTTTATCTTACCTTTTTGCCATTCTTCTCAATATAGAGCCACACAAAGATAACAGGTTGGTATCAGGTGGTTTTATAATTAAGCTATCTGTAGGGGTAGCTAATCTGTGGTCCACAACCATAAATATTTCAAAAAGTAGGTGAATTTCTCATTCTTGTAAAGGCATAAGACACTTCTTTCAACCAGCTGACAAGTAGTGCACAGCAAAAGCAGGGGGAGGAGGAAGCACAGGGTTTGTTGATACTTCATATAGCTGGGGAGAACTCTTGTCACTCCAGCACTTTCTTCGTTATCTCATTAAAAGGACTTTAAACTGTAGGAACATCATAACATAATATTTTAGCAGTTTTCAAAATGTAAATTTTTAACATTTTGTTATAGCTTTGTACTGGTAATCAGCACACATCTGCTTTGTTTTATCAATCTTGGACTCCATATTTTTCACAATCTCTCTTATTTGTGTTACCAAAGGTATAGCTGTGAATGGTTAACCTCCCACTGCAGGCCAAACCTAAAAAAAAATCTCTTTTGTGGATCACATTTCCCTCAGCAAACACCCAACAGAATAGAGTATGGTGTCATCTCCAGAAAGGCAGACTTTAGCTGTAAATTAATGGTGTATTTGATTTGTCGGAGCTCAGATCTGGGAATAATGTCACACTCGAGTTCAGAGCATTCTAGTAGAAAGATGGGAAACCAGTGACTTGCTATTTGTTGTGGTACTAAACAAATATTAGCATTTCAAGCCCATAACAATGCAATTTTCTCTATTTAATGCTTTCAAACATTAAAGCAACACGTCCATAAATAGAAGTTGTGCCATAATACATATGAATTTGGTGTTTTGCAGTACAAACCATTACAAGTGCTAATAAATCATTTGTACCTTTATCTTTCACTACTTTTCATACACACAGCCATATGAGATATTGAACCTGGGGTCATTCAACAGTCTCTGATTTTTACAGTTGAAATTACAACATTTGGGGGTGTTCATTTTGTGTCTCTGACCAAGAACTTAGAAAATCTGACTTCCACATACAAAGACAATGCACCAGTATTATTTCAAATGTGATGAATAAGAATGGGAAATAAAGGAGGGCTAATGATTCAGCCTTGAGGGACTCCTCTTAGAATCTTCAAATAGCTAGACTTACAGTATATCTAGCTGCAAAAACACACTGTGTTCTTGAGTGTTATGTATTAATTTATCAGTGTATATTTGTTTTATTTGATGCCTTTATGTAACTTTGTTATTTTGTGGGAGCAGACTGCGTTTATGTCATAAAAATAATGTATGTGTCATGTGTTGAGAAGCTACACTAACTCTGAAACAGCAGTGTTATAAATTTATTATGTGAATGTGTATTTCTTAAGAGGTTTCAGTGACCTCAATTAACAAAGCATAATTTAAGGTTGTTTATTTACTAGTGAATTTAAGCAGTTATTTTGCAGGTATTGAATACTAGTTCAGAGTTTAGCTTTACAGTAACTGTGACATGAAAGGGAAACACTTGATCAAAGTAACAACCACATGTTACAGAGGTGACTGAGCAAGAGCCTCAGGATGTGCGTCATCTGTAATGTAGCGGACATTTCAGCGTGTGTGCATCACTGTTCCTACTCCCCACCCAATACAAGCATACACACATCTACACAGGTTAGTGATGCCACTTCACTGATCATTTTACGTCAACACTCAACACATGGGGCAATTTTTTGTGTGTGTACTCAGACAATTCGTCTGCAGACAGCTGGTGTGAATAAAATTTAAAAATTGTTCTGAGAACTGGCACGACAGCAACATACAGGGAGAGATACACACAGCTGCTGTTTGAGGCTTCTCTCACCATGGCTGGCATTGTGTGTGTGTGTGTGTGTGTGTGTGTGTGTGTGTGTGTGTGTGTGTGTCTGAACACGGGGCCGAGACTCAGCGGCGCTTGAATACACGTGCACAGAAATATCGCTGTTGTGGCTTGTTAGGTAACACACTCATCAGAGAAAGGACAGCTGAGTGTGTGTGTGTGTGTGTGTGTGTGTGTGTGTGTGTGTGTGTGTGTGTGTGTGTGTGTGTGATACAGTTACATCAGTTCCAGCTCTTCAGCGAGGTGTAGAAATGTCTGCTTAAAGGCCTGACTGGAACAGGGATCAGAGCAGCTATGCCCTTTAGGGAGCCAACAGTTCGTAAACTTACCATCACCCTGCCCTTAGATCCAGGCAGTGTATCTTTTTAGTGTCAGGTATTTGTCTGATAAAGCTTTTTTTACAGTCTCTTTCAGTAGAGGATGCATTATTAACTACAAAGGCTTTTAAAACTGTTTAATTTCCCCTGGTACAGTTATTGGATAATTTCCTCTCTGGCTGTGTTATGGATGCTGAGTCTCAAGTTGGCAGAAAATCTAAAAACAGCAGGAAACATCTATTCTAGCTCTATCCAAAGGTCACAGAATCAGCGTACCAGGGATGTTTTTTTAATCAACACATGCCACATGAATTGTTAAATCAATAAGAAAGAACAGCTTGAAAATAACAAGCAATTATCAGGTTTGGGGTAACTTTTTCCTTAGCCTTTCTGAGTCTCTGCTGCCTGGCTTGCTTGTTAGCATGTGTGTTGACATGGTTTGTGATGGGTTATTTTAGGCAGTCTGAGATAGTGGGCATCTGACAAAGCTTTCTGAACCAAACTCTAACACTGAGCTCAGTGGCGGTTCTTGCTTAAATGGTGCCCTGGCTAAGCCCCTTCTGCTGCCCTCCAATGAACTTAAATGAGAAAATGAGATTCTGAGGAAGGATAGTATGCAAGTCCTCCCAGGGCTTGTAGCCACATCTTACAATTCTCAGCAGCAAGCGGGGAACTACCCATCGAATGCATGTGTATTGAGGCAATAAAATCTTTTCAGGGCACAATTGACAGATAAAGAATTTTTTGTTTTGTTTGTTTTTTATCAGATTTTCATGCTCCATTGGTTTCTAACATGGCCCTGGACCCAAATCAAAAACTAACTAAGTTAACATGACCAGCTTTAAAAGCTATTTTCCCCAATATTCAAATGTCTTATTTTACCTATGTAACAGACGTTTAAGCATCTTGTTTGCTTTTGTTTACCATTACTACACAGCACCAGAGTATCTGACCACAGTTTCTCATAAATCTGACCATGCAGACATAGATATGTGATTTGATCACTGTCATGTGTACAAGAGCTCAAGTGACACCTCAGAAAGTGGGGTTCATAAATATTAATAGAGGCCTCATGAATATTCAGAGGGCCGCCTGATAAATATTTAAACCATGATTGAGCGAGTGGTCGAGTGACTAGACAGTCGCAGACAAGGAGCAGATAAATAGACCTCCTCCTCCTCTGCTTCTTAGCAACAGCGCAGCTCCCTTCTTTAAAACTACATTAATTCAAATTAGGAATAAATAATTTCATCATTTCATTTTCATGTGGTGAAGGGTGAAATTAATGTTTTTAATGCACGCCAAATCACTTTTTTGGTCAGCTGAGAAAAATCTGCTGAGTGGAGGATCTGTTTCCCTGCAGTACAAATAAGATATGACAGAGAGCTCTCTTTCTTTCAGCCACTGACCACAAGGATAGACAAGGATCAATATTTATTTTGCACCCACTCACAGTTAGCAGGATGGTAAGTGAAGGTATAAAAATCTCCACAGTTCAATGTTAGAGAGCTGCAGCAAAGAGTGACATCTTGGGTAACAAGCCTCCAAAACAGCTGTTTGACTCCATCTACTTACCAAAGGATTATCTGGGAGGGGTGCAAGAAAAAAAGCCTTTTCTGTCCTACCATCACAGATGTAAACCTGTGGAGTTTGTTCAACTCTACAGGACTTTTAACTGGAACGGCTTTGCTTTGATATAACTAAGCTTGACGGTTTCAGCAACAAACAGTCCAGGTGAGTCTGGAGTAAAATACAGGACAAACACATGAAATAGAAGCTAATTTTTAAGTATGGTGGAGGATCTGCTGTGCTGTGCACTTCTTTCTCAGGTTCAACATGTAGGGCTCACGACCTTCTAAAATCTCAGGACACTTTAAAAATCTGGTGGCCTCTGCCAGTAAACTGAAAATGGGTTGTTACTGAGTTTTTCAATAGGAGAATCGGTACCACAACAGGGTTCATATTAGTAACAACTGTTCTCATGGAGGCAAATGTCACTGATGTTCTGCTTCATGAATACAGAAACAACAGAAAATCCACCTTCTTCAATGGCCATCACAGTCTCTGGAGTTCCTCAAGAAAACAAGGGAGTTGAGCTAAAGACAACATGAGAGGACCCAGGACTTTAGATGATCTATGGTTTGCAGAGATCGATAGTCTTTCTAGGCAACAACCTTGTGTAATATCATGATTGTTAGATTAACTGGTCTCTCTAAATTGTCCTTAGGCATGAATGTGTGTGTTGCCCTGTGATGGACTGGTGAACTGTCCAGGGTGAACGCTGCAATGGTCACTGGAGACAAGCACCAGCCCCTCCTTGACCCTGCAGGGGTAAGTGGGTATAGACGATGGTTGGGTTGATGGATATATTTAGTCAAATCAAAAGTTAATTTTTTCAATTTTTTAGGTCTAAGATTATGCTGCTGTCATAAAACATTAATTTGTTTGTAGACTTTTAATATATCTTCACCAGGGGTGACAGTAATTGTGGGTGGTGCTTTGATTTAGTTTGATTGTATCCACTGCTATTCTGTGATGTAGCCTTAAATTTTCAATGAAGTTTTCAGCTTTGAAGTCTTTAGAAAGCCAATTGTTCAATGTCTGTGTGTTGGAGAAGCTACACTGCAAAAACACAAAATCTTACTATGTATTTTTGGTCTATTTTCTAGTACTAATATCTTGAATACACTTGAAATAAGACAAAACTAACTTACAAGTAACTTTTCAGCATATATATAGGAGCTTGATTTTAGTAAAAAAAAAAAAAACCTTAATATTGATGAAAAAATGCTAGTTATAAGTAAAATTATCTGCCAGTGAGATGAGACATTTTAACTTATAATATGGGGAAAACCTTATTTCAGATAATTTTGCACTGAGAACACTGGAATAGTTGCCCCTTTCTATTAAATATTTGTAGACATCTTAGAGAGCAGAAAAGGGCTTGATCATGTAACCTCCACTCCTCGTGCAAACTGACACGTCTTTGTCACATTATAAGGGAGAAATACATGGACATAATTAAATAACTGTTTAAATCCTTGTCTTGTTCTATCAACTTAAACTAACAACCAGAAGGGAAAGCAGCAAATAGAAAACTCTAAAGCAAGGCTCCAATCCTCGAGGGGCAGGCGTTCTGCTACTTTTAGATGTGTCCCTGGTCCAAAACATCTGAATCATATGCCTGAATTGCATCCTCAGCACACAGTCAAGCCCTACAGAGTACTGCCAATGACCTAATTATTTGATCCAGGTCCATTTAAGCAGGAACAAATTTAAAAGTTGCATCCCACTGGACTTCTATGACCAGACTTCAAGACTTGTGCCATTCATTGCTCAAGTTCTCCAACAGTAAGCTTTGCAGATTTCTTTCTTTCTTTTTTTTTAACCTCCCTTGCCATCATCCTCACTGCAACTGGTGGCACAATAAACATGGATCCTCAACCAGCCTTATTTTTCGCAGTTCTGGGTCTTCTTCTTCAACTTTAAAATTCTGTGCTGACGACAGACATCGGCAAGTTTTGTTTGGTAGCTATTTTCTTGGAAATATTTCTTGATTTATGGAGATGAACACACATTTGACCTATTTGAATGGTATACACTTTTGTTTTTCCCATTTTGAAAAGGGAGTAAGTGGTACCAAAAATATCAAAGTGTTTTTTTGGTGAACATTCATAATATCCTTTGCTGAACACATCCACTCAAGTCATGTACTTATATCTCCTAGTAATTATGCAGAGCATTGCAAGGCTCAGTCAAAATATTCATCCATTTCTACAAGAGTTGTAAACAATAACCTAATAATGATTGAGACACTACTATGTGCTACTTCTTTCATGTTCACTTTAAATCCTTAACAACATATAGTCTGCATTAAGAAAATATTTGTGTCCTCTTGAATTATTTTTCCTCTCTGTCACATAACAGTTCATAGAGGCAGCAATCTTGACTAGGGGTTGCTAAACATTTACACAACAGAAGTATATATTTTTCAAAATAAATTAACTTGTATAAATTGTATAAAAGTCATGAAAAATCCCCTGAAAATGTTCATTCTTAAAATAGCATGTATTCCACATTGAGAACCTTTTCTGCATCACAACAGGGTTCACATTTACAACCCACTGTTTTCATTGGTGGGATGAAGGCATATGTCACTGATGTTCTGCTTCATAAACACAGATTGAGTGATGATTTTAAATGTGAAGATACATGAATTATTAATAACTTTTTTTCTAGCAGGATGAAGGGTTTCAAGAAAGAACGAACATCAGCCTCATTTGAGGAGGGTCACATGTGTCTGACCTGAGTCGTACCTTTATGGGAGGTAGAAATGAAACTAACACCAAATCTGTTTTTAACGCCCTCGGGGCAAGTGGATGATGAATCTAGACGCAGTGCGTCAGCAGTCAGAATTATAAAACTATGAGCACAGTGAGGAATAATATGGGTTCAAACGTGGGCTGGGCTGAAAGTGCGCACTCAGATGGTGCTAGTGGAAAGCTAAAAATTGTTAGGGGGGTGTGAGAGAAGCATCAGAATGAGGACTGGTTTTATTTTCTGATCAATGGCAGTGACTCACTGTGGATCCACTTCGGGTACATGAGAATGATCCAAGAGGTCCTGTACCCTGAGGACAGGACTGAAACTTGGGCAAACGTGGGCACCTACATGCTCGTATATATACTTTCTGGGAGAGTATATGAGACTGTGTATAAGGGTGAGGGAAGTGCACCTGTTAAGTGATAGACCTCAGCAGCAGCAGCACGATGGCTGTGTGGGTTTGTGGTCTATAACGGATGTTTGACAGGCTGATGAGCTCTGGCACTCACACACTGCTTCCTCCACACGTTCTCCCTCCTCTGCCTGTCTTCTCATTTCTTCAGGCAGTGGGCAAACACTCCCTCCCTCCTTCTCTCTCACATCTTAAACACTGTCTTCCCAGTTCCACTATTTTCCCTCCTGCTCCTCCAATCCATCTCTGCATGTTGTTTTGGCTGATTATGAGTTTGACAGGTCTTCAGAGAGAAGCATGGAGGGAGGGGAATCAAACAATCTCTTCAATTAGACAGCCCACACAAACGCACATCTGAACTCTACACCGTCTTCATCAGCTGTCGCAGTTTTCATCTTTCAGTTTCAGACACCTTTGTTCTAGAGCTGAAAACACACTGTTCACAACAAAGGCGAGAGAAAACCATTTAGCTTTGAAGAACAGGAAGCCACGGCAAGCTTTTAAGGTTTATTTGCATTGAAGAGAGGGGCTCTCCCTGCTTTTCTGTTTTAATTGACCAGTTTCCCTGAAATTTGTCAAATCACCACAGTGATTGCTGATGCAAGGGCATTCCTAAATAATTAGAATTTGAAATATCTTATTTAAATTAGTGTAGTTGTGTTAAAGATGAGGATGATGGAAAGTTGCTCTGCATTAATTACACCTACTTGTTTAAAAAGGGACAAAAAATGATGCAGTGTAAAACTAGTATACTCTTCCCTTTTTTTTTCTGAAAATAAAGCCCACACACTTCAGTGTAATTTTGCTGAGATTTTATGTGATAGACCAACACAAAGTAGTTCTTATTGAACTTCGTAGAACCACCTTCAGCTGCAATTTCAGCTGTAAGTGTTTTGGGGGGTTCTCTCTACCAGCTTTTCACATCTAGAGACTAAACATTTTTCCAATCTACTGAGCAAATGGTTTAAGCTCAGTCATATTGGACGGAGAGAGCATCTGTCAACATCTACCCTCAAGCCTTGCCACAGATTCTAAAGTGAATTTAAGCCTGGGCTTTGACTAGGCCATTCTAACGCGTTGACTATACTTTGATCTAAATGTTTTCTAACTGTGGTGCAAGTCATACTGGTTTGTCTGAAGTCAGAACATGGACCTGAGATTGACATGAAGCCCAACTAAACCATGTTCCAGTTTTCAGGTTCCCAAATCATTGGCTTTGTTAACAAAGTGTCTCGTGCAACCACTCTCAGCCATACAAACTAATTATTCCATATATTAAGCACCAACATGTCTGCTGTAGGAGGCTGGTCTGTATAGTACTGTTTGTGTAAATAATAAGAACAAACCGTTAACAGTGCACATAAACTGTTTTTTTACTGCAACTGTCTCTAAATTTGATATGAATTTTGGATTTTGAGGTTTGAATTGGTAAGAAACTTTTAACTTTCCCACTTAAAATTCTGACTTATAGGGATGTTTCTGTGAGTTTTTCAACTTCAAACTGGAACAATCCAGCGTAAAAAAAAACATGTTTAAGTTTTGCTGTGGAACGGTTTTAAAATAAATGCCACTATGCTGGTATTTGGAATAAAAGTACTTCAAATTTAAGAACCACTGATCTAAGCTGTTCCACTGCAGCTCTGGTTGTATTGTTTAGGGTCATTGTCCTGCTGGAAATTGAACCTCTCCCTTCCATAAAGGGAGACTTGTGGAGTTCAGAATAATTACTATTATCCTATCAACAGATTTTTCCACAGTTTAATGCATCTTTTGGCTGCTTCTCTGATTAATGCTCTTGTCTCATTAAATAGCTGGCCATGTGGTTTTGTAGAAGTGCCATATTTTTTACATTTTTAGACAATGGCGAGAACAGAGCTCTGTTAGATGTTTAAAGCCTGGGATAATAACCCTAACTCTGCTTTAGACTTCTCAATGTTATCCCCTGACCTGTCTGCTGTTTTCTGTCGTCTTCATGTTGCTTAAGCAGTTTGTTGCACTGGATTCTATTAAGGGGGAATCAGAGTAAATAGAGCTGAATATGGCACTTTTTCAAATGTTTAGTTGTACAGATTTTTTTTAAAAATCATCTCTTTGTTTCTATTCTGCAACTATGCACTGCATTGTGTTGGTCTGTCACAAGAAACCCAGTTAAAATACATTGAAGTTTATGGCCAAAATGTGACATACTGTTCAAAATATTCAGGCGTATGAATGGTTCTGAGCAAGTGTGTGCAGATTTCTATGGAAGCAGAGATGCACATGCAGGCCTTTGGGGTTATGTGATGACTAAATACCAGAGAAAACACTCTAAATCTAATGACGCACTACTCAGGAAGGAAGAAACATTCAAACAGAAAGCAGTGGAGGAAGTGAGATAGATGAGGTCCATCCAGAGCCTCCGGACAGCAAATACTAGATGAGTCAATACTGTAGAAATACTGATGGCGCACTGCAGCATACCTGTAGGGGCTCAGACCTGTTGATGCAATCAACGCTGGATTTCTTGAGTTCTCACTCCGCTCCCATCTGTCTCCTCTCCGCTCGGCTGTCAACCTCTCCCATCTTTCCTCCCACAGCTCCTGCTCTGTTCTCCTCCTCCTCCACCTCCTCCTTGCTCATTATGAATGTGCTTGGAAAAGCAAACATTTCTGCAAAAGCCACTTTCTTCCAAATATGAAATCAGCCTTATATTTCCAGGGGTCATTTACACCATCTTCTTGTGTGATTTTAGTTTTTTATTTATTTATTTTTTTTTTTTTTGCACATTTGCTCTGTGATCTTGCTTCTTGGGTGGTGTTAATTATTGTAAAACACACTGAATGTTAATTCAGATTTACTGAAATGGTGTGAAGAGTTTGTTTTGCTGCTAAACATGAATAAAACAAACCTGCTGACATTTGGGAGATTTTTTTCCCTCCTGCAGCAGTGACAAACTTTCTGACAATGTGTCCTTACAAATCCAGTTTTCATCCCTCCCTCTGAATCTTTTGGTCATCCCCCATATTGATCTCTCTATCTTTCAGCACTTGCTCTGCTGACCCGGAAGCCTCCAAGCCTGTTCTCGCGGGCATCATGACCATAAAGCCAAGATGTGAGGCTATTTATATTTGTTCCTAATGAGGTGAGATTTCTCTCCGCCATAGCAACAGTCTCTATGGCTACCCCGCACTTGGATACCAGTCCCCCCCCATCACCCTGTTTTTAAATGTCTATTATGGGCTGCTGTCACAGCCTAATTAATTCCGAGTTGCCGCCCCCTGGTTGTGCTGAAAGCACCTCGACATTAGCACAAGTTTACAGCTGAGCTCTGGGCAATTTGGCAGCATCAGGTTTATCAATATTAAAATCACCAACCTGATGCACAAATCAGCACATGCAACAAGCTGCTGAGAGGAGCAGAGACCCTCTACAGGTGCTCTGGTTATTTGATCTGAAATACACATGCCACACAAAGAATACAGAACCTTGCAAAAGTATTCATACCCCTTGAACCTTCGCCTATTTTAATCACACTACAAGCGACTTTATGTGACAGACTAACACAGGATAGGAAAATGATATAATATTGAAAATAAAATGACTGAAATCAGGAAGCATATGACACAACTGACATGGTTGCTCGTTTAAGATAAAAAACTGTCAAGGAGGGCATTAATCTGAGAAGCAAGAGCACCATGATTACTCTGGAGGAGCTGCAGAAAATAGAAAAATAGAGAAAAATAGCACAGCAATATGTGAAAGAAAGTATTTTGGCCAGATGAGACCAAGTTTAAGCTTTTCGGCCAACAAGGAAAACTCTACTTGTGGAGGAAAACTAACACAGTACATGACCTGGAAAATACCAACCCCTCAGTGAACATAGTGCTGGCAGAATCATGCTGTGGGGATATTTTTCTTCAGAAGAGACAGGGAAGATGGTTAGAGTTGATAGCAAGATAGATGGAGCTAAATACAGGATAACCTGTTAGAGACTGTAAAAGACTGGAGACTGGGACAAAGGTTCAAGCAGGACAATGACCTCTAAATACACAGGTGTTATAAACTGTTGAGATCAAAGCTTGTTCATGTATCTATAATGGCCTAGTTAAAGTTCAGACCTAAACCCAATTGAGAATATGTTTTAAGACTTATAAACTGATGTCAGAGACACTCTCCATCCTGGTTGAGCTATGTTGCAAAACAAATGGGCAAAAATCTCAGTCTGTAGATATGCAAAGAGGGTACCATAAAGTATAACTTTGGGACACTGAACACAATTATGGAAAAGAAATAAATAAAACCATGTACAGTGAATCCGGAAAGTATTCACAGCACTTCATTTTTTCCACATTTTGTTCTGTTACAACCTTATTTCAAATTCTATTAAATTAATCTAATTTCTTAATATTCTACACAGATAACCCATCATGACCATGTGGAAAAAGTTTGAGTTCTTTTGTGAATTTATTAAAAATAGAAAACCAAGAAATCACATTTACGTATTCACAGTTTTTGTCATTAAGCTCAAAATTAAGCTGTTTCCACTGATCATCCTTGAGATGTTTTCTACAACTTAAAGGGAGTCCACCTGTGGTAAATTCAGCTGATTGGACTTGATTTGGAAAGACACACATCATAAGGTTCCACAGTTAACAGTGAAGGTCAGAGGTCAAACACCAAGCATGAAATTGAAGGAACTGTCTATAGACCTCTGAGACATGTATGTGTCAAGGCACAAATCTGGGGATTTGTGCCTTGACACATACAAGTCTGTAGCATAACAAATCTCTATCCAAGGATAGAGGAAATATTTCTGCTGCCTGAAGGTCCCAGTGAGCTCAGTGGCCTCCATCATGGTAATAGAAAATGTTTGGACCTCCAGGACTCTTCCTAGAGCTGGCGGCTGTCTAAACTGAGCGATCGGGGGAGAAAGGCGTTAGTCAAGAAGTTGCCCAAGAATCCAATGGTCTCTCCATCAGAGCTCCAGCTTTTATCTGTGGTGAGAGGAGAACCTTCCCAGAAGGACAACCATCTCTGCAACAATTCACCAATCAGGCCTGTATGGTGGCGTGGCCAGACGAAAGTCACTCCTTAATAAAAGGCACATGGCAGCCTGTCCGGAGTTTACCAAAAGGCCCCTGAAACTCAGACTTTGAGAAAACCAAAATCATACAGGTGATGAGACACAGATTGAACCCTACAGTGAAGCATGGTGGTGGGAGCATCATGCTATGGGGATGTTTGCAGCAGCAGGAAACTGGCAGACTAATCAGGATAGAGAAAGGATGAATGCTGCAATGTACACAGACATCCTGGATGAAAACCTGCTCCAGCGTGCTCTTGACCTCAAACTGGGGCGACGGCTCATTTTTCAGCAGGACAACGATCCAAAGCACATGACCAAGATCTCAAAGGAGTGGCTTCAGAACCACTCTCTGAAGGTCCTGGAGTGGCCAAATCAGAGGTCCAGACTTGAATCCGATTAAACATTTCTGGAAAGATGTGAAGCTGGCTGGACAGACTTCTCCATCCAACCTGACGGAGCTGGAGAAGAACTGCAAAGAAGAAGAATGAGCGAATCTGCCTAAAGACAGGTGCGCTAAGCTTGTGGCATTGTGTTCAAAAAACTTGAGGCTTGTAATTGCTGCCAAAGGTGAGTTAACAAAGTATGAAGCAAAGGCTGTGAAAACTTATGGAAATGTGATTTTATTTTTCTTCTACTTTAATAAAACTGCAAAAATCTCAAGTCTTTTTCCACATTATAATAACGGGGTATTTGTGTGTAGAATTTTGAGGAAAAAGACTAATTAATACACTTTGGAATAAGTCTGTAGCATAACAAAATGTGGAAAAAGTGAAGTGCTGTGAATCCTTTCTAGAAGCACACTGTTTCATTCACCTTTTACTTCACAGCTATGCGCTGCTTTGTGGTGGTCTAAAACCCCAAATCACATTAGAGTCGCTTATCTATGGTGGTAACACTATGAGTGTGATTACTTTTGCAAGGCATTAAAGATGTGTGATGTCTGTCTTCTGTGCAGATGCTGATGGGTGCTCAAAAGGGAGGAAGTGGATGTAGCACAAGACCTCAGCAGAAGAGCTCAGATCATTATAGTTACTGCAGCTAGGGTCACACAGGTGTTGAGCTCTGCCGGCTCATTTCCTGCCACAAAGCAAGACGGCCAATCAATAAGGCGACAGAGCAACTTCTGGAGAAAGCCACACAGAAGCAGAGAAGCAAAGGAAGGTCGGGCCATATATATATTTTTCTCTCAAAGTAACTCTTGCTTGCTTTCTCCTGATGGCAGACACTCTGAGCCAGCTGCATGCACATGTACACACACGCAGGTACAAACACACATGCAGTGACAGGTGCGGCATTGTTATGGCATGTCCAACTCTGGCAGCTTGTTTTCCTCTCAGACCTCTCACCCGGTGTGATGACTCAGAGACGGGAAGATGAAAGGACAGGCAGGGACACGGCAAAGGAGACGGCGGGCGGGGGGCATGGGGGGACTCTGACAGGAGGGACTGCAGGAATAACTCGAGTGTAAAAAGGTTAAGTAAATGATACCAGTAATGCTATGTTAAGAGACCACCATGACCTCTGCTTGGCTGTCTGCATATGCAAATAGCTGCATATGTGTCTGACCCATTGTCCCATTAAAGCAGGTGGCACCAGTGATGTCTGCTGTCCTCCCAGCAACACACACACACACACACACACACACACACACACACACACACACACACACAGTCTCTCTTCTTCTGTCTGTTCTCTGTGCTGTCAGTCCTGCTAAATCTAACGTGCTTGAAATTCACTCATCATATCAGGTGGCCTCGCTGACACCAATGTGTGCACGCATGCAAACACACCCACGCATGCAGGAATAACAGCATGCTGGACCGGCTCGATTATACAAGCAGAGCGGCTCAAACCTGACAGGAGGAAACAGGCACGAAAGGAAACACGAAAAGAAATATAAAGGGCTTATTTGCTCGTGTTGTGTAAGCATGTTTCATTCTTCCCACTCTCAGCCTACCCCTCACCCACACAGGTTAGATCCAATAGCTGGCGTTCCGGGCCTCTCTCTAAATCTCACAAACACAAACATCTCCATGTGAAGGAATATTGCAGCCGAGCTCTTTTCATAATCTCTCCTTCCCTGAACGCCCCACAATGCTCACAGAGAGGGGGGTGAGGGGAGAAGACGGGGAGGTAAAAACGGAGAGCTGGTAAAAAGAAAATGAAAAGAGAGGAGGTGGTGGCTATATGGGGGGGAGAGAGGTGCTCAGGAGGTAGTTGTTATAGTAACTGTGTTTCTATACCTGTCAATCAGGGTTATTTCAGGCATCTTGCTTCAATGAGGCCGCGATACAGAAAAAGAAGGAAAAACGTACAAGAGAGCTGAATCTCTGAGGTAAAATGACCAGCAAAACACAGTCTCTTTAAACATGGTTACTGACTGCCCATAGATGAGTCTTTAGATTATAGAGAATATGGAAAGTCCATGTTTAGAGAGCACACCATGGGGTATAAGAGAAAGAAAAGTCTCTCCACAGAAATATTTAAACTAAGTCATCCACCAGTCTATTTTTCTGAGGAATCTTATTTCAACCACTGTGATCTCATTCATGTGTTCATGATCTACATTTTAGTACTATTGGTAGGGGCTGAAGCACTGATGGACCAGTAAATGGAGTGGTTTGCTATTTTTGCTTTTGCTCCACTCTTTCCTCGTCACAACAGATCATTAACTGCAGACCAAGGCCCAATAAACCGAGGCGTCTCCTGGCCTATTCTAACATTACTCTTATTATAATCCAATCATAATAAAGTTAAATTCAGTTAATTATATGAGGTCTATCTGTGAAAATGTATCAATGTGAGAAAGCTGAGCTAATAACGTCAAGTCATTAAACATCGGTCAGCTATCTGACTGATCAAGTATGTGGCAACAGTGGAAAGGAACACCACAAACATTTTCAAGTTAAATTCAAAGACTCGGGGGGGCAAATCGCATTTTAAAAGGCAAACCAAACTCTATAAAGGAGAGTAAGAAAGTTTAAATATGAGTGCATCTCAGTAAAGCAGACTTTCATCAAAAAGTGTATTCATCTCATTTATTTCTCTTAATTTTGATGATTATGCCTTAATGAAAAGCTTAAAATTCAGTTAATTGGAAAATTAGAAGGATTATATAAGACCAACACAAAATATTTTAAACATAGAAATGATGGGCATATCAGAAACCCTGCACAATATTGGGAAGCGCTGTACCGCAGACAGATCAGTTTGCTTTTAGTCTCTGCTCTTTCTTCACAATGATGGACTGGCAGAACGCCGGCATTACTGCAAACAAGGTCCCTATCCATCCTACCATCACTGCTGAAGACAACACCAGGATACCTGAACACTGCTCTCTTCTAAGATGGAAGTAAAGTTTTTATTCTCTTTGGAAATTAGGCCCAACAGCCTGAAGGAAGAGCAAAGAAGGAGAAAATCCAAGTTTCTTGAAGTCCAGCGTGGAAGTTTCTACAATCAATGATGGTTTGGGTGCCATATCGTCATCTGCTGGCGTTGATTCACTGTGTTTTCTGAGGTTCACCATCAAAGCAGCTGTCTACGAGGAAATTTTAGAGCACTTCATGCTTCCCTCTGCTGACAAGCTGGATGGAGATGTTTATTTTATTTTCCAGCAGACTTGGCACCTGCCAAAAGTACTAATACCCGCTTTTATCACCACGTTGTTACTGTGGTTGATTGGCTCCAAACTGACCCCGACCTGAACCCGATAGAGAATCTATGAATTACAGTCAAGAGGATGATGAGAGAGGACCAGACCCAGCAATGCAGACAAGCTAAAGGCCGCTATTAAAGGAGCCTGTACTTCCTTAACACCTCAGCAGTACCCCTGACTGATTGCCGCCATGCCACGCCGCATTGATGCCATAATTCATGCAAAAAAGAGCCCCAACCAAACATTGAGAGCACACACTACACAATAAATGGACAAACTTTACAACTGGGCAACGTTTCTAAACTAAAATAAATTTTTATCAGTTTCAAAGACCTCGACAGGAGATCTTTCCTGCCCACAGCCATCACCATCTATAATATCTCCTTAATTAAATGAATTACGTCAACATTTAATTTCCCTTTGGGGTGAATAAAATATTTTTGAATTTGAATATAATATTTTAATGCTCTGAGTAACAACAATTTGTGGTTTTCGTTATCTGTTAGCCATTATCATCAAAATGAACAGAAATAAACACTTGAAATATCTCACTCAGTATATGGGTCACACCTATTGAACTAAAATAAATTAAATTTCCAATGATATCCAAACTTATTGAGATGCAACTGTATATTAGATCCAGCAATTGAGTTTTTAATCATTCCATCCATCTTGGACAGGTCACCAGTCCATGCACACTCTCACCTAAGGACCATTTGGAGAGACCTGTTAACCTAATTGGAGTACCTGGGGAGAACCTATGGATGCACAGGGAGAACATGCAAACTTCATGCAGAAAGACCCCAGGCCAGGGTTAAAACACAGGATGTTCTTGCTGCAAGGCAACATTGTTACCAACTGCACCACGGTGCAGCCCCATTTAATCGCAAACATATTCATCATTTCAACCTGTTAAACATGAATTCCATATAACATTTATGTTAAACATTAATTGATTTAATAAGCTATTAAAATCAGTCCTGTATGGCTGCTTCCAGCTCCACTGTATCTGCAATAGTTTAAACCAACCAGCAAAACCATCATTAACATAATTGCAGTTTAACCATTTCTTCCCATCTAACTGCTCTTCATTTGGTCTGTCCAACTCCATAAGATGTCCCACAGCTGTCTGACGTAATTATTCATCTGCAACACCTACCATTCAGGTGTTGACTCACAACGCATCTACCTTCGGCTTGTTCCCAAATTAACTGAGCTGCTGCACACATGCACTCTGCAAATGACAAACAGAGCGTTGCTAATAGAGTATCTCTATTTAATTACCGACATCATAGCCAAAGAAAAGCCTTGATTCAGCCCCCACTATAGACCAAACACATGGTGAGGAGGAGAGAGAAGCGATGAGACAAAGGAGTGGGGGAGTAAGAATAGTGTGAGCACCAATATGGCTGAGTGCTGAGTTTTTGGAGCCATTAGGCAGAAGGTAATTAATACCTGTCACTGCAGTTCTCCGTTCGCTGCCTTTATTCTCTTTCAGACCAATTAAAATATGACACTCCTCCGTTGGAGAACGCCTTGTTAAAATTAAACTCCTGAGACGCACAGACACCTTTGATAAACATATCCAGAGCTACAATTGGCTTTGGCAGCAACGGCACGCTGTATAGATAGAGAGGGAGTGGAGGAAAGAGAGAAAAATTAAAAAAAAAAAAACAAAAAAAACATGGCAGCATCTATGTGTTGTGTCACTTCCAGTAGGAGCTGTTAGATCTGATTAAAAGTGTGCATCCATGAGAGTTTGACTCACACAGAAAGTACACACTGGAGATTGACGTAAGGCTATGAGATGGTTGCAAGCCAAGAAGAGACACTGACCAGTGTGGATGCCTGGCTGCTGCCAGCACCTCACAGCTTGGGCAGCAAGGACAGATGAATGGTAAGCAGAAACAGATGAGCCATGAGAGCAGATGAAGATCTACAGAGACAGGTGGTGTGCAGAAGCTTTAAGAGCAAAGCAAGGTATGACGAACAGCACGAGAGGAAGGGAAACAAAGTATTGGAGGAATATTAGGTGAAGGTGGAGGCCTTTTCATAGGATTCAAAAGATGGATGAGTGGAAAACAGAGAGGTGGAGTGATGGATGCAGGCAGGAGACCAGCAGCTTACTGCCAACATCTCCATGCATCCTTCCAGACATCACACTGCGCCGCCATCTGCCTCCCAACCACACACACACACACACACACACACACAGGCACAGAAGCACTCTCTCACACACACACACACACACACACACACACACACACACACACAGAGGGAGGATATATGCAAAATCATTAGTGTCTCATGACACTGAATAAATATCCAGGGATGAGATCTGTCTTTAGAGAAATCACCTGCAGGGAAAATGTGATTGGATAGGATCGCGACCCCACTGCAACGTAATTTGCATGTCATCTAAATGGGATCTGGCCTCAGTGCTGAAAGGGGGTCAAAAGGCCTCCGATTAGTTGCACGGAACGACTAGCACTCTGATTGGCTGAAAGAAGCAGTAATAACTGCAGGTGAAGCTCTGCTTTCTCCTGTGAGCTGCAGGACTGCCCTCTTCTGGCAGCCCCGCATCTACAGTGTCGGTCAGGAGTTTACAAACTCCCATCACCTGCAGTTCTTTTGGACCTTTATGAATCCTTTTTTCATGGTGGACTGATATTACAACGTGCAACTTCAGTAATTTTTGTAAACAAAAGTTTAAATTCATTGCTTATTTCCCCTCCTCCACACATACAGGCTCAGATAGATAGAAATTCCCTAATATTGGATACATGTGTATTAATTTGCAAAACAAGCGCTAATGGGAGATCTGATCTCTGCTCTTATCAGAATGGTTAGAGTTCATCTAAACTGGTTGTTTTCCAAGAACAGATTCTGCCTTTTAAAGTCCATAAAGGTTTCAACAGCATCCAGGTTGAGGTCCAGTGTGTCCAAAGTACAAACATCTAGATGCTGACTTGAGATGAACTTCAAGCTGCTTCTTTTTTTTTTATATATTTCTAATAGTGACACAGCATGATGCTGCCACCACCGTGACTGACAGTTGTTCGGGTTCTCAAGTTTAAAAGCATTACCTCAACACCTCCAAACATACTTCTTATTGAGGCCAAATAGCTCAGTCTTTGTCCAAGCTGATCATAAAAACTCTCTCCAGAAATCGTTTAGCTTGTCCATGTTGGCAGCTGGAGATTGCAAAGATTAAAGATTTCAGGCTCCAGTTCTGGGGTATGTGCGTCTGTTTGTTGGCACACCCTCTGTCCATGCTGTTGTGAAACTCACTTCTCAGTGGACATTGACAGCTTCAAGTTCATGCCTTGAGTGCCGGTGGTTCCTGGGTAGTTCCTCAACATCCTTAGCAGTTTCCTTTCATACGAGGGTGAAAGTTTAGGTTGGATGGCTGAAACCTTGGACACAACCGAGTATTTGAACAGGACTAAGACCCCAAACATGTGAACATTTGTTGTGAAGAAGATGAAGCAGAACAATACCTCCCATGTCTATTGGATCTAATATTGCATTTCAACCTTTTTTTTGTTTTAATGCTGTTGGAAGACACAATGCCATCGGAAAACAATGTTCCCACATCGCCTTCCTCCACATTTAATACTGTAGTACTCAAAAGCTGATCACCAGAGAAACTAAAAGATATGACTCAATAATAACATTTGTTAATCTCAAGTTGCACTCTTACTAACTGGGATGGTTGAAATGGAAACCATCACCTGTTGTCTGATTACTTAAAAAAAATGATTTAACCCCAGGGGGGAGGTGAGAGGGGGCACTGAGATCACTGACATGTCATTCCCAGATAGTCAGCTGATCAGAATTATGACAAAATAAATTAAGATCTCCAGCATAAACATCCTTTTCTCAACAGGAGAGCATCAAAAGCAACACACGTCAGAGAAATGAAATGAAAGGACGTCACGCTCCAAGCCTCATTCTTTGACCCACGTTCAGACCCAGTTAGCTGGAGCTTTTCAAAATGCCAGCACACATGCCAAGACAGGAAACGGCGCAACAGCAGCCTGATATAAAAGCTTCTGGAACGGCCACAAACTTAACCCAAGCAAAAACGAACGGACTATGGTTAAAAATCATTCATGGCAGGTGACCAGTTTAAATTAGCTTTACCAACTCTGTCAAAGGACAAGCCACAATTATGCCAGAGGAAAGATTTCACTCAATGTTAATGGGGCTGAATAAACATATCTGAGGATATGGCTGCTGTCAGAAACATTGCATCTAATTGTAAAAACTGTCGGTCAAGTTGCAGGCTCTTTTTGACATTTCCACTGGAAATCCATTAACCAAACCCCATACAGATGTAAAAGTTGATCCATATCCATCTATATAGCTCTATATCTAATCAACTGTATTGATTTTTTTTTAACCTGTTTGAATAAGAGAAATCCACAATAAATCCAACCTTGTATACCCAGTTCTTGCTTTTAAAAGGTGAACTGAAGATGTGTTGCTTTATCACTCCACTCTGAAGTAAGAATGTTTCAAATAATTAAAATCCCAACATGAATGAGATTCACGGCAACAATGAGTGCATGTTAAATTCCGACCAGCCTTCTCCCTCCTCAAAAACGCATGAAGCATGTAAAGATACACACACCTCCAACTGGTTGCCTTTTTTAAATCACATTAGAGCTGAGGAATAAAAATAAAAACATAGCATGAGAGGGCAGCACACAGATATTTTAGTTAACCACATACAGAGTCTTATTTATACATATATTTATATAATAATCATTTCTCCCACTTGTACAGCCTCTGATTGTAACACAGAAATAAACCCACATTCCCTGGGCAAAAGAAAGAAAACAGAAAAGTCATCTGTCATCACCTACAATAGAAAAACCTACAGGGTTCATCTGCTTTTATACATGACTGAGGCATCAGTATTCGTTACAAAAATAGGATTATAGTTGATACAGAAGCAGTGAAGTTTGATTAACTGGGCGAGGGAGTGACTAGACCACTCACCCAGACAATAAAGACAACCCTCCAAACTAGGAAAAGCAGGAGCCTATCAGAGATTCGTCCATGAGTGTTTGTACAGCAGTCCAGCTCATTCAAGGAGTCAGTTGTCAGCGGGAACGAGTTAGAGTTTAAATTAATCAACAAAACCGCTAGAAAAGAGAAAGAAAAAAATAACCTCAGGAGGAAAGTGGCTAGGATTAGTGGAGTGGAGAAAGATGAACTCTTTTAGGAAAAGTGCTGTTCAAAAACTGAAAAAGAGAGGCAAAATTAAACAAAAAGGGGTTTTGAAATTAGTGAAGTTGGGGGGGGGGGGTTTTGGGAAAAAAGTGCAAAGCAGCTGTGAGGTCCTCGTCCTACAGCTGCTGTTGGTGAGAAAAACTCATGTTTAAGATGAAGAGGGGATGATTGAAATGAAGTGTTATTGCTGAGGATATTTTTTATTTGGTGTTAACATGTGAGACGAGGAATGGGGGGTGGGGGGGTGAAGAGCAGAGTTATTGTTGGGGGTAGTAGGGCTGCTGCTGGGGGGGGCTGCTGTGGGTAGCCAGGGTAGGGCTGTCCTGCTGGGGGGGCTCCTGGGTATCCTCCCTGGCCCGGGGTTGCCTGGTAGGGCATGTAGGGCATGTTGTACGGGCCACAAGCATAGGGGTTATAGCCCATAGGCATCTGGTAGAATCTGCAGGGACAAAAGGCAAAACGAGGTGAGAGATGTTTGAGAAACCTCAACACGCTGCAGTAATGCAGAACCAAGATATGTTTGAAATGAAAAAATGTGCGACTAATCATGCCTGAAGCCTGAGTAATTAAAAAAAAAAATAAAAGCCTGTAATTAAAAAGAAAAAATTCAGGGGAAATGAAGTTTATCATTTCCAAGGGTTGAGAAGATTGCTAAACGCCAACATCTACGGGGACAATTATCTGGCTGGTTTTGATCATTCTCAAGTTGAGAGTAAAGACTCACCCTTGGTAGCCTTGGTAGGTGGGATAAGGTGGTCCTTGTGCCTGTGAGGGTGGTGCCACAGGTGGAGGGTTATTCATCGGAGGGCCAGTGGGTGCTGGGGTGGCGGGGGTGGCTGAGGCTGCCTGAGGGGTGAAGCTGGGAGGAGGTGGTCTGGAGGGAGGCTGAGGTTTCTGCTGGGGCTGCTGTTGGACCTGTTGAGGTTGCTGGGGCTGAAGTGAAAACAACACACAGACAGAAGAATTAGAACAAGATACAAAGATACTATTATTAGTTATTAGCTAGTGAGCACTTACAAAGACAGTCCTGGGAGCAGGGGTGGGACCTGGGGTGGGAGCTGGGCCTGCAGGGGTGCTCTGGTAGGCAGGGACATTGAAGGATGGAGCGCTGGGCTCTCGAGCGATGCTCTGCTGCAACTCCCTGAAACGGCAAACAAAACGTTACAACCGGCCGTCTGTTGGAACGTCTCCTTCATATACAGGCTCCCCAAACTCAGGAAAAAACACTCCATAATTCTCCATCATATTTATCCAAGTATGAATACAGAACGTTTAATATGGGAGCCATTTCTACACCAGGATTTAAACCTGGAACCAAAGACTGGAAGGAAGGAAGAAAGGATGGACTGATTTAACTTTTAGAGAATGCAATGGGGTGGACGTCTGTAAATATAAACCTTTTCCCAATTCTCCATTTTGGTTTTCCACATTTATCAAGACCTGGAAAACACTTTCATGAAATTCCACATTTTTCCAGAGCATGTATCAACTCTGGTTTATGCCATTCAGCACATTTTAAAGAAGACTTAAAGTCTCTCACTTTGTCAAAATTAAGGTTGGCTTTGCTTTAAGTTTAAATAGTACAAATCTGACAGCAAGAATACAAAAGGCCCGTTTCTGTTCACGCTCCTGTCAGCTCAAACACAATCCAGTCATGTAATGCTCCAGTGAGTACGTACTTGAGCAGCTCATCACGCTCTGTCTTGCGAGCGAAAACGATGTCGCTGCATTTGTTCTGGAACTTGAGCAGGATTTCTGTCAAGTCGTTGTAGAACTGAGGAGAGAAAAGGAATGGGACACAAATAATTGACCTGGTTTGAAGAGAAGGAGAAATAATGGGTAGCGTTTCTGACAGGACAAGCATGTTTGTGTGCAGATGTTGCAGAGCGAGTACCTTGGTGCCTTCGCGCAGGTTGTTGCAGATCTCGACGTAGCTGTCGTGAGCAGAAGCCAGTTTCTTCAGGACCTCCTCCCTCTGGTTGGCCTCGTTGTTGGACTGCTTCAGGCTGCTGAACTCCTGGTGGGCCGTCTGGGGAAGCAGTCAGAGACAACCAGAGCCGTCAGTCTGGAGGTGAACACCGTTCACCACAATTATATATTCCTGCAGATTACGCTGCACAAACATTTTTAAAGTTTCTTTCTGCACCTGTACTTTAAAATGCTTACATGCATTTATTTTTTTTTTGTTTCACAGATTCCAGCAGCAAGATAAGCTCTTTAAAAACTGTTTATTTTAGCAACAGAGAACAATGTAGACATGTGACCATGAAGCAAAAGCAACATCAGCCACGTGCTCTGAGCATACCTGAACTTGTCCCAGCAGCTCTTCCTGCTTGGAGAGGCTGGCCGACACCTTCTGGTTGTAGCTCCCGTACGACTGGTCGAGCTGGGAGAGCGACAGCTGCTCTTCGTTTATGGCTCCGTCCTGGGCGAGCGCCTTCAGGAAGGTGGTCGACATGTCGAATGTCACAGCTTTGATTTCCCCCTCCAGGGTCTCCCTCTCTTTCTTCACCTCGTCCAGCTGGGCCAACAGGGAGCGCAGGACGTTCACAACCTGCCGAGGAAGATGGACAGGAGGACATGTTTATCAATCTCCAACCACCCGCCTCTGTCAGGAGGACTGCAGACCACAGCACATCTCAACACCTTTTCTTTTTCCCCTAAACAGGGCAACATTGTAGCTGGAGAGATGGGCACTTCTTCCTTTTGCTCTTTCTCAGTTCTGCTTGCTAAGTTGTTTAAGCTCCCCAGCGACACACAATGCCAAGTCAGCAAACAATATGAAAAATGGGTCGGAAAGGGCCATAAAGCACACAATGTCCTCCGGGTCTCTACAGAAACCGCCTGACGGTCCTTAAAAACTAACCAGAAAAATAAAAACCGAAGTTTTGCATCATCTAGTGTAAAGATGGCAGACAGACCTCACTGCCTTGCAGGGTCCTGGTCGGGTTGGCCGAGGGGATGGCAGCGTTGAGCTCGTTCTCGGGTTTACACAGCAGGGTGATCATGTCGCACTGGGCATTGTAGCGGTCCCTTACCACCTGGTCGGCCTGCACTGCCTTGTCCAGGATGTTGCGGAAGTTGGTACCCTCTGGGAGGACGGGAGGGAGTTGAGGGGGGGTGGAGTGGGGGGACAAAAGAAAGAGGAGAGAATAAGAGGTCACAAATAAAAGAAGACAAGCTTGGAGAAGATTGAGTAAAGGTGATGGAGGTCTTACCTGCACGAAGGGGCTTGTACAGATCTCCAGAGGGGGTTCTGTTCCAGCGCTGGTTGAACTTGCTTCTCAGCTCGTTGTCTGTTGTCTCCTCATCATCCAGCATTTTCAAAGACTGACAGACAAAAATAAACACAAAAGCAGACTTTACTATCAGAAAAATAAAACAATACATATAACATGTACCATCCCTCCATGTACAGTATGTTGCTAAAGGAGATATATATATATATATATATATATATATATATATATATATATATATATATATATATTTATATATATTTAAGTTTTTGTTCTTCATGATACTATTTGGTCACTGGCTGTATGTTTAGGACCGTTGTCCAGCAGGAAGATGAGCCTCATTAATAAGCCTTTTGTTGCCTTCAACAACTTTTCTTCCAGAACTGTTCTGTATGAAGCTCCATTCACCTCCCCATCAGCTCTTTCCAGCCTCCCTGCCCTGCAGAAGAACATCAGCTACACAGCATGATACTGCCACAACCATGTTTCAGCGTAGGGATGTTGAGTTCAGGGTGATTTCCATATGTTCAGCTGTGGAAAACTGCAAACAGGCCTTATTACGCCTTTCTGTAATGACTGAATCTTCCAAAAACACCAGATTAGTGAAGGGTACGACAAGTGTTGACCTGTTTACATATTCTCCCACCTGAGCTGTGGATCTCTGAAGCTCCTGCAGAGTTACCCTGGTCCACTTTGCTGCTGATTGTGCTCTCCTTGCTCAGCCTGTCACTTTCTGTGGACAGTTGTGTCTTGGTAGATTTGCAGTCGAGCCATACTCTTCATTTTCCAGTCATAAAACAGATCTCTAAGATGTTTGAAGCTTGGGGTATTGTTTTAAACCCAACTTTGCTTTAAACATCTCCACAGCTTTGTTCCTGACCTGTCTGCTGTGGTCCTTGATCTTCATTACACACAGGTGGACTATTTACTACCTATGTTCTTCAGAAGGTAAAGCACCAGGGAACTGAATATAAATGAAATCAACACTTTCTAGATACAATTTACAGAACATTTTTAAAACCATGAATTCATTTCCAACCACTTAATAATTTTGCACTACTTTGTGTTTGGCCTATCACATAAAATCCCAATAAAATAGATTGTAGTTTGTCATTGTAAAATGATCAAATGTGAAATTTTTTTTTTTTGCCGGCATGCAGGGCTGCAGCCTCAACTGCTATTGATGATTAAGGTTTTTAGCTGAATCAAAATGATTTAAAACAGTCAGATGCAGGAAACTCCACACAAAGGATGAACCAGATGGAAAATTACCTATAAACTCTGTAGAAAAGCTCAAATATAATTAAGCTTATATATATTAAAAAAAACAAGTGGCAAAAGCTGACATTATGGAAGCCATGTTCTTCTTTTATAAATCATAAATATGAGAAAACATCTCTTCTAGGTTGCTTGAGGTATTTATAATAGAGATTCAGACTTCTAGGCTTTTTAAAGATGTGCAGGAATCCTGTCAGCAAGAGATTCAAATTTAAATATGCAAAGTTCTGTTACTTTGTCTTAAAAATCAGACTTTGCAGAATGGCATTTGCCTGTTTAGAAAAAAGATTCTGCACATATAGCTTTTATCTTAAAAAAAAAAAAAAAAAAAACAGATTTAAAACATTGATTATGGCCTTTTTACTTTTAATTTTGACTTTTTGTACTTTAAAACCCTATAAGAGGATTTTTTTTGTTTGGACTTTTCAACTTAGACTACAAACCTGGAAGCAGAATGGGTTTTTTGCTTTATGTTTTCCTCCCATCTGTTTAATTGTTTGTGAGCAAGATGTTGAAAACATGCTGGCTGGAGATGATAAGACTCATAGTCCTTGGCCCAGAGATCAGTGGATTAAATTCTGTGATGATTCTGATCTGGGATTCACGCCATTCGTAATGATTCTGAGTTTTTGGTATTAATTTGTTTTTCTGGTACCCTTGGAGAGACCGCCAACATTCATGCCGTCCAAGCCAGCTATTAAAGAGAATTACATTCACATGCTGCTTTGTCAAGAAAGCAAAGCCATATGGCAAACATGCTGTCTGAAGCCTGTAGTTCTAAAAGTCTCTTTACTTTCAGAAACAGATTTGGGACCACAATGAATGGTACTGCGAAAGGTTAGATCGCTGCAGTCAAACTGGCTGAGCGTCTTCCACTGACCTCGTCCAGGATCTCTCTGTTACGAGTTAACAGCTCAGGCAGGTCTCTGATGAGCTTCTCGATGTTCTGCAGCCCTCCTTGCTCCACGATTGACCTGGACTTCTCAGCAATGGATTGTGGGATAGAGTCTCCAGACAGATCCTCCAGGGCAGCAGGCAGGTTCAGAGAAGCCAACACCCTACCAGAGTTACAGTGGATCAGTTATTACAGGTTTTTAGTTCACAGAAGAACCAGACAAATCTTTCTGTTGGATAAAACGCCTGAATTGCTTAGAGCTTCTAAATAACATCTCAGAGAACTGACCTAAAAAACAAAAAAGCTTTTATCAGCAGCTTAACAGTACCTGCTGCCCCATTATAGCATGAATTTTTAATACGCGTACTGACACCAGTGGTGCATGATGCTCTGCACAAGTGAATGCAGAGCAGCTCAGGGAAACAGGCTTCATCATACCCGTTGCAGAGATTGGTGGCCTCCCTCATCGTTCCCACCAGTCTGTTCACAGTGTCTGCCTTTCTCTGACCATAGATGCCCATGGACTGCTGTACGGCCATGGGAACCATCTTCTCAAATAGATCTGAAGAGCAAAGATAAATACAAACACACTTAGGAAAATACATAATTAAACATATTAAACAAAAGACTTCAGACAAAAGGTCTAAATAATAGTCCATAGCCAGATTTTATAGCTATTCAATATCTAGGACTGTAAAGTTAAACAGATATCAACACTTTCAGCATATAAATCTCCTCTAATTGTGACATTTTAACAACACTTCTATAACAGAACTAAAAATATAAGTACAGGTGTACAAAACCAGCTAAATGTAAACATGTAATGTTTTAAGTTCCAAGTTAAAATGTATACTCG
This sequence comes from Anableps anableps, assembly GCA_014839685.1. NCBI lineage: Eukaryota > Metazoa > Chordata > Actinopteri > Cyprinodontiformes > Anablepidae > Anableps > Anableps anableps. Next base: position 16,429,913 of record CM026079.1, read on the forward strand.
AGTTTAATGTTACTTGGATGTGTCAAAAAAAAAAAAAAAAAAAAATTGGCTATTTTACTATTAGTTTGGAGAGAACCTGAAAAGATGCCAACATAAACACACTTTATAGCAAGTCGCCAACTAGTTTCTGTGAAATCAGATTATTCTTGAACTACACTTGTCCTTTACGCATCATAATCACCCAACTCAGAATGAGGGGGTGGGGTTGAAGCAGACCCACTAATCTTATCCCCTCAATCCACCTTGTGGGTAGTCACAAACCTGCAGTCACTATGAACTGGGAGGGCTAATAAGGGATAGCAGGACGAGTCCCTATGTAGTGGCATGAAACTGAGCAAAGACAGCAGAATAATTCTGCGGGTGAATGGAGCAGGGAGTCAGGATGATGAATATGCTGAATAATCAGCTCAATCTGACTCATAACTGAGGATGGTGCACAACTACTTTGCTTATATTCAAAGCAGTGAATGGATTTAAATGACAACACAGAGCTCAGCGTGATCGAGGGGAAATCCAAAACACACACATCGTGCATGTTTAGGTGAATGCTGCGAGTTGTTAAGACACACCCCTTTTGGTTCTGTAATCTCAGCTCAGTGATCTGAAAGCATCACACAGAGCCTGTGATCTCAGTGGATTGGTTTGTATTACGAAGGAGGGAAATGATGCGTGAAGTGTTTAGTTACGTGTTTATTGCAGGAATATGATCTGAAAGAGACTCGGAGGCGTCAACAGTGGTGGTTTGGTTTCAATCTCCGATTCTTTATTATTGAACCAGCTATGGAGATGTCGACTGAAACAACGATGAAGTTTCTACTTATGGGTTTACAATCGTACCTGTGTATTTCTGGCTGAGAGGAGGTGTGATAGCAGTAGCTTTGACAAGAGCCGCCTTGCCGATGTGCTCCAGGTCTTTGACCTCAGGAACACGGTCGTGATAGATGAAGTCGTTGTCTTTCTTGGCTGCAGTGAGAGCTCGGTTAATCTTGTCAGTCAGGTCCTTCACGCTCACGTATTCATCGTAGCGAGATGCAACAGTCTTCACCAGCTCTGCTGCATGCTACAGGGTTGGACAATTTGCTTCATAAATATCGTGAGAACTTTGTTTCTCGTATTTGTTTCACTGTTTAAGGTCAAATTGATTACATCATCAAGACAAATGCAAGCTTTGGGAAAATTAGTTTACCTGCAGACGAGCAATCTCCTCCCCAAAACGCTTCTTCTGCTTGGCAAGGATGCTCTGATGCAGCTCGGCATTGGCCTGCATAATGCAGTGCTTGGCTGCCAGCACTGGCAGCACTTCCTGAAAATAAAAATACTGACCAGGGAGAGGCAACCACAGAGCAACACGCAGGCACACAAACATGAATATGCACACATGCGTGCATGACAGCAAGGCAAACCAAAATGAGGGAAACCCACACCGGCAAGATCAAATCACAATTGGCATCATGGCAGCCAAATCACAAGTGGGCACGAGCAGCAAGGGGTGTGCAAACATGGCATAGCACAGCATAAGCACATGGACATACAGACAACGAGAGCCACCACCAACACGAGGGATGCAGGAAGAAAAAAAAAAAAAAAAAAAAGAAAAAAAAAGACAACAGGAGAGAGAAACAGAAGAGGCCATGAGTGTTTAACCTTTCAGCAAAAGCTGCTACACCTCAAAGAAACACCCGACAACTCTGCATGTTTGTGTTATTTGAGATTTTCAGCCACGACACAGACACTGCTCTCTAGGTATGCCTATACAGACTACTTTCTAGTAATAAAACTCAAGATAGAGGAGAACTGACTGCATTTTTACTTTTTAAAAGTGTCACAAAGAGAAACAAGAATCTCTATTTTTGGCATCAAAGAACAGATTAAACTGTGCAGAAAATGTATTTATCCAAGTTAGGTTTTTTTTGTTTATAATTGCATGAAGGCCACGATAAATGATCATTTATTTTCAACTAATTAGCTTAACATTTAGCAACAGCTGGATAAAATAATCAGAATTAGGGAAGGTCTGGGATGAGATTATTACAGTATGCTAACCACTTTTACTCCATTAACAAGAAATAAAAATTCAACTGTTCATACATATTTCCAGTTGCGAAAAAGACGAACATGTCTCGAAACTAAAGGAGTTTATGACTGTTGTTTTAAAACTACAGCTTGTAAACTATGAGCAATAAGTCTGTAAAGCAGCTGACTGGAGGCGCTACCCAGGCTAATAGCCTGACTAAATAACCAACTAATATCAGCCCATTTTAGTTGTGTTGGTTTATAAAAGCCAGAAGAACAAAAAGGTATGTTCTGAGGGTTAGACAATAAAGATCAACTCAAAATAAACAAATAAATTGTATAGCCGACGTATTTACAGCTGTAATAACTAGTATATTACTTAATTTTTGGCATCAACAATGTGAAACCAATTTATTGTTACTCAAAGCTAAAATACTGTTCATAAATGCCCATGCCTCGTCCAAATAAAAATAAACTATATCTCAAAATCAGGTTTCTCTAAGCATTTTCCAGAAATAGCTAAATCATGTGCCACACAAACAAACTTCATAGACAAGACCTGGAGCTCTTCTATTTTTTTTAAGATTCATAACGCAAACTTAAAGAAGATAAACTTTATGAAAAAAATACACCACTAAACTATGAATATATAATTATTTATTAAAAATATCATATTCTGTACCACTAGTTATAAATTTAACAGCAAATCTAATTATTTTTAAAAATGCATACAAATTTGTTATTAAAATGGACAAATTTTAAAACATTAAACAGCTTTTTTCATTTTAATTTACTTGACTTTCAAAATAAAAGCTTGCAGCATTAAGCTTAGCATGTTTTAAAGAGTCAGAAAAGAACTTGTTTTTTTTAGCTGCTCATGATTTGATGGTGAGAAATCAGAAAGAAAACAGCTCAGCTTTGGTTTAGTTAAAACCAACCAATAACAGTGAAAATAGGATGAAAAAGGACCAATGAGAACAGAGAGGCTAGAACAGTCCCACAACCCGTCTCACATATACAAGAACGATCTGACACACAAAGCTCCATCATACAGAGTCCGACGTCTTCATGTCCTTGTCAGCCGTTTAATGGTTACACCGTGCTACTCTGTGATCGCTTTGGTTGCTTACCTTTGGAAGGTTGTCTTTGTATTGGCACTGCTTGAAGGCTTCGCCGTAGAAATCTGCAGCCTGATTGGCCAGCTTTGCAATCACAGCATCTTTCATCCTGTCTGTTGGATAATCAAAACATCTTACAGTCAAATATATAAGCATATTGTACAACTACTAAGATTCTCTGGCTGTTTAAGCTGATACATGCATTGTCCCATCACAGAGAAAGAACTCATTTACAAGTAAAAAGTTAACTCTGCAGATTAAATATCTATTTTTAAAAAGTGCGCTTACTTCCTGGTGTAATGTACAAAACTGTTTTATATAAAACGTCTAACGAGCAATTCTGCAGACAGAATCAGGGCAGAAGCTGTGGGCAACCGGGATCAAAACAGCCCCCGTCATCCTTAGAAATTAATGAAGACAATAAAAATGCAGTGCGGTGTAATTAGAGAATTGCAAAGTTTGCTGTACTTAGTAAAAAAAAAAAAAAAAAAAAAAAAAAAGTGCAAGTTATTTTGTGATGCACATTTAAAAGTTTAACAGGTGTTAAAATGTGCTGCCGTTCCATTTATGGGAAATCTAAAAATATGAAGTAAAAATATATAAATAAATCACCAGCACCAGTAGAAGAGCTGTTAATGGATAGATGGTGAACTGGTCAGTCTGGCCTTCAGTACCTGAGGTGGCTTTGAGGAAGAAGACCTCCTGGGCTTGGGCCAGCATGATGGTGCTCAGAGTTCCTACAGTCTCAGGACAGATGTCCATGGTCGGCTCTCTGCTCAGTGCAGACAGCACTGTGTCCTTGATGTGACTAAACGCTCCACTCGCCAACTGTGATGAAGACGTTGAGATCAGATCAGATGTTTAAATTACAACTATCTGCAAACTCAAAAATCTGATTGTTTTCCTTCCATTAGTGAATGCACCAAACATAAAGTGCCACTGGGTGGCATTGTCAACAACACTGGTCAGTTTGGATGCTTTTACAGAGGGAGACTCAAAGGTAGGGTAAGAAGAAAAGAGTTTTAGATGTTATTTAAAGGATACTTTTTTTCTGCAACACGTCTGTGAGAATGTAAGAGAGTTTTTAGCAGATAACCTGAATCAAATGGATGAATTCCCTCATCAGCATTCAGTCTTTCAGTTCTGCAGAGGCCTGGTAATGAGCCAGTGTGTGGGAGAGGGGTCGCATCTAAAAGTTACAGGATATAGTAGCTCTCAAGGACGGCATTTTGGCACCCTGATTAAGGTCACCTGGCAAGACTCTGCAAAACCTGACAGCATGCCGGAGAGGTAATACAGCCATTTGAGTCAGGTGTGTTGAACCAGGGACAAATCTAGAAGTTTCAGCCTGCGGCCTCGAGGACTGGAGTTTGAGACCCCTGCTGCGGACAATACACACCAAGACTGTTGTTTTATATTGCTCGCCTTTCCAAACCCACCGATCACTAATACAGAACAAAAAGTTTAAAAGGTCAAGTCCTTACACTGTCTTAAAATAAATTTTAAAAAAAAAGAAAAACCTTGTTTAACAACAATTAACAACTCCCTTCTCTCACACAAAGCTTGACATTTCATCTGCTCCCAAATCTCTATTGACAACTCAGGGCTGGAATGGAAAGTTATATTTTTAAAAGCTGCTCTTGTATCTTTTTACCTTACAGTTCCTAAAGCAAAACTGGCATCAACAGTAAGGCCACATTCTTTTGGAGTGGAATAATTGTTGGCTAATGTTTTCTTAGTGTTATGAACTTGGATTTTACTTGGTAGCGTAATATTTAGCCAGTTGGACAGCATCTCAGGGCAGCAGATGCTCACATCAGAAAGAAATGACACTGCCCAAAACGCTGAAGGTCACAGAGTGATGAAATCACAGATGAGAAAGACAGAAAAAAAAAAAGAAAACAGGCACAATTCGGTCTGAAACGCACAGAACCACCCACTGACATGGTGTGACTCCCTGCAGTGATAAGTCACCTCAAATTAAATTAAAATTTGGCAACAAATACCAGCTTTTCTTTTTAAAATATGTTATTTGTTGCCAAAATAAGTGCTGTACTAAAAAGTTATCTGGGATATTGAATATATACATTTTTTTCCAGAACTAAGTTGTGGGAATCGTCCTCAGTAAAAAAAAAAAACATGTTCTCTCATCAAAAGGGATTTTATTCATTATTGGACATCAGGGTTGAGTTTATTTTTCTCAAATGATTTTTTTTGGACACTATTACGACTGATTTAACAGATAACTCATGCAAAACTTAAACAACAACAACAAAAAAAACAAACAAACACAGGGGTGACCAACTCCGGTGCTCAAGAGGTGGGATCCTGGCATGTTTTACATGTTTCCCTGGTCCAACAGCCCTGAATCATATGAATGGGCCTTTAGCTGAGAACCAGAACCGGATGACATGCTGTGGGGGTGATTCAGCCACCCGAATCATCTGCATTGCAGCAGGGATGAAAATAAGGATGCTGGCTCCTGAGGACTGGAGTTGGCCGCCCCTGACAAACTACTAGAGTTGTGCAACCGAGCCATCAGCAGATCAACTACTGTGCTTCTTTATGGGTTAAAATCTCTGTCACCTGATTCTGGGTTATAAAAAGGTCCAACAATATTCCTTTACTCTAATACTTTTCAGAGCAAGCTTCCTAAAATGTAAAACAAGGAGCAAAAAAAAAAAGACAACTATACAAATCTAGACACACCTGATAGTATCTAGCAGCAGCTTTGAGACACTCGTCGTTATCAATGTTCTGCTCTGCGGCGATCTGACTGGCCAGAGCTGCACAGTTGAACAACACGCACGTCTTCTCGTAGCCCAAACTGGCCAAAGCTGCAACACAAACACAAATAATGGATGAAGTTCTTTTTTCACTGTCAAAGTATTGTATTTTCATGTCAGAAATCATCAACTTCCTTATTTGTCACAACAAAGATTTGTGTGGGGTTGAAATTTACTACAACATTTCCGCTTAACTTGATCTTGTAGAGCACAGGTGTCAAACTCCCGTCCTCCAGGACAACATTTAGAGGTGTCTCTCTGTCAAAACGCTTGAATACCATATTCATTAGCAGGACTCTGTTGAACTTGATTGCATGCTGAAGAGGTAATTCTGTCCTTCGACTCAGGTGTCAGACTTGAGACAAATCAAAAAGTTGCAGGACACCAGCCCTCCAGGACTGGAGTTTGACACCCCTGCTTAGGTCAAAGTTCACTGAAAAGATTCATGATGCAGTCATGACCTCATCTTTAATAATTCACTAACAAGAACAAAAGGTTCAAATAATGACAGAGAAGTGGGACTTCAGTGAGATTCAATATATTCCTTGCAGCTTTCTTAAGAACACAAACTGTTCATGTTATAAGGTACGAAACATCTTTGCCTATTAGGTTAGGTTAACTATGACATCTTTTCAAGTCTGTTTGTGGACACATTAAAAGGAGACAAAATCAGTGTTGTAAAGCTTTGTTTCTCATTGGGTGAGTTTTAATGCCAGCGTGAAAGAAACAAAAGGGTAAAGAAATACAGAAAACAAGACAAAATGTGCCCCAAGGGCTGAAACTGAATGTTAATGATTGGCTGTTATTTTCTCACACAATTATATTTATTGCAGCATTACTCACAGAGCTTGACGGAGCCACCGAACAGGGATCCTTTATCAAAGGCATCCTTCCATGTAAAGGTTAGGCAGAGCTGTAGAAACAAAAGCATGCTTTGTTTTCAAGTTCCTCTCCATTTAATGAACCGCTCAATCCAGAGTCATATGTGCTGCTCAATCAATTACCTGGTTTTCAGAGAATGGAAACTTGGGCTCAATAGAACACAGTTGATCGTAGTATCTGTGGAAAAAAGAAAAAGCAGAATCATAACAGCACTTGGTTTTGTGCTGTGTTTCACAAAGATCAAGTGTCATGGTTTCTGTCTTACTATGTTGTCTAGATTGTTTAAAATAAATAAAATAAAATTTGTAAAGTGAAAGGAAAAGAAAACCACCACAGGCTGATATTTGAGCATCAGATTTAGTGACTGATAGATGTGATGTAGCTGTGGAGCTGTGGTTTGAGGAACTGCTGCAGCTGGGAATCTGACAATGACTCAGGAAAAAATACCAAGGCAAAGCAAGTCAGCAGCTTTTGAACTCAGTATGTCTGTGAGGTGATGTCAACAGTCTATTTTTAACTTTGAGATAAAAACAGTCAGGGAATCCCCTATAACTAGGTCGTCAACCCGTCTTTTCTTAAAAAGCTGGCTTTCTACACAGAATCCACATACAGTTTGTTTCCAGCACAAACACACAAGGAGTCAGCTGTGTGTTCACACAGGAAAGCTGAGACGAGGCGTGCCTCGTGGCTGAACTAAAGGGAGAGAGAGGGGTAAAAAAAAAAAAAAAAAAGTGTCCCAGGCAAACACTGGTCACCAGGGTAACACTAAGCTGCAAGTCAGCCTGTCTGCGAAAAGACCCGTCGCTGTGACTACCTGGCATAGAGAATGAACGCTGAGGCCCAAGGAGCAACAACAATCAACAGTGACAGGATTCATCGCAGACATGTTAGCCTCAACAGAACCACTCATATCAGAATATTTTTATACATTTTTAACAAATGCCATTAAGACAAAAGCAACACTTAAATTAAACATATTTTAATATAATAATTTAGTTACTGCTTTAAGTTATTTGGCATGGAACAACAAATGCTGAAAGGAAGAGTCTGGCCGTCCTCAATCGAGGCATCAGTGATTGGAAACGGACAATTTTCCTTGGACTCGTACTGATTGGTGATTTTCTTTTCTCTATTCATGAATTGCATCAAAATTAAGGACCACCATTTTTGGTCAACAACCACATCAACCAAAGCATGTAATTTGACACTTTTTCGTTTGATAAAAATCAGAGAAATGTGAAAGACGTTCCATGGTGCATGAATGAGGATAATCTTGTAATTCTTTTATTTTCATATGGATTTAAATAATACTTCTGTCAACTACCTGAGGTACATTTTTCTTCTCGAATATGGTATAGTTTAATGAGTTTTTCATAAAAAAAAAATAAGCATCTGTAAGACCATAAAGTAAACAGGAAGCTGGTATTGCCCAGGAAAAGACCAATCTGTGCATCTCTAATTCTCACTCTTAACCTGGTTCATAAAAAACATCGGGGAAGTTGTTTCTGATTGACCAATAATTTTCAGAACCAATTTATTAGGTATAAAGGCTCACCTTTAATTTAAACTGAATGAAATGCCCCGAGTGTGACAAATAAAGTGTCGAAGATAGTGTGACGGAAGTCACATGACCTAAAGGTGACTAATTATTACGCACTGGCTCGGTATGTGAGGACTCCCAGTTGTTAGCTATAAATAACACTCTGAGAAAAGTTATTGTGACAAATAATAATAATAATAAAAAAACTACAAGCACATTGGTCTAGAGTAAATTATCAAAGCAGAAAACTGGAAGACAACAATTTGAAATGTAAATACCAACATATTCATATAGCCTGGGCCTTATGTTCCAAGGGTGAGTCAGAACAATGGCTAAAATATAACATAGAGGACTGGATCATAACAATGCTACAGATAGCATTATAGATAAAAAATGAATTATGTTGGTTAATATCAGGAAAGGATTTTCAGAAATCAACAGAGAATCCAGACATTACTATGAGGCATCAGCCCTTGAAAAAAAAAAAAAAAAAAAAAAAAGGTCAGCTACACTAAATAAAAGAGTCTGGCAGCTGACATGGAGAGGACACAGAGAAACGTTGTTAAAGCCCAGGTGAAGCATGTGTACTGTACACTTCCTTTATGCAAAGTGGCTGGCGAAGGGACATTTTGTTAGCCATGTCTGGTTGATAGGAACTGTGAAGGGACTTTCTATTTGGTGCTCCCAATACGCAGCCATATAGCAACATATCTGCTAATACTGCTTTGGATGAATTTCTATGATTAGGTTTTCAGCTAACTTATTAAAGTTTATTTTATATTACATATTTTAATATCATTCCAAATGTAATTTTTTAACCAATATTCGTAGTTTTCTTGTACATTTAATGTAATGTTATTTTGTAGCATTGTGGTATTTTATTTTTAGTTTACTTTGATTAATGAACTTTTATCAGTTGTTTGAATTAAATGTTGATTTTGTTTTTTCTCTTTGGATGCTCTTTTTATCCTTTATTATTTCTGATCTTTGTTGTGGGACTTTTATCACGATATAAGAATCTCTGGTCCTCAGCTTTTTATCTCATGTCTCATCATCATGAACAGAACTGTATTTTCTGAGTCTTTCAAAGCAACATTTTCTCAGTTATTTACATATTTTTTTACATTTTTATTTTCTCCAATGTTTACCAATATCTAGTTCATTGTTTATTTACTTTTTATCTGCTGTTTTTATAAAATTGTCTCCTGTTTTTAATCTTATAGAAAGCATTTTGTGTTGCCCCCACACAAATGTGTTGTGTATGAAAAATGCTCTATAATAAAGACTCACTGATTGAATAAATCTGTGAGCTCAGTGAACACAAATTTAGGGCAGTCTTAAAAAAAAAAAAAAAAAAAAAAAAAAGATAAAGTGGGAAAATTTAATTCAATTTTCGAACTTGTAAAGATAAAGTTTGAAATGTTGATAAAAATCACATATTCATTCTTCTTCTCATTTTGGTTTTAATGAAATACTATTTCAATTTTCTGTTCAAACATTTCAACCTCAACATCACAGGTTTGTCTGTTGTTGTTTTTTTAATTTTGACTACAATGTTGAATTTTTTATTACTTAAATCTGAATGTTTCGATTGCAATGTTAACAGTAAAACTATACTATTGTAACAGTAAACAGTTTTTTTTTTCTTTTTAATAATTCATTGAGTGCCTGGCTATTGACGCTGACCAGGAATGACTAAGCTTAATGACGAAGGCTGGGGTTTGTATAATGTTTACACTCACTGTATGTTTAGTTTAATATATGTTGTTATTTTTGAGTACTCTATTATAAGTATTATAGGTAATTGTTCTGTGTTTCATGTGGGAGAAGCAGTTCAACTGAGAGCAGCTGTACATGAGTTCTTGTAGCAGAGCATCTAGAACAATGGCCACCTCGACTAACACGGATAATTAGACTTGGTAAATGTCTTAGTAAATATACATTTATAAACCAGTTAGAGACATTGTAAAAGTGTCAATAAGTCTGCAATTGTAGCTTTTTAGCTCCCATGTTAGCAGCTAAAAGCTAACCTATTTGGGTGCGGCAACTAAGCAAACTCAAAAAGCCAATAGGAACAGTGTTCCTGTTAATTGTTACTTTTATCGTAGTTCATTTTTCTGCTTCTAGGTGAGTTTTTACCTCAGTAAAATTTCCAGGGAGCTCTCGTGTTTGTCGAGCGGCCTTCCCACCGCGCTCTTACGGAGCTTGTTCAACTCCTCCACGGCACGAAGGTACTCTGACTGCTCCTCGCCCGCTGGATACGAGGCTGTAACGAACTTCGACAGTGGCTTCACCAGGTCCACCTCGGAGGACTTTTTCAACGGGACTGAAATAAACGTTGCCATTTCGGCCCGTGAACGCTTTAAACGACAAAAGAAACAGGCACAGAGATCTTGGGCAAGGAACACAAACAACGGCCACCGACCCACTTCCTGGATTCTGACAGAGAACGTCAATTACGTCATGGACAACGGTGAAAGCCACTGCGCAGACTCAGTTACGTTTCACGAACACGCAAGGAAGGTGTACGATATATACAGAATAGGATAGAAATTTTATATTTTATATGTCAGTGTAAAATATTTGATGATTTTGATCAATCAAAATTTCAGAAAAAAGAGGACCATGGGTGTATAAGATAAGGAATTAACACAATTAAATCCAAAGAAGAAATTCAGTAAGCTATTTTTCCACAGTAACCACGTTTCTGTTTTACTTATTATAGGTTTATACTTATGTAAATATTTCACATTTATTTTAATCTCCCACAACACATTTACAGAAAGGTGTGGAAGTGTTTCCCACATGTAGGTAATATTCTAAATCCCAAAGTGTTTTAAAGACAAAACATTTAAAACGAGCAACAAGCACACAGAGCACTCATGCTGTATTACTGACACTATCATTTTGTAATTAGGTGTATTTCAGTCAAGCATAACGGAACAAATTAGGAAGCACAATAATGAATATTTTGGCTTCCTAAAAACCTAAATTACTCGAAATAGCTACTTTCCAGCAGGACAGTGACCCTAAAATTACAGCCAAAGCTACAATGGAATGGTTGATATTGAAGCCGATATGTTAGAATGGTCTAGTCAAAGTTATAAATCTCATTAAGAATCTGTGGCAAGATTTCAAAATTTATGTTAATGCATACTCTCCAACTAATCTCACTGTGCATGAGCTATTATACAAACAAGAATGGACTAAAATATTTGCCAATATTTGCAAAACTGGCAGACACAAAACCCTAAGACTTGTGGCTTTAGTTGAAGCAAAAGGTGGTTCTTAAAAGTATTCGACAGGAGGACTGAACTCAAATGCACCCCACCCTTTTCAGGTTTTTGATTGTAGAAATTGTTCAAAACCATGGACCTCCTTATTTTTCTACATAATTGCACCACTTAGTTTTGGTCTGTTACAAGTTCATGGCTGTAACATGCCAGTCTAAGGATTCTTAGGATAGGAAGGACAACTTAGTGGAATGCACCAGAATGCTGTTACACTCGGTCCCACGTCCTTGGGTTGAATATTTTGTGCAAAACAACACCTGCATTGTTCCTGGGTAGAAAATCGTCAGGCAGGAAAGCGTCCACCTCCTGACGGCTAACGCCAGGACGTCCCAGACAGTAAAGAACCATCTGGACATAGCGAGGTATAAATGTATGTGAGCTACAACCATTAGTCAAATCACTGGGGTCAGACTGCCTTTTTTCCTGTCCACACGGTGCTCTCTGAAGACGCGTCTTCGTATTTTTTGTAAAAGGTGATTAATGTCTCCTTTCTGATGGTAATCAATGATCATGCTGGGATGTTGGTGTGATTTCATGCCTTTGATTGAATGAATAAATTGTTGGATGATTTTTAAGTTGAACAGTGACTGTTGTCTTGGTATCACTTTTACACCCGGTATCCACGGACCTGGGGAGACGAGAGGGGACAACGAGCAACAGGTGCGAATACTTTGTCTCAACAGAACCTATACACCTCTATTCAATCCCAGGTGATCTAAAACCAAGTGTAAATATTACTATCATTATGTGTCCAAAACATCTGCTTCAAGTTCTTAACACCATTGATCTATGCTTTTAATATGTTTGGCGTAGAGTACTTCAATTGCTCAGTGATAACCTGACCAGATATATTGCTTATTTTTTCCCTAATGTTCATTCTGTTGGTGAAACATAGTTAAATAAACAGTAATTGTAGAAACTGAGAGGCGCACTATCATCTTGAGTAACTATGAATATGAGAAAGTATTTTAAAGCCAACTCTGCTTAGAGAGTATGCTCTTCACACGATTTTCTTCTTTAATAAACATGCAGGACACAGGAGAAAGTTATGAAATTATTTATTCCCAGCACATGTGGTTGTGTACATCTCCAGCATATGATACTGTGCACATGAGAAGCATCAGGTTAACAGTGGTCACCTCTTTCCGGCTCGTGCTCACACAGATAGGCAGACGGTTGGTCAGGCCTTCAGCAGACTAAAACTTTTTTTCCTTTTTTTATTTTTACATCCACTCTATTCTTATAAACACTAGAGTTGATGAACACAGGTTTCTCTGTTGTAGCACTCGCGTCCGTGTAAACGCCTCAAGAGCTACAGTCCTGGCTCTGGTGCATGTCGAGACACAAACAGCTGCTTTCATAGCCTTGAGAGTTTTATTCGTCAAACTCCTTCCGATCTAGTAAGAAAAGGATGTTTTTTTTTGGGGGGGGGTGTAGGACGTATGACTACACATCGAGCTAGAAGTTTGTTTCTTCAGTGCAGGTTTGGTCTCTAGTGTATGGAAAAAAATAACGGGGGAAGAGAAGGCGGGAGGGGGGGGGCGGGGGGGGGAAATACACTCACTGACAAATTTATCTGTCCCAAATATCCACATGCTCTTTACTAAGTAGCAAGCTAAACACAAATTTCTTTTACAAACAGATTTAAAAAAAAAAAAAAAAAAAAAAGTTTCTGACATAATGAACAAAATGATACACATGCACGCACAAATTCTGACACCTTGACAATGTAAACCTCTTCAAAAATGCCAAAGCAGATCAACCTGAACCAAAGCAGAGGCCTCCAGAGTCGTGAAGTTTCCTTTCACTTTTTGATAAGGCCACTCAAAACACGACCTGTATGTTCTGTGCTAGGCTACGACACCAAGTTCTGATGAATGATGTGGCATTTTGGTATATTACCACTGGCCTGCTGCATACAGGAGCATCCCAATTATTTAGAATATCATGGAAAACCTCATTTAAAGACAGTAATTCAATTAAAAAAAAAAAAAAAAGTGCAACAGTCATTAAAACAGAAAAAAAATCTTAAACATTTATTGCTGTTAATTTTGATGAGTATGGCTTACAGCTAATGAAACCACAAAATTCAAATTCTCAACATTATGATACAACACAAGACCAAATAATAAATAAAAAGAAGCTTTTAATGCAGATGTGTAATGCTATGGCCAATTTAATGGTCCACACAATTATGTCATAAAGACCTTCAACAGGTCATTGGTAAAGAAGCTGGCTGTTCACAGACTGCTGTATCTCACCATATTAATGGAAAGCAGAGGGGAAGGAAAAAAATACAATGGTGTACAAACAGCTTAAGCTGCTTAAAGAGTCACCACACGAAGCTGTACCCAGGATATGAAGCACTGTCAAACTCCGTTAAGCCACTCCTGAGCCAGAGACAATGGCAGCAGCATATCTTCCCTCAGCTGAGGAGAAAAAGGACTGGAGTGTTGCTTAATGATCCAAAGTCCTCTTTTCATATTAAAAGCAATTTTAACATTTAATTTGGTTTAAAAAAAAAAAAAAAAAAAAAAAAGGGTTCTGGAGTCATAAGGAAGAGTTGAGAGGCACAGAAACTAAGTTGTTTGAGGTTTATTGTGAAGTTTTCAGTCTGATGATTTGAGGCAAACTCATCTGACCATAACCCCCCCCCTAAACTTTTCATTAATATGTCTGGATACAGCCCTCTGAACAGTCAGCTTGAGGGTGTTAATGAGTTTTTGCTACATAACCGTCAAGCTAGCACCTCTTCAACCTGATTCTAAAGTCCGTAACACTTCTGAGTTTAAAAATAAAATAAAACAAAAAAAAAAAACAAAAAACAAACAAAAAAAAAAAAAACCCTTTTTGATTTAATATTCCAGTTTTTGGAGAAACTAAATTTTTGGTTTTCATTAATCATCAAAATGAACAAAAAAAACAAACAAACAAACAAACAAACAAAAAAAAAAACTTTTAAACAAATTATTCAGTGTGTAATGATTTATATGAGCTTCACCTATTCAATGAAATTACTTAAAACAAGTTGATGATTTCTAATTTATTGAGATGCAACTGTATGGCTCACCTGCTGCATAATGTTTACAGTAACAATGGATCTGGAATCAAGGCTTTGCCACCCATACAGAATTTGCAGTTTTTAGTCCCCCTCCCCCAACTTCTAAACCAGCTTTAGTGCTTTAAATTTGCACAAATCCAAGACCCACTGTCGTTTATTCCCTCTCAGAACACACCAGTCAATCAATTACCTGTTTGGTCCACTATAAAGTATGTTTCTTTTAAATAGGCACTAATGCTCCACTGGACAGCGTCATCAAGGGGTGTTATCAACCAATTTCCAAAGTCCTCTCACCATAATTCTGTAAACCAGTGTTTTAATAAAGCAGAGAAGTCAAATAATGACGTATGTAGTCTGTGGATATACTGAATAAAAAGCCAAGCTAATGAGTTGTTATGGCACCAGAAAGAGAGTAAATTCATTAAGAGTAACAGAAAGAGCCGACTCATAATTGGGCATCAACTAAAAACAGTAAAAGCGCAGGCCAAACTGGACACACGTTAGCCGAGCGAGACGCAACGTCGACAGAGATATGGCTGTAAGTTTAAATCACATAGTGTGAGGCTATGTGATAAGAGCTGATAAATCCATTTTATATTTGCAAAAAACAAAAGGAAAAAAAAACAAAAAGAGCCAAAAATGAGAGCACTTCCACTCATTTACCCTGAATGTTCGCTCAGCCAATTAGAGAAAGTTAATTAAGACATCCCCATCGAAGAATGTTATGTAAGCAGAGTAAGCGGAGTTTGTCATTCAAGCAACTTGGTATGGATTGCATGCCGTTCAGCAGTACAGTTTCATCAAATACTGGCCTATCGCTGGTTGTTTAGGAAGGGCAACAAGCAATAAGGTGACTTTTTCTTCCTGTCTCTTGCATGCCAGAGCACCATCCACCCCTCTCCCTTGGAGCCTCCACCCTCCCATCTCCACACAGAAACCATATAAAAAGACAAAAAAATAAAATTAAATCAAAATTAAATCAAAATGCACTGAACAATGTTAACTACCCCCTGATCTCAAATCCTCCCCAGTCTCTTCTATTAACCGATCTCTTTCATCTTAATAATGTTTTCAATATGAAACAGTGGACACACCCATGTCAGATTCTAACATTTACATGGCTTCGGCGCAGTCACTCTGCTTTCCATCGAGTGATCGCTAAAGAGAGACGGGGAGGATGCAGAACGACAGAAGGAGGCTTCTGCTCCAAAGCGGAGGGTGGAGTATTAGTGACGCCATCTGTGCTCCTCACTACTTCAAGATTAGATGAAGTCCTTCGCCCAACTCATCTGGAAGGAGAACAGGAGAGAGAGAAAGGAGAGTAAATCCTAAAACACAGAATATGGATTATTACCAGCTGTTCCTTCATTTTGGAATCACGCGCTTACCTTTGACAGTGCTGATCAAAAAACAGCTCTCGTCAGACAAGTTGTAAACCATCTAAGAAAAAAAAAAAAAAAAAAAAAAAAAAAAAAAAAAAAAAAAGTTAAATTGTTTAAATGTCTGCTAATATTCATAATGTATGATTTAGTGGTGTTTTAGAAGCAACATCAGAGACACAACAGACGAAAATCCAGTAATGCAACATCAGTAGAGTATAGATAAGATTCAAATCAGAAATGTTTGTGGTTCAAAAAGCAGTGGCATTTGTTTCTCTCCTGAGTTTATAGATTGGAATTAGCACAAAATGAACCTAGCTTAAGAAAACCCGACCTGTTAGAAAAACTTTTAAAGATACATTTCTTCCCACATTTCATTAGTGAAATGTTTAACAGTTAACCACAAATTTAGGGATGCAGCATGTTTTCAATTTATAGTTATACACTATTCCTGGGAAAGAAAAAATAAATAAAATAAATAAAATTAAATAAATAAATACTCTGGAATTCTCACCCTCAGATCATTTTTAGCTGTTTTATTTTACAGAAAGTTAAACATTCAGGCAAAAACAATTCCCACTGTCTCAGTTTTATAATCAAATCTTTTGATATTTTGAGTTGTAAGAAAATTCATTGTCTACATCACCTAATCTAATCACACACACACAGTCCACTACTGCTCTGTATAGCTCACTTTAACCTGGCCGTCATGTTTGGGAGGTTAATATTAACTCACAGTACGCACGAGATAGAATCAAACTTGTTTCATCCATCTTTAATAAGTTTAGTCACCGTTAGTTATAATCTACAATCCATCTCTCTATTCTCTTTTCTTTGTAGAGCATTTCTTGTCTTTTGAGACAAAGCAATTTCAGTTGTGTTATTCAACCTCTTATTCTGATCTCTGCTTTGTTTCTCTTTTGCAGCTATCGCTGCAGACTCATTTGCCTTCTCAGACTTTCAAGTTGGTAAAACAATTTCTATTGGTCAGAAGCTTGAGATACATTTTTTTACAACATACTTTAATAGTCAATCTGATTAGGAATTTGTGTCAATGATGAGATAAGACTGCACCAACTGTGCTTTGCATGGACCACAAAAACAGATTAATGGCGTAGATAGGCAGCTTTTAGCTGCCACAAAGCAGAGAGCCCTGGCTGCAGAGCCTTGAGAAAGCAGTCAAACCGTTTACTTTTTTCATGTGACTTTACGACAAACTAAAACATATTTTATTTAGGTTTATGCGACAGACTAAGAAAGAAAAGGGCAGTGTTTGAACCCACAGGTGGTTGTGGTAGATGGCTGCTCACATTGAGCCAGGATCTGCTGGAGGTTTCTTGCTGTTAAAGAGAAGTTTTTCCTCTCCACTGTTACTACGTGCATGCTCGGTATGAGGGACTGCCGCAACTCCTCCACAGTAACCGTACTGTAGGTCTTTTGGCCGCTACTATGAATAAGGCTTTTCTTTCCTGGCCTGTGAGTTTAGGTTGATAGCCATGTCTTGATAGGTTTTAATTTTGGTGCACTGGATTTTATTTAGGGGTATTAGCATACAGGCGGGTGAATACAAATTTGTGGTCAAGGGGTATGAATATTTTTGCAAAAATAGTTCACTTAACCTGACCATTGGAACAGATGACCAAGATCATTACTTTACTACAATAAAAATGTCTCCCTTTAGAGAAGGTAGCATCCGATTGTGATGTGGTTGAAAGGAAGGGTATGTGCATGCTTATACCTGGTCACTTAGCAGGATGTGTATGCCTGTCGGACCCTGCCTGTACACCTGGTGGATCCTTCCCAACGGAATGTCGCACACAGATGCAATCTTGCGGATGAGTTCTGCAGCTGTGAGCTCCTCCAAATACAGAGCATGATATACTGAAGGGACACAGAGAATTGATGTGTTAAGGACTCATGCGGATAGTAACACACTTCAGTACTCCACTAATATCAGGAAACATTTTCTTTACCATGTAAACTAGCAGAGCTCCGGTGTTCTCCATTTTCAATTGTGCAGTGTCTCTCCAGCAGGGGGCTCCCCTGAGGAGACTCCTGACAGACATACACTGTCAGCCTGGGACGCACTGACCTGCATGAGGAGAGGACAGTTTACCCAGTGAGAACACACACAGCCACAGATGTGCAACATAGATAGGCTCACTCACTCTCTGTGTTTTTCTTATGGAGCCACACACTTTTCAGCAATCTGCATAAACAAGCAGATGTAAACACACCTGGATTTGAGCGCATTGAAGAGTCTGATCCCATCTGCGGGCCCACAAATCTGGACCAGGTCGTCCCTAGTTAACTTCAATAAATCAGAACCTGTGAAGGAACAGAGTAGGTACTTGTAATGTTTTGCTCCAGTCTTGTGACATAATTTCTAATGGTCCTAATATTAACAAAAGCAGGACATCTGATTACTGTAGTAAAACTTATAGTTCTTTTAGTTTGCATCAAGCACAAATGGTACAAAAATGATACGTTTCATTCAGGTTGGCAGTCAGCACTTAAAATTTTACAGTATTTGTCTTCCCAATTCAATCAAATGCAAGCGCAAATTGGTAGCAGAACTGTCCTGCCATGTGCTTGTCTGGGAAAATACTCGTCCACTAGTTACTCTACTCTTGGAAGTAGTATCCCCAAAACGCCACTCAGGCAACCTATCACCAAAAACTTCCAGATCACAAAAACCAAATCTGTATGAACCTGAGAAATGAGAGAAGAGTCTAGTGTAGGAGCTGAAGCGGTTCTTCAACAGCCACTTCTGAGCGTCCTGTATGGAGGCAGTGGGGCTCAACTGCTGTACAGAAGAAGAGACCGAAGGAATTTAGTTGTGACAACATTGAGTACAAAGGGTGTCAAACCCACCCTTTAATGCCAAATTTATAACTGATACTTTTTCAAGGCTCTAACTGCATCAACATTTTATTAAAACGTCTCCACAAAAACGAAACTTTGTTCAATGGGAGCCATATTAATGCCAAGACAGAGGCATGATTTGAATCTGAATGTATCTGTGACTTTACAGAAACAGCCATATATATGCAGACGTTTTCTTCTCACCTGGCAGTTTATTGTGCATTTGTGAACTGATACCTGAACTGCAAGAACAGATAATAATGCCAGGCTGGAACACTGCTGCTTAAAGATGTCTAACTGCGATCAAATCAGCCAAGACAAAACAGGCCCCAACTTATCCACTTGAGGCAGAAATGTAACTAGATACTAACCTCCGAGTTGCCATGGCAACCAGGATCTGCCTGGTGATTGGGTGAGGATGAGTCACTGGAAAACAAAAAAAATAA
The DNA here is from genome assembly GCA_014839685.1 of Anableps anableps. Taxonomy (NCBI): domain Eukaryota; kingdom Metazoa; phylum Chordata; class Actinopteri; order Cyprinodontiformes; family Anablepidae; genus Anableps; species Anableps anableps. The sequence continues at coordinate 16,449,296 of CM026079.1, forward strand.
ATAAATAAAAATAAAAATAAATAAAAAAGACAATTATTGAAGATCAACATGAATGACTTTTCAATATGACCATGAATTGATTCACAGAATGAAACCAAAGTACCTGTCCAGCACAGAGGAGGTTGTGTAGGTGGACAATGGGGTGGAGGTGAAGGAGGGGGTAGCTGCCTGGTTGGTGCTGGTGTAGGCGGCGTCTGGCCATGGGGAGCACTGAGCAGAGACACACATATATAAATACTGCAGTGATTACAGATGACTACTACTACTACTACTACAAAGGAAACGTTATATACTTCTAGGCAAAGCTGTATGGAAAATTGAGTATATACTGGGAATTTAGCTTCGCACCATTTCCACTCCTCCTAATTACAAACATTTAGCATTATACTATCCCAATCACACCAGTTGAATGTTTACTGGTTTAAAATGAAAACAGACTGTAGACGGCAAGACCAGGAAGGAGGGGGAGAGGAGAGCAGGGTGCTTACACTGCCTCTCTTGGCCAAGGAGTCGCCACAATCAGCGGGAAGTGTCCGCTTGCTGGACTTTTTCAGCTCATGGTCACCCGAATCTTCTATGATGGGTTCAAGCCTCGTCTACATACAGACACACAGCAGAGGTTAGCCAGCCAGTGACTCACATCAACACACACAGAACGAGGACTTCTCACTTATCACCAAAATCAAAGTTCCAAGACCGAAAGGATTTTTGGACCCATATTCTCAGGGCTCCTAAACATATTTCATGTTAAAACTCCAGACTTTTCTCCAGAGCTCTCAGTTCTTTATGCTCATTTTAAAACACAAAGCAAAATTTCACCAGAGTACAGTTGGCAGGCTTTAAAGGAAAAACCAGAGACTGGAAGGAAGGACAAGCAAGAGGGGAAAGAAAGAAATGAGGAGAGGAAAAAAGAGGAAAGAAGGAAACTAGGATACAAACAAATAAGACAAGCAAGGACTAGAATAAAGGAAGGAAAAGCAAAGAGGAAGGAAGACAGACATGACAAAGGTAAACGGAGGTTATGAGGAAGGAAAGAAAACATTAATGGGATATGGAATACAGTCTGAAAATACAAATATTTTGACACTCAGTTTTTCCCCCATTCTTGTCCAGTCCTGGAAACGCTGAAATTTGCTGCAGTTGTGTTTTGAAAGTTTTGGTAATTATGCTGATAGTGTGTGTACCCATTTTTTATTTGTCTGAAACATACTGTGTCAACTTCTTTCCAAAACCCCCTCCTTAAATACAAACGACAAGTCGTCGCGTTTCTGTCTGACGAATCTGTGCTGCAGAGTTCTGGGAGCCAATCACAGCAGCCCGTCTACAGCACTGTCACATTTTGACTCCCTTTGCGTTGCAGGGGTGCAGATCAGTTGCCAGCAACCAGCCCGGTGTTTGAAAATCTGTAATATTTCCACTCCAATGCTGGGCTATGTGCTGGGCACATGATTTTTTTTTTTCCCCCCCTCCTTCTCTCCTCTCATATCACATCTGTGAAGCTACATTTTTAAAATAATCAAGAATTTTGTAGCAAATAATCATGAGAATGTCTGAATGCATCAATGATGTTACAGAAACATCTGCAGACTTGATGAGTAGAGTCAGCTGACCGCTCACTCTACAATGCAACTAGGTGTTTATTTGAACATAAAGCAGGTAACTAATCTGACTTTAATCCCAGACGTTAATGACCAGGCTTTATCTGAAACAGGCAGGATTCACAATAATGAAAGGTCTGAAACAGCAGCTCAGTCTGAAACCCCACTATGGATGGTTAAACAATCCACATCAAGACTATGAGACAAGTTGCCAGAAATGTTCACCTCATAAGCCTTGCAATGCAAGGAAACTATTGCTATTGTACATTTAAGGCTGAGTCTTTTTATAGACCTTTTCTATAATGTCCCAGTGTGTTCCTATTTGCATATGTTTATAGATTAGGCTGTTGTTTCTATAGTAAAAAAGAGTGAGAATAACCAGAGGTGGTACACCACAGCTTTACTTCAGAAACCCGTTTTTGTGTCACTGCAAACTGTCTCCAAGTACAAATAACACCCTGCTTTCATTTAGTAGCAGGAAGTGGTTTCAGAAACTATAGCAGCAGCGTAAACATAAAATATATAAAGAGGCAGATGACCTATTGCACAGTAAAAACTGTATATTTCTCTTCGAAATATCTACAGAACAACCCCGTTTAACTGAAGCAATACCAGTGCATTGAAGCTTTATACAAAAGCAAGTTACACCAACAGGTCAGGATGGGATTATTGTGGCTAACTGGCAGTAACTTTAAAGGTTTGTATGTTTTAGTTAAATTTCAGTTTCACACATATTTATATCTATTTTTCTTTTATCTGTAAACTAGAGCTGGGCAATATGGCTAAAAAAAAAAAAAGTATCATAATATTAGCATTTCATATCAGTCGATCTCAATAATTATTGATTAGTTTTTCGTTTTAAATATCTGACATACTACCAAACTGGTGACGTAACCTCTCCTGTTTTATCCTCAATTTCCTCTCAAGCTGTTGTCCTCATTTTCTCCTTTCACTCCACATCATTGTTTTTGTTATTTTTAAGCAGTTATGAGGCATGGCGGAGAAACCTGAAACTGCTGCTGCGCAAGTCACTCAACAGGTTGTTGCTAGGTAACCAATGAGCGAGTGATGCATTAGTTAATGCTACTTAGCTCTAGCTGTGAGAGGCTGAGCGGCTAACGCTTTTCCTCTGCCTATATCCCCCAGAATGCTGTGCGGTTCTGGATCGGAGTTCAGTGAAATTATTGAATATTCTATGGGACGCATTTTCTATTGATATTGCTCATGTGTCTGTCATGATAGATGTTATTGATTTATTGTCCAGCCCTAGTGTAAACCAAATTAATATTTTAACAAGCTAGTTTTCCTAATTTGATGCAGGCAGATTAACTGCGCGAGCCATGATTACTAATAAGCTACAGCATCACATTGTGCTTCCAAATGTCCGTCTGGTGGATTATTATTAAAATATCCATCAGGAAGGGTAAAGGAGTGTTCTGTAAAGACACAACATCGCTTTGCTCCATGCTTGTTCCCTGGAGCCTTGACCAAAGAGGTTTGAACGACACCTTTGTTACAAGAGATGAACAGTGATAATGATATGAATCCTCAGTGACTCTCTGGAGTAAAATCCAAGCGATGAGAAAGGGACAGAACAAAACAAATGGCAGTTCTGCCCATTAAGATGTAATTGCTTCAGATTATTGCTTGCGGTGATTCATCTAGAGTTAATGTAGTGGGAATAACTCTGATACCATCCATACACTTTGTTGTAAAATGAGCAGCTTAGCAGATGCTTTGGTAAACAGTTTGAAACTGGACTAAAAATGCTACATTTGAGTTTGTGCAAAAGCAAAAATAAGCCTTTTAGTTCCTTGCAAAAGCATTCTGACCTCTGATAGGATAGTGGTATCATAGGAAGGTTGGTACTTCTCCTTCTCCTGAGGGGTACGCTTCTCCATCTTCTCCCTGTCAGTCTTCTGCTTACGGTCCGCCCCCTTTGGCTGAACAGGGAGAAGACAAGGAGAGATGATGATTTAAAAAATAAATAAATATAAATAAAACAAAACAAACAAACAAAAAAAAAAAAACAAGCAATTAAAAATGTTTAATTTACCCAGTGAGAGACTGAGTGTGTACCTTAAAGACTTTAATTTGACAGGAAGCAGAGTGGAGGTGCTCTGTGTACTCTCCACCGTCTCCCTGGGTGAACGTGTCGATCTGGATCCTGAATGGGACGCCCTTCTCTCCGCCATGCTTCCTGGGAGTGAACTCCGTGCTAATGCAGTGCACCTGCAGGCAGAACGAAGATGACGTCATCAAGAGATGGCATTTGATGTGGAAATTGGAAGTAGGCAAAAAGAGAGCGAGTGTGGTTGGGGCATGTGAGGATGGGTTGTTTTTGTTACCTGCACAAAAACAGAAGTTCTTTTGTTCATGTCCCACAGAAACTCTGCAGCGTTGAGCTGGGAGGGGTGAGTCTTGGGCTCAACAATGCCCACTGACATGGGAATATCTGTTTCAGACAGAGATATTTGAGCTTCGCATCACACACACACACATGGGACGGCTGAAAGTAAACATTTCTCTGCAGGTTTCTTTACCGATGTCAAGGAGACGGTCCCCTGGACGATTCCACTTCCAGCCCTCCAGCTGCTGGTGCTCCGTGTACTGCAGCCGCCGGTCGTGAAACACTACCCGTACTGTGCTCTACGTAAACACACACACACACACACACACACACACACGTGTTATATATGAAGAGCACAAGACGTAAGATGCAGAGGTTTGTCCTCTAGCTGTGATGGCTCTCTCACCTTCACCATCTTGTTGTTGAGCTCTGGCAACTCCCCTGCTTTCCTGTTGTCCAACATGCGGATCTCATAAGACTGGCCTGAATGAGAGAAAGGAGAGAAACTGAATAATGGATGTACTTCATAAATGAATAAAAAAAGATCCTGGTTTTGTCAAAATATTAAACCAAATATATATTTCTTCCATACAGTTTCCAGCAGGGATAAGAACACTTGATAACAATTCTTGGAACTTTTTAATTGACCCACGAATCAACTCCAATGCTTCTAATTATGACAATAATAAAATGCAGACGCCACTCAGGATTAAAAATTAGGTGGAAAAGACACGACAAAGAAAATGCGGCATGACAAAACTGACCATGTAATTTGAGTTTCTATAAAACTTAAAAAGAGAAACACGGCACTTTACATTTCAGATAAAACGGCTTTACGTACTCATAGCCAAATGATCAGCTGAATAATGGTTACCATTAAACCCATTATTTACATCGGTTAGTTCACCCAGTGCCTGAGGCCTCATGTTGTTCTGGATCACACCAAAAACACAGGCTGCTGAAGTGATTTTCAAGCTACATGCAGCTTGTTTTTGCTGTATGCGACACACTGATTGTGTTATCAGTCCTTATTACAAAAAAAATAAATAAACTGGTCATAAATGTACCTTTGAGCATTTCCCATTTGGTCTTTTATTTTTTAATTCAATGAAATTTTCAAAATTTCATTTGGGTATAGACACACATTTCTAGTTGTATAATGTACAAAACGATCTAAAGGCAAAATTCAAAACTGCCTTCTCATACAAATGCATATCGAATATTAAGAGTTTTCGGCAATAAATAGAAAACTCATTTTTTGTTTTGCTTCTCCACACTTGAAAATGTACAATATACCTGAGCATAATGATGCTTCAGACATGATGAATCACCTGCAACATCATCGCCATACATTTCCTGATGATCATTTAGGGCATAAGCACAGTTTTTTTTTTATTAATTATAAATTATTATTATTATTAGTTGTCGTGTATGTTCTCTTAATTATCTGAACATATTTTTCTGTACTTACCTGATAATATGATGTTTTAAATCATTCACACACCCACACAAACATTGAATGTCATCGAATTTCAGTAAAAGATACACGGCTTCTGGTTTAATGGCGTTTTATTTATACACACCTCTTGGTTGGCTGTTTTTTCTCTGTCAAGTCTGGTTGTTATGGTATTGTTTTTTCAATGTAATATTCCTTCAAATAATATTAAATAAAATTAAACTGTAGCTTTGCAGCTTACATACTATAGTGTGAACAGAGAGAAAAAAAAAAGTTTATAATTTCCATTTTTATTCAGAGAGAAACAATAACAGGATTAAAGAAATAAAAATCATTGATGCATTGCTAAAAAAAAAAAATTTATATGCGCTGTACTTTCTTAAAATGTGTTATGGACCGATGTTCATACTGCAGGCCTGTGTGGCCCATATCCAGTGTTTTTGTCCGTATGCAACCCATAAATAACATTTTAATGTCGGCCTGAACAGCACAAATCCAATTTTTTTTTCCAAATGAGGCCAGGTTACTTTTATATGTGGTCCAAATTCGGATATGTATAGTCATGCATCTTATCCAACTTTCACATCACAGAAGTGCAGCGACTCACAATTGTGCACAGGAGGAGGTGGGAGGCACTAAGATCAGACGTAAATAATGGACAAACCTAACATGGCAGACACAGGCGATGGAGCTAGTCTAGAGGTGCATGATATTATCTTGGTGAATGTTGCAATAACAATATAACTTGCAACAAACAAACAAAGTAAAAGTCTTTTTGCTGTAGGTTTATAGCAAACATAGATCCCAGATAAGTCGTTGATTTAGCTCCTCAAAAACAAAAACAAAAACAAAAACAAAAAAAAACAAAAACAAAAATTCTGTTTTTATTACAAAGACAGGATCTTATTTAAAGAAGTTGCTTCTGGCCTACGTCTCTTGATTTGGTATTGAAACACATAGTTCTAGTGTAATGATTTTACAAGCTTACAACTTCTCTACCTTCTAAAAACAACAAATGCCACCAAATATTACTGGCAAGGAAAGCCTGGAAACATAGTACTTAAACAATTAGCGAACACTTATTGCAGCAGATCATTCTTTATGATATGCATATAGATTACAGTGAAACTACGCTACTAAATTTAACGATAAATTCCCCCTAAGATAATCATACTTTGATATCATACATCCTCTGTGTTTTAAGCGGTTCCCTACCACGACACACACACGACTTAAAGAAACGTGTGATTAACGGACTTCTGGCGCGAGAGCAGAGAAACATCTAAAACCTGAAGAACTGCGGGTCCTGAGGTCCAGGACTGAAAATCACTGACAGGGTAACCAGTTGACCCAACAATCATGTTTTTGGACTGTGGGAGAAAGCCGGAATACCCGGAGAGAATCCACACATGCACGAGGAGAACCACTGTCAACTCCATGCAGAAAAACACCAGGCTGGGAACTGAACCTAGGACCTTCTTGCTGCAAGGCAACGTGCATCAATTGTTATATGTGAACGTTCATGCTAAATATCCAGCACCTTCCATTTTACAGAAACCTTTTTCTTCTCTGAAATTAATTCATGTGCTGAATTATGTGTAGAAGCTACAGATGATGTGCATAAAATGTATGTAGCAGCTGTTTAGCGGTGTTTAGTTATGTAGGCACAATATTGTGAACTGCAATCATATTGGGAATATCAACAGCGGACAACTTAGATGAAATATTCAGAGGGTTTTTGCATTTCAAGCGTCATGCATTCACTGAGTTTCAGTTTCTTTTGACGTTGTTGATAAACTCTCCTTCTCGATGCTGAAATCTTCTATAGTTTGTTAAAGCTCAGAAAGAGCGGAAGAAACATTATGACGACGGGAACAGAAAGAACAAGGAAAATTTGGAGTAATTCCAATCAATATAGTTGTCTTGATATTCAACAACATATCACAGTTGAATGTTTTCTTAACACTGAGCAACACTGCTTGGAGTTTAAGTAGCCAGTGGTGAAGGAAATAACATATTCTGCCCTCTGACTGTTACCTTGGTTTAGGTATGTGAGCGTCTCGTCGTGCAGCTTGACAGCAGGCGAGGTGGCGGCGCACAGCACATACTGGAATGGGGGATTTTTGGTCTTGCTTTCAGGTGGAAGGTTGGAGTCTTCCTGCTTAAAGATGGGCAGAGCCAGCACATCGCTGGAAGACAGGGACAGATGTGTCAGTCAGTCAGCAGGACGGGTGACACGGAAAAGACCAAAACAAAATCATACCTAAAGAGTTGAAGCAGACCTTAACAACATCTAATATAAAGCTCAACTCAAGTCTTAATGCGGCTGAGCTTTTATCCAATCTCTAAAGTTTATCTTTATTGCCACATAAGCACTATAATATTTGGAAAGCATAAAGGATTTCTGCCTCCATTTGTCAAGACTGGATTCTCTTGATTCTTATCTCGAATACATTTGTCACACTTAAACTCCTCGATTAAATTATTAAAAATCGGCCTATTCAGGGCTGATAGACCCACTTCGTTGATCAAACTGGTCTCCTATTACACATGCATGAGGCTTCAGCATGATAAACGATTAGAAACACCCAGAGATAGTTCAAGATGCTGACATGTTATTTCTCACACTTCACAGCTAATCCAGACAGTTATCCTGTCCTCAGTTAACCCTGACAAACACTATGCGTGTGTGTGGCTTCGTGTCCACAAGAGGAAAAACCACCAAAAAAACAAACAAACAAAAAAACAAAAAAAAAAACAAACAAAAAAAAAAACAACAAAAAAAAAACCCCAAAGCAGAGTCATGAGCAAAACAGGAATGCCTAAACTTTATCCCTGTTTCTTTGGTGCAAAGATACTGCAGAGCTTTCGATTGTAATCCCACTGAGCTATCAAACCACAACCCCCTGACCTATACTGACCCCCTGAAACCTGAAGAGTGGGTTCCACTGAAACACATTAAGACATTTTGTTCCCACCAGCTGCTGAGTTCAAACCCAGCCCGGTATCACAGATAGCACACTCTCTATTTTCACTAATTCACTTAGATGCATACCATGAATTCAGGACTTGTGAACTCACTTGCACTCATGGGCGACTGGCACACACCTACGTCATGCACAGATAAACAGGCAGGAGGAGCAAGGGGACCGCTGATAAACACATGCTCAATCCTGGAGGTCTTGCCCCGAACGCAGAAATATCATCATCTCCCAGTGACCCCTTACACAATGCAGTACATAGTGAAAACCCAGAAAGGGAACAGGTGCTTTACTACAATACCATCTGCAATATCTGGAGAGTTTAAAAAATAAATAAATAAATAAATAAAAATCTGTGAAGAACCTATGCATTGTGCCTAGATGGACTGGAAATGCTGACTACGCAGAGTTTTCCTGAGGAATCACCTCCCAGAATAAATGTTTATCTAACCAGGATTTGGTGCAACGCCCATGTGTCAGTCATTTCAGAGTGATATGAAGATAAACACCTGGCTGTAGAAATTTACCAGGATTTTAACAAAGCGACTAAAGTTTGTGTTATGGTGCTGCAGCCAGAGAAGCTTTAGTTTGTGACTTGGGTGTAGAGTAGTGCTTGCCCCCTCCTTGTGTTGCTGAACAAAGTCAGTCAGCTGGCTGAAAGAAGGATACTACACCTTTCCCTTGCTTACAATAAAAACCCTTAATCTGTCTAGAAATATTTCTGGTTGGGGGGGGTATGAAACAGACAGCCATGGCACAGAAACTAAAGCAGGGCAACCCATTACTTGTATCAGGGGTCTGCAGCTCTCAAAAGCTGCTATCCTACAATTTAGATAAATCTCTACTCCAGCACACCTAAATCAAATGAATGGCTCATTACCGGGCCTCTGCAGAACTTGATGGCGTGCTGAAGAGGTAAATCTGCCATTTGACTCACAAGTGCTGGAGCAGAGAAGCCTCTAAATGTTTCAGGACAGTGACTCAAGGTTTGGAGCTGGAGATGCTACAATTGTTTTAAAATGACTAAGAGAAGCCTGTCTTATGCAGCTAACTGCAGGCTCTACACAAGCAGATAGCCCAACTAACTGAACAACTACCATCAGGTGTTATACCTTGGTTACCTGTGTATATCACAGGAAGAACCAATAGCAGAATATCAATAAAACTCAATCTATAATTTCTCATATATATCCAGCCCGTAGTTAGTAGTAATACTTCAAGTCACACTTTAAAAAAAACAACAACAAAAAAAAAAAAAACAACAACCCGCATTCAAGGAAACTAAAGGAGTCAATCAAGACAAAATTTGCAGAATCTAGTTTCTGAGCTGAATATTATTGTCCATCTAACCTTTTTTGTTTATTCTCAGCAAATACTGTAATATTTTTATTCTAGCTTTTCATACCTCAAGACGCCAATGGCTAGACATTACACAATAATCCCCCTCTCCCCCCTCCAAATATTAATCATTACTCCACAAATCAATAAATAGGTAAAGTTCACAATAAGCACCTCCCTTGTTTACACACACTTGTGTTCAGTATGTTCTATACTAAGATAAAGGTTCTCACATGTGAGCCAAGAAACAACTATTTAAACAGAGACCGCAGGCTCAGACTCGGGGTAAAACCTCTGTTTTCTACATAGTGTTCAGAAACAAAGCTACGCCGTCTCCCTACCCACTTCCTCGTTGAAACTAAGTTTGTATATGTTGTAGCAACAGACCCAGTGCATGAGGAACTGGATCAGCTGATCTGACGTGTTAACATGAAACAGTGCCCACCCCCCTTACAATTTTTTGAATTTGTGTAATCTAATGTTTGACCCCCATCATGGCACCTCGCAGTGACTGCTGAGCCGCAAATCTCAAAACAAAGAGTTACCATTACAACCAGTACAAAAGGCAATATCACATCCCCCCCCCCCAGACATCCTTAACGTTGCAACATTCAGACAGTGTGTGTGTGTGTTTGTCCTGCATGCTGAGCCCGTCTCTAACCTCATGCTGTAAGCTCCAGCCCCGAGCTCCTGCCCGATGCCAGACAGGCTAGCATCGAAGTCATGCACCAGCCCCGACTCGATGGTGGCATCGTCCATCTTCAGCACCCAGGCCATGGGCCCCAGCTCCTTGTCCTCGGCTTCTACCCGGAGGGTCGCCAGCTTGCTTCAGGTAAAGGCTCAGCTAACGAGCAAAAGAGGGCTCTGCAGCTTGTGAGAGACACCCGTGAGAGCAAAGTTCTGCTGCTAAGCCCTTTAGCTGCTCATCGGCAGGCTAGGAAGGCGAACAGGTAGTTTTGCCCGGAGACTGAACTCACCACCATAATTCTGTTTGGCTTATTAAAGCTGCTTTTCCTCCAAACTAGTGGCAAAGTGCCCCAGAGAAAGAATAAGTTAGAACCCCATCAGCTAACAAACAGTCGTGACGAGAGATGCGGACTGATTGTCAGCATGCTAACGTTAGCTAGCTTTACAAAGCCATCTTTTACAAAGCCAGAGCTAACCTAACAGTCTCGTCGTAGCTTCGAGAACTGTTTCCTAACTGTCTGGTTAGCGTCCGTTCAGCAAAATGCAACAAGCTGAGAAACTATATTGTAAGAGTCCAAAAGCCGCATCCCACGCAGCGTCCGCACAGCTGTTGCTACCTGGCTACCAAGCTAACTAGCATCAACTTCATTTGCTTTGAATCCAGTGACCTAAACCCAGCTCTCCTCAAGCACGCGCTGTACCATCCCAGCCAGGTCCTCTCTTCTCATCGCGGTTGAGAAATCACCGCTCGGGCTTCCCGTCTTTCAGACGTAGTCCTTTAACCATCGAAAATGTACCGTTTAACACAAAAACAGACATCAACATGGCTCCCTCGACGTTCAGACTGACTGTAGCTTCTTGCTGGGTCACCACCACCAGCCTCAGGAACGATGCCAGGACGAAAACCACCCAATCACCAGCCGTCTTGTGTGCCCACTGCAGAAGCATTAGCCAATCAGAGGGTCCCCAGCTTCCGTCATTGTGTTTCACTAGTGATGGGAATTCCGAGTATTTTTAAGAGATCCGAATGGTTTGACTCACTTTGTAAACAAGAGTTCGCTCTTTTGCTGATACAGAACTATTTATTACAGTTGAGTCAGGTTTTGGTATTTTTTGTATGTGTGCATTCACACATAGTGCATTACATACCGCTAAAATAAACCAACCAATATCTCACATTTGATGTGCAATTTTCATCGTCTCCCACACTGCACCTACTCTGACATCAAAATTAATGGGTCTGTTTTATCTATTTCAACCTTTTCCCCATTTTTTGACAAGATATAGTTATGGTTTGTTTTTCCACTTATTGCTTTGGTTGAAATCCACAGGATCAGTGGTGCTAATCAGTTCATAAAGTATGTGCAGTGGTGCTCAGAAGTATAGAATATAATAGAAATAGAAATGGCCTGTATTGTCCTGCAAAAAGGAAATTCAGGTGTAATAGCAACATCAGATATAAAGCTTCACACAAAAAGTTCTTAAACTGTTAAAACTATATATATATATATATATATATATATATATATATATATATATATATATATATATATATATATATATATATGAAAGGTTAACACTAACAATAACCATTTCCTGTACAAAACTATAACATAAAAATACCATCCAGTTAGTAGAAATACACTCATCACTTGCATAAATATAATTAATTCTAGGATTTTAATAATTAATTTCAAATGTTATTTTTCAAGATTGTGTTGGTGTATCTAACATATAACTATGATGAATTTTTTAAAATAAAAAATTAGATGCACAAATTTGAATGTAATGCAAATTCTATAAAACTTCTCCTCAAGGTAATTAAAAGTTTGACACGGTTTCAATAGAACATTATTCCAAACAGACCTCAGATCTGGTTTTGGAATTGATGAATGAGGCTAACATCAAACTTGTAGAATGTCCCCTACATCAGTCCTACTGAAAATGTGTGAACCAAGCTTAAAAGTCGAATCCATTCCAGGAAACGAACCAATTAATGAGCTGAATGTGAGGAAAGAGCCAGCCAGAATTATGCAAGTTAGTAATAATCTGTCTGTCCATCAGTCTCTACACCTGTATGAATAATTTTGACATTGTTTAGATGCAAAAACAAATACAATGAATCCAAAACTGCATCAAATAGATAACTTAAGGCAAAGAATTAATGTGACATTCACGCAGAATGTAAACCTATGATCGGAACTGTAGAAAACACATACCGGCTCTCATGGTTCTCATTAATGAACTGATCAACTGAGTCGGCTCGTTCTCGACTAGCACACCACTGTGTTTAGCTCTCAGAGAACCTGTATATTTACAAAGTAATTACTGTCAACAAAATATGAGCAGTGCAGACTCAGCTCGTTGAGCTATTTACCGTGTGGAGCTGCTGCTGTCTCCACCGCCGTGTCTCTGCACCGGAGCCCGGAAGTTTTCGGTGTAGGACTGCCAGAACAACATTTGTATTTCCCAACAGCTGTTGTCGCTCCGGTGCGATTCAGTTCTGCTGTAAATCAACGTGATTCAGCCGCCGGCACCACAAAGATCCAAACGAAACCGAAGCGTTTCATTCATGTCAGTGAGAGGAGGAGGAATAAAAAATAAATAAATAAATAACGTCTCGGCCACAGACTGCTTGTGTTTATCTCTGTTTGCTTTTCACCGCTCCGCCTGGTTAGTGATTATCAGCAGGAGCCTAGCTGTGTCGCAAGTCTTGGGGGGTGTAAAGTTTTTTCGAGCAGGGTACAGGCGCTATTTTGGACCGAGGGGCTCGACCCGCCTCACCCTTTAATTAGCATCTAACTTATTGGGATATCCAGCATAAGTGATTTCTGTATCAAAACCCAAAATCTTTCAATCCAATAAATAAGTGATAACTGAACAAAATTTTAACAATTTGCAAGATAGATAATTAACTGAATGTGGGAATCATTATTTTAACGTTTGAAATCATATGTTCCAAGCATAGGGAATTATTTATTAGCTAATTAAATTAAGAGTGCTAACGAATACTGTTATAGACAAGGTGATTGGTCTGCAGTTAAACTACTGTGCAGATTAACCAATCCGGTGTTAGGCTCTATGTCTAGAGACATACTGACAGTTTAAATTAGTCCCTGACGGAAAATAACACAGGAAAATATAAATAATGAATTAATCATTTGGTCTTATAAAAGTTAAATATTGATCATCATATTAAATGGTTTGTATATTTACCTTTTTAATCATAACTATAAATACTGAAACATTTTAATGTATTTCACGTATTTCTTACATGTTCATTTAAACTATCACATATGTAACAATTTAACAAATTATTTGTTGGATTGTGTGGCTCTCAAAATAGAAAAACTGAAGTAAAAATATGCTTTTTTAAAAATACACTGGAAACAATAAAGAAAATAATTTTCTTGTAGATATCTGATGCTTTTTTTTATACTAAAACCTAAAATTAGGTATAAAATGAATAGATTTTATGAAGTATGTGTTCAAAAAAATTTCATAAAGAAGCTTTTGTTGGCTGATGTAGAGTTTGCAGCACATTTTTAGGAAGAGAGAGAACAAGAATGGCTCTTGGGTTTGTAAAGGTTGCTGAACCCTATCCTATTAGTGTTTAATTCATCATTAGAAGCTGGAGTATGTGGACAGCATCTTGTAGTTGTTGCAGAAAAAAATATGGGTATAGATCTGTGTATTTTAAATAAAATCAATCCATTAAGTATTTTAGATTTGGAAAATATTATAAAAAAATCAATGTGTGCAATAAGATTTAAATACTTCTATCCGTCTTCACCTGTTGTTAAATGATAAACCAGTAAAGTTGTGGGTTAAGTTCAATATTTATTTGTTCAAGCCAATAAGCTGACCTAACTTGACCTTGGAAAAGTTTTAATTTGCCAACTTTTTATACAACCGCAAATTTAAATGTGTTTTACTGGAATTTTTTGATACACCAACACAACGTGGCGAGTGGAAGGAATGTTATACATGCCTTTCAACATTTTTTACAAATGAAAATCTAACAAGAATGGCTTGCATTTCTATTGAGCTGCCTTTACTCTGATACTCGTAAAATAAAAAATAAAAAACAGTGCAGCTAAATGCCTTCAGAGGACAATTACTAAACAGAGTTAAACAGCGTCATAAAACAAACAACACAGGCCGGTCAGGGATAAAGTTGTGGAGGAGTTGTAATAAATTGTTCAAAATCGCTGGTAGTGATGACAAAATGTGAAAAACATACAGGGTGGGAATACTTTTGCAAGGCCTAGTAATTGTTTTGAGGGAAGCATTAACTAACTTTGCTGTTTAGAGACTGCTCCCAGGGCGTCCAAGAGATTTGTGGATCAGACCGGAGTCTGGTACTCTCTTCAGCAGCTCCTAAATATACAGCCCAGAGAACGAACAGATGCATACCTGAAATTCAGCACCACTAACTTAAATAGCCACATTACATAAGGATTAAATGTTATCTTTTATACAATGTCTGAATGAGGCCATGTTATATTTAACGGCTGCATATTGCCCACATTTTGTTCTACTTAGCACAGCTTTCAGTAGGATTTGCTGCTTCTTCCACACAGAGGAGTTAATTAAAGCCAGGTTATTGTTCTGTATCAACTAGAATCACCTCAACCTAGTTGGTTGTTTTAATCACAATTACAGTGCTGAATTTGAGAAGATCTAGGGTCCTTTCCTGACATAATACTGAAATCTTAAACTTAGAAATACACCAGCAGCACCATTAATTGACCCGTCTGTTATGGCCCTTGGCCTTATGAGTTGGGCTGCAAGTGTTCTGAATCACCAGAAGACTCAGGTGGAGGCTTCAACAGTCGCCTGGATCCATGACTACCTGACAAACAGACCACAGTTTGTGAGACTGAAGGACTGTGTGTCTAGCCAGGTGGTCAGCAGCACAGGAGCACCACAGGGGACTGTACTCTCACCATTCTTTTTCACTATGTACACTTCAGACTTCCAGCACAAGTCAGACTCCTGTCATCTACAGAAATACTCAGATGACCCTGCAGTTGTTGGGTGTATCAGAGATGGACAAGAAGCTGAGTACAGAGAGCTGGTGGACTGCTTTGTGGCATGGTGTGGAAACAATCACCTCAAATGTGAACAAAACAAAGGAGATGATTGTAGATTTCAGGAGAAACAGGGTCAGATTAAACCCTATTTCCATCATGGGAGAAGAAATGGAGGTGGTTGAGGAATATAAATACCTTGGTGTTCATCTGGACAACAGACTGGACTGGAGACCCAACAGTGAAGTGTCTACAAGAAAGGACAGAGCAGACTGGACTTCTTGAGGAAGCTAAGATCCTTCAAGGTTTGCAGCAAGATGTTGCAGATCTTCTGTAAGTCTGTTGTTGAGAGTGTCATCTCCCCTGCCATCATCTGTTGGGGCAGCAGCATCAGAGCCAGGGACCTAAAAAGGCTCAACAACCTGATAAAAAAGGCTGGTTCTGTTCTGGGGATGACTGTGGAACCTCTGGAGTTGATGATGCAAAGAAGGATTTTGTATAAAATCAAGAAAATTATGGACAACCCTGACCATCCTCTTCATGAGACTCCTCCTCCATTCTAGCTTTTATTCATATTATTTATCTTTAATAAATGTTAATTTTATGCACATTTAACCATCGTATGGTCTCCCATCTTTGTTATGACCCTGAATTCGGGGCTCATTCCGAAAGTTTTGCAGGTTTAGCCATCGGTAGGTAAGTTTAACTTTCTTTACCGTGTTCATTTGGATTGCGGTATTGTTCATGAGCGCTGCTTTCGCATTGCATAACTAGTAGCTTGTTAGCTTGAAGCTCTTGGACACTTTTTCCATGCATTTGATTGGCAATTGCGGGGAAAGCCTGTTGGATCATTGTCCTTATTTTGAGCTGTGCACTCTTGGGAGATGTGCAGGTTGTTTGGTTAATTTGGTGCATTGTTCGTGTCATGCTGGAGCGGGATATTGTTTTTTCCATGGTTGGAGGGCGATAGCTTGCTTTTGGTGAGGTAAGTGTCAGTCTTCTGATGTGCACTTGTAAAAAAAATTTTTTTTTTTGTTGTCATTTGTCTCTATTTTGTAGCAATGGATGAAGTTGTTGAGGACTTTGTTGACTCGCCAAGTAAAAATGGCTTAGAGACGTGTACAAAAAGCAGCTGATAATGATAGCATTATGAAATTGATCTGGGTAACACACAGAAACTTAAAGAACACGTTAAAAGTAATTTGAAGCTTAAACTGTTTGAGATTGGTGTGTTGAAGCCTGTTGGGCCTTGTGTGTCTGTCGACTTGTCTCTGCCTTCATTGGCAAGTGCTGCTGGTTTATCTTTTGAGCAGCAAAAAGAATTGCTTTTGTTAAAGCTGAACAGGAAAATGAGAAAAGGTGTCAGGCTTTAGAAAAAGCTAAACTTGACGTGGAAAGACAGAAATTTCAGTTTATAAGAGAAGGTAAGCTGGAGGGTGGTGTTGAGCACCCCTTGGGTCGCATTCAGCAGTGAGGTCAGATGTTTTGGGTGACTTGAGATTGGTCCCTAAATTTAATGAGGTGGATGGTTGGCCTGAGTCCACACGTTTATTGTTGTTATAGTTTGTTCTCTCAGCTAAGGCACAACAGGTGTATTCTGTTTTGAGTGCTGCTGAATGTGTTGTGTATACCAAAGTTGAAGCTGCAGTATGTAAATTTTACCAAAAAAAAAAAAAAAAAAAAAAAAAAAAAATTTTTTTTTTTTTTTTTTTTTTACATATTTGTTAAAACTGTCACCATGTTGTGACAGTATGTTATGAGACAGATAACATGTCAAAAGATTGATCTTCTCCACTTCCTCCCAGAGCCTCTTTTGCCCTCTGAAGAAATGCATCTACTCGCTTCTAAATGTGCTAATGGCAGAGAAACAACTTACCACAACTATGCAGATGATACATAGCTCTACATTACAATGTCACCACGTGACTATAAACCCATCCAAGCACTGAACTTATGCTTTGAACAAATCAATGCGTGGATGTGCCATAACGTCAGCTGAATAGAAACAAAACTGAAGTTATCTTTGGATCTAAAGAGGAATGATCAAGAGTCAGCTCACAGCTTCAGTTATTACAGCTAGAAACTTGTGATCTGGCTCGAAGTTTGGTGTAGTGATGGACTCAGCCTGAACCTTCAGAGACACATAAAGACAGTTACAGAGTCAGCTTTCTATCACCTGAAAAACATTTCCAGGATTAAAGGACTAATATCTCAAGAAGATCTAGAGAAACTCATCCATGCGCTTATCTTTAGTCGCATTGGTTATTGCAACAGTGTCTTAACAGGTCTGCCTAAAAAGTCAATCAGACAGCTGCAGCTGATATATATATATATATATATATATATATATATATATATATATATATATATATATATATATATAAAGTTACATACTGCAGCTGAAAGTCTGCTATGCTTAAAGTGTATGCATACACTTTATGCCTGAGGCATATAGGCCGCGTTTTCGTGGCTGGAAATGGGGAGATAAATGTCATTTGGAGTTTATGCGGGATCCAGGGTCTCATTTTGACAGCTGGTGCTGCTCAGCTAGTGTTAAAACTTTTGAAGGACTCTGGGAGTTAATTTTGTTGGAACAGTTTAAAAACTCTGTGTTGGAGTGCATTGCAGCTTACATTTCTCAGCGTAGCGTTGAGTCTAAGGCAGAGGCTGCTGCACTCGCCGATGACATTTGACCCATTCGGTTGGTCGTGGTTTTAGTTCAGCTGTTCACCGTTAAGCCTCACCAATAATGGATGGGGTTTGTTCTTCAGTTGAGGTTAGAAACCATTCTCAGTGTTGTTGTTTTATATAATTTTGTGTTGATGAGAAAATGGACCCTTCAGTTGGATGGTTTTGTTGGTGACCCTGTATATCAAGTGGTGGTTCCTTTAAAGTTTTGAGATACTACTGTATTGCACATCTCATACCATCAGTCTGGGCATTTAGGTGTCAGGAAAACCGATGACCGTGTTTTGAGGTATTTCTTTTGGCTTTGTTTGAAAAGGGATGTATCAGTCTACATTAAGTCTTGTCACACATTGGCTTACTGCTAAGCCCAACCAGACCTTGAAACCAGCTCCACTTTGCCCAGTCCCAGCAACTGGTCAACCTTTTGAACACTTGCTGATAGATTGTGTGGATCCATTACCACCATCAAAATCTGGTGCTTGTTTTCTGTTGGCAGTGATGTGTCAGAGCACATGGCATCCTGCTGCATATCTCCTACGCATCATTACAGCCAAATTTGGTTTGTGCTTTGACTCAGTTTATTTCTATTTTTGGAGTTCCTCAGGTCATTCAGTCAGACCAAGTGTCTAATTTTTGTTCAAAACTGTTTGCACAGGTTTTAAAACTGCTGAATGTAAGGCATAACCTGTCATCAAACACTCAAGTCTATGCTGCATTCTTTTTGTGTCCAGATGCAGGGTGATTGGGAAGAGGTCTTACTATGGATGTTGTTGGCTGCTCAAGAAGTAGTCCAGGAGAGTATAGGATTTAACCCTAATTATTTAGTTTTTGGTCATAAGATCTGAGGTTCTCTAGCTGTTATTGGACAGTGGGAAAGAGTTGGAGCCTCCTAATGACCTACTTGACTTTGTGAATGGGTTCAAGTATAGGTTGTATTTGGCTCAAGAGACGGCTAGGAAAAGATTGGCTGGGGTACAGTCTAAAATGAAAAAGCATCATGACTCAACAGCCAAATGGGGACTTTTTCCCTGGTGATCAGGTTCTATCCCTGATGCCACTTATTACATCTCCTTTTCAAGCAAAGTGCTCTGAACCATATTCTGTGCTGAAGAAGGTATCTGATCAGAACTATTTGATCCCTACACCTGGTCATCGGTCAACTCTGTAAGCATTTTACTCAAAAAGTGGCTTTTTTTTTTTTTTTTTTTTTTGTCCTCATTTTCTTCCCGTTTCATTAATATTTTTTTTTTACAAACTGAAACCAGGCTTATGGTTATTAAATATATAACAGCCTAATATCCAACTAATTTGGAACAAGCTGGAAACTTTTTATTTCTTTGTTTTTCATTAAAAGGAGATCTCTCCAATGTTGTGGGTGCTGTGGACTTTGGCTGTTGGGAATAATTTAGAAAAAAAAAAAACAATAAAAATATGTGTAAAACAACCATTTTAAATACCTGTGTGGTCAAATTAAGTACATTTTATAAAACAAAGAAATAGCAATTTTTCTCATAAGTGGCTTGTAGTGACTTTAAATTTGAAAGTGCAAAGGTAAAAAGCAAACTTATTTGCATGTATAAATGTGTTGTTAAGAGTTTAAAGGATGTTAAGTACTGTAATATCTGCTCGAATAAAAATAAATTAAGACTTGGTTTAAATAACTTATCTCTGTCACTTGGTGACCTAATAAAAATCCTGACATTTTGAATCAAGCTACAAAGGAGTAAAAAACTCAACTGAAATATGAAGCTTTAAACCACAAATATCATCATGATCTGTACAAGTTCTTTATTTTATTGTAAGCACAGCTTTGTAAATGCACAAAGAAAAGTAGAATGTTATAAGAGGGAGAAAAGAAAGACAATGAACAGGAAAGAGAAAAGTGAAGACATTACATTTTCTTTCCAGATCTGTAAATAATACATTTCTACAAATTTCTTCTCAGCAGAGAAAACAAAACAAAACAGTGAGTGTAAAGACTACGGCACGCGCAACAGAGAAAATGAAATAAAACATGGATGGACAAAGGTGCGTGCCTGCTATTGAATAATCCATTTTAATATCATATATAGATACATGTCCACTAAGTGATAATTAGCCATGTCCGGTCATACTTCATGTATAAAGCAGCGAGCGCCCATCTTCCTCAGAAGTGAGCTGATCGAAACTGAGCTTGGAGAAATGAAGAACCATGTGGGATTTATCTGAAAGGGCCGGACATCATTCACATTAATTTAAAACCGCAGTCAGTTTTATTCCCGACTGCAAACCTGACTGCAATAAAATGTTATTTTTTAAACTTTAGTTTCATGCATAGCCAAACACCTCCCATAGACTGGATTTTATCGGTACTGTGGTGTGCGTTAGTTCGCTGCAGGGGTGGGTGGGTCGTACCTTTTGAGGTTTGTCAGCACCTTTCTGGAACCCACCCCTCCCCCACCAAAAACTTGATTCTGTGTGTTTTAAGAGAAAAAAAAAATTAAAAACAAAACACTGCAGTAAAACTTAATCGCTTAAAATAAGACCAAAGTATGACATGGTCAACCTTTACATTCCTGGCAACCTGGACCTGGTTACGGACTGTCCAAGAAGGAAACAGGAAAAAGCACAGTTTGTTCATTGCAATGTTTTATTAATATTAACCCCAGAAAAACGAGAACCATGCAGATGCACCACTCCCTGCTGACATTAAGCTGTTGCTAAGAGCGGATGTTGTTGGACAGGACGGACACATCTCATCTTCATCCTGGAGTGAGTGAGTGGTGAGAAACCTGGGTGGAACATGAGAGCGGAAGTCGTCTGCTGTTTTATATTTAATCCAGATTTAAGGGTTCAGTCTGAGACAAGGGTGGACGCTCAGTGAGGGCAAAGAGAACTACAACGTTCCTCTCCTCTGAACCACGACTCCCTCTCTGTCTTGCAGTGAAGCTGGAAACATGAGCACTCTGTGTACTTATTTTGTGTGTATACACCATGTCTTGTTGTGGATGTAAGCAGTCTGCTCCCGTTAGTCTCTGTCTGTGTGGGGTGTGATCTGAGGAGCAGATGTTTTATGTTTGCTGTGGACAGTTGCAGTTCTGCAGTCACACTCTGGGATGAGTGACTTCTATAGACCCTCGCCTGAAGGGTCGCCGCCAGTGGAGCCAGACTGGGCGCGCTTGATGTAGAGATTCAACAGCTTCAGCTACAAAAAGAACAAAAACAGAGGTGAAACCCATCGTTTCTCGTTCTTACATCTGTTTAAATAATGAGCTAAACTGAAGTAAAATCTTGTCTCATGAAAGTTGTTTAAGTATGACGTCTTCATGTGTTTTATGACAAGAAAAAAGCTAAAACAGCTGATAATGAGCAAGAGAGTCAAACCAGTGTCTGACAGCCTTACATAGAGAAGACGGTTTAGTCTTCTCTGCAGAGAGAGTTGTCAAGTTCTGTATTTTCCAAGCATGGTGCCATTTTATAGCACATTCAAGTAACTATGTTACCTTCAGTTATAAAAATGCTGCATTTATCAAACATGACTTAAACAAATTTAGACTTCGCAATCTGATGCCTTGAAATTGGCCTCCGTCCCTTTAAGAAGCTTCTACTCTTTCCGACACTCCGCCTTCAGACCATCATCACAACAATGCTCCTCCATTATCCCATTTACAAGCTCAGGAGTGTTGGACTGAGAAGTGGTTTGTATGATAATCTCAGCAGACTCACAGTTCCCCCAGGCATTTGCTACTCTGGAGGAGCTGTGTGGGGAAGGCGCAAGGGAGGGGTGCTTTATGAGGCTGGAGCTCCAAGGAGGAGCTTTCTGATAGAAATCGTTGGTTGGCACGGGAGATTCAAGGATTTCTCAAACATGCATGAAAGAATCAAAGCAACACTCCAGGTATGTATTTGATGAGGGAATAACATGATACAAAGATCAAAAAGCCATTTTACATAACCCCCATTAAAAGATGCCCACTAATTATTTCCTTATTTAATAAAACTATTCAGGCAGCTCTGATCCATCTTCTTTAAGAGTTTACCCAGTAAATATCATTCCAGTGACTATCCAATTAATATTTAAGATTAGTTTCAGAAGAGATATGGTGTCTTGCAAGAATTTTCATCCTTCTTGAACTTTTTTACATTTTGTAGAGTTCCAACCACAAACCAACACATTTTATTGGGATTTCAAGTGATAGACCAACACAAAGTATTGCTTTACAGTGAAATGCAACAAAAATTGTTTTCAGAAATCTTTAACAACACCAAAGTTATGTTGTGCATTTGTGTTCAGACCCCTTGACCCTGATCTTCTAAATAAAATCCAGTGCCCTCTGCCTTTGGAAGCCACAGGATTTAAAATGCTAAATCGGTAAATTTAATTTTAGTTTAACTGCGGCATCAGAGATCCACAGCTGAAATGGTAGCACCTGCTAGCAAGACAACTTAGTTGAGCACGTCCCTTACCTGGACTTTACTGAATAGCAGCAAGAAGTGTTAGGTTAAGAAAAAAGAAAAGGCACAACAAGCTACATTTGTAGTTATAATCTGTATAGACAACACAGGAAAGACATGGAAGAAGTTCTGGTCAGATACGACCAAAAACAAACAAACAAAAACTTATAACCCAAAGGATGAAACATGGTGGTGGTGGCAGCATCATGCTCTGGGAAGGCTTGGCTGGTCCTGGAAGAAAATCTTGTTAGGGGCTCTAAAATACTTTGAACTGGGATGGAGGTTAGGCTTAAGCAGGAGTTACACAGTATTAACTCTGGGCAGTTCAGTACAATTAAAAACCACACTCAGATGTTTATTTGTAAACAATGTTGAAAAGCAGCATCATTTTTCTTCCTCTTTACAACTATGCCCTACTTTGAGTCGGTCCATCACATAAAAACGCATTGAGGTCTGTGTTTGTAACGTGACTGGGTGTGAATACTTGCACTGTAGATGCGCTGATAATAACGATAGAAAACTAAAACTATATAAAACATGCTTTAATGCTGGTGCTTCATTAACGTTTCTGAAGATGGCTGCCAAAAAACATCTGATGCCTTAAGGTTCCAGTATTCAGATGAGATTCCTAAACAGAAGGTTTTTAATGAAATGCTCACCTTGCTACTGGAGAGTTGGCTGAGGTGCGGTTTGAGGTCGTCTCCGATCACTGCGTGGATGGCCACCAGGCAAAACACGCAGGCTTTCCTCACACTGCTTTCAGAGTTATCGTAACCCTGTGGGACAACGTTAAACGCATGACTTAGTCTATGACTGTCAAAACACATAATGGTCCAAGATTGCCAGTTATTGTTCCAGAAACGAGGACTGCGTCACCTGTATGAGTCCTGGTACTATCTCGGGCAGCATGCTGGCCAGGCCCTCCCGGGGAACCCTCTCCACCACCTTGGTCTGCATCTTGATAGCAGCCAGGTTGATGGGGTAATCAGCTGACTGAATAATGGGACACAGCACTTTGATGCACTGGTCAGGACTGATGGACAATGCCAACATGGCAGCTGTCTCCTCGGCAGCTCGGACCACCTTCAGAGCAAGAAAAAAACCAACCAACCAAAGCTTTGTTAACCTAAGCTTTTGATGTTGGATAAATAACGTAGTAGCGTCACTTTATTTTCTACTTGGAAGAAGCTCATTTGTGTGTGGAATAAAGTACCTCTTTGTGTGGATCTTTGTGAGCCTCCAAGGCCTTCATGATGGTGAGCTCTGCATAGTTCTTGAACCTCCAAGGCTGCTTACCAAGAATCTCCCTCAGCACCCTCAAAGCCAGAGTTCGGATCACATGCTGGGGGGAGTGAGAGAGATTTAAGAGAGGAATTCAGCTCAGATCTTTTTTATTTCTACCGAGTTGATGCGGGCTCTCAGCGAGTGTGTGTACCTCTCTGTCGCCCATCGTCTCAAGCAGAAGCAGCAGGATGGTCTTGAAGTGTTCGTCCCACACCTGCAGGGTGTTTTCCCGGATCAACTTGAGCAGTTCGTACAGCGCCGCCTTCCTTTCTTCGACTCGCTCGTTGTGATTGGACAGCTCCTTGAGGAGCTCGGCCACGCGCTCCGACTGATCGAGCCCGCTGTCTGTTTTATGAAAGTAAACAAGTTGCAGTCATTTGGTTTCTGCAGCGTGCATGCTGCGTTCTGCAGACAGGCGTTTCCGTACCGTCGGTGAGCTGGCCCGAGTCTTCCAGGCCGATGTCTTTCCGGCTCTGCTTTAAGGGGGAGTCGTACAAGTGATCGTGGCCGACTCGGGGGCTGGAGGTGAGGAGAGGGGTGTTGAGGAGCGAAGTCTTGTTGTCGAGAGCCATTCGACCGCCGTCCATCAAGTCGGACATGTTTCCCCCCTGGTAAAAAAAAAAGATGAAGGGAAAAAAACAGAGAGCACAGTCTTTATGCATCTTGTGTCAAAACACCAGACCTCTTTTCCTTTCCCCTCTTCTGATACGTTTTTGTACATAGTGTCGCGATTTGGCTCAAAGGCCGTAACAGAAAGGGTGATGAATCATATATAGGAGTTTCTGAAATATACCTTTATTCAACACCAGCTAAGGATAAAATCAACATTTCCAATGTGAAAGTCTGTGAAATCAGTGGTGTATGGTGAGAGGAGGATGAATGTGAAAGTGTTGTAATGTGCAATCAAATAATCTGCAGAGCGAAAGGATACCTGTGGAGGAGAGCAGAGACGTTAGCTGAGGGTCTTACCAGGTCCTCCGGTTTCACTCATCAGTAATCAGTGTTGCATATGAAAGGTAAATGCCCAACACAACCACAAGGGTCCTGCAGGGGTCCTAACAACAGCACACCTGACTGAGTAAAATGTCGGTATGTAATTTTTGTTTTGGGTCAAGAGGTGGCATTTCTTTTGAGCTTTAAACTCTCGACCATATCCTTAACACAGAAGCAACTCAAACATTTTCGCTGTGCAAATTCAGCCCGATTAGACCCCACTTGAGTTTAATGTGGAGGGGCTGGCTGATCTTTGGTGACCAACTGTAAAGTTTTATTAAATTGTTAAAAATTATAGCTGCAGAAACGGAAGCCTAAAGCCCAAACCATCACTGAAAGCACAAATGCCTGTCATATTTTCTTCAAATTAGTTTAAAAAGCAGGTAGTAAATCCTAACATGTTGAGATATTTTAGCAGTGTGGTCTATGATTATGGAAATGGCTCAAGAACTTGCTTCATACTTGTAAAATTTTGCAACCAGTCTACCAAAATGCAGAGTGAATACTATATAAAAATGCATTTATTTGAGTGGTTAAAATAACATAACTAGAGATGCATTAATCAGAATTTGGTGGCAGATCTGATCAGCAGATACAGGCATTAGCTGATTGAGATGAACTTCATGAACTGCTGCCACCATGCTGAACCAGCAGACTACTACAGCTCTCTGTCAAGATAGTAAAAAGTTGAACTGATCGCTGTTTGACTTATTTCATATTTTTAATTCATTTAATATTTTTACAAAAAACTGCTGAAGATCCCACAGAAACGTCTCGATTTCTTGTGTTATTAGTTATCTAATCAAACCATAAAATTATTTCATTTGAAGTAAGTCAGTGTAAGTTGTTTCTCAGTGCGTCACTTTGTCGTACGAACAAGTGGTGTTCAGCTTACTGGAATGGGCAAAAAAGGTGATATGAAGTGCATTGCTTTCCAAGTGTTACACCGGTCTCTAACTCACCAAAAATCTGAGAAAATATAGTAGAAAACTTTTTACAACTCGTGTTTTTGATGACCTCCAGTGTTTAATCTTTCCCAAAACAAAAAAATATAAAGCTTTTGCAGATTCAAGTTCATTTTTAGAAGTTGCAGCCTAAGGTGCAGGTCTCTTATGTTTTTAGCCTGAAAATATTTTTTTTTCCTTAACCGCATGTTTTCAAGTGACTTTGTGAAGTTCGACATGTGATCCATCAGGTGAGAAGCAGAGCAGGGCGCAGGGTGGTCCTGTTTGTGTGCATATGTTTACACTCAAAGCATTAAAAGGCTACTAACTATGGGCCGGTTTGATGAGTCAGGTGTGCTGATGAAATGTGGGCTGGTTAGATTTCAGATGCATGTCATGAAGAAAATGTCAGGAGGTCACACCTCTGTACTGGAGAACACCGTGTCCTTAAAAGGGGGCCGTGTTACTGGGAAGGGCTGCAGGACGTCTTGAGTCATAAATTTAACCTGAGCAAGTGCTCTGAGAAGAGGAGCGGCTGAAAATAGCAAATTATTATTGAATTTAGGCGGCAAAGCAGACAGAACATTACTGACATTCTAACACTGTTTGTGGAAGATTATCTTTACAGTCATCCTTCCCATAAACAGCAACTGTAAGTCTCTCGGTTCCCACGCAGACAGAAGGATCACATGTCAGAGTCACACACACACAGTACATGTGTGTGTCGGTGTGGTAAATCTTGGGAAAAGACAGTTTCATGGCCTGTCAGGGCCTTCAAAGAACATCAGTTTTTTTTTAGGTCGGCTGCATATGAAGAATTATGACTTATGTCGATATTCTAGCC
Organism: Anableps anableps; assembly: GCA_014839685.1. NCBI lineage: Eukaryota > Metazoa > Chordata > Actinopteri > Cyprinodontiformes > Anablepidae > Anableps > Anableps anableps. Next base: position 16,475,926 of record CM026079.1, read on the forward strand.
CAGTAACCCTGGGATATTTTAACCCGTGTGGCACTGAAGATGTTTATACCACACGAACCTGAGCTCAGCTGGATTTCTGTGAAGAACACAGTTCCAAACCAAAACATTGCTTTTCCCTTTGCTTTAAACTGCCCTCCACCCTCAATCTTTACAGCTGAGATAATAGTTTAGGATTGTTTTCAATGAAATTGCAAATCAACACCAAAAACAACATCTACAGCATGTTTTAGGGCAGAAATATCTTGAACACATATCAATCAGCTGACGTCTACAAGCTGCAAACATGCATCAATCATCAACAGGGACCGCATGTCACCTCTGTCCTCCATCAACTCACCTCGTCTCCTTCTCGCCGTTGGACCGGTTCATTCATGTCCTCCTGGCTACGAACGCTGAAGTTCTGGATGGCCTCGGTGACGCCTTTCAGGGAGCTGTATATGTCCTCAGAGTTCAGGTTTTCCGGGTCATAGTCAAATGCACTGCAAATGACACATTGCTTCATTTTTATTTTATTAAAAACAGAGGAAATTAATGAGAAGCATTTCAAATTTCGCATAAGTGGAGCACCAATTTTATTGCTTTATGCTTGAGATTGATGTGAAGCCGAACCTCCTTTCAATACAAAGAATTCAAACTGCAACAAGGTAGAACAAACTACTGATTTTGATGTTTAAAAATCATGATTTCATGTCTCCCCCCCTTAATTGCCATTAAATATGTCATTTACTTTTTTTTTTGAGGTATTTTTCATAAAGCCACAATGTTTGGTCATTAAATAAAATCATATTGGGTCATGTGTGTGATGCTGTAGCTTGATCATTCTCCAGTAATTTAGATTTGTACAAATTGGTGCAAAGCACATAATCATTTCAAAATCTACAATTTTTGAACTGATCTACTAAAAAAAGACCAGTGTCACAGAGGACCGCGTTACCTCGGTGAGGGGGTGTTTTGTGAGGTGTTAGTGGGTGAGGTGACGGGACTGGACCAGCTGGCTGGAGATCGGGGGGTGTGGCGTGTCAAGGGGCTCCCCATGGGTGCCTGAAAATGTAACAAGTACACAAAGTTGTGGGCCGCTTACATGATAGTGTAATGATTTACAAAGGCAGCGCTCCACGTGTGTTTAAACATCTCCCTTCTTAACTCATGTGGCCTGGCACCAAGTTACAGCATTCCCACCTGGGCTGTGTTGCCTGTGTTCTTTAGATGGTTCTGAAGCAACTTGGTGGCTCCATCCTGGAAGGTTTTGGGAAGAGCTGCCAGCAGCATGGTGAACTCCGGAGTGTTGAGCTGGAACAAGGCAATCAGAACCGCCTGGGCTGCCTGTTGAGACACAAAGTAATTCAAGAAAATAAAAAAAATAAATAAATAAAAAATAAAAAAATTCTATTTAGGGGCGATAGTATGAACTGGGGAGGGCAGCAGCACCTGGCAAAGAAGTATTCATACCCCCTGAACTTCAGTGTATTTTATTGGGATTTTGTGTGATAGAGCAGAAGGATAATAAAACATTGTTTTCCACTGGGTGTGGTGAGGATTTCTATTCAGGCCCATTTACTCCAACACCCCTGAATAAAATCCACTGCACCCAGCTGCCTTCAGAGGTCACCTAACTGGTAAACACGATCCACAGGCGTGGGATTTATTCCCAGTATAGATCCAGCTGTTCTGATGGTTCTTAGCGAACATTAGAGAACCAACAGCATCATGAAGACCAAGGAGACAAGTTAGGGATAAAGTTCTGGAGAGGTTAAGAGCAGCGTCAGCTTATGAGACGATATCTAATACACAACCTAAATGCTTGTACTAGAAGTTGTGGACAGTAACGTTCAATCCATCACCTGAAGAGCTTGGATCAGAGCTGCAGCCAAGAGGCCCATGTTTTCTCTGGACACTGGGATCCACAGCTAAGTTGGGAGACGACCACTATCCACAAATCTAACCTTTATGGAAGACTGGCAAGAAGAAAGTTGTTGTCACAACAAGTCCTGTAAGCAGTTTGCCACAGGCCGCGTGGGGGACGCAGCAAACACGTAGAAGGCGGCGCTCTGGACACAAGAGGCCAAAGGAGAACCTTCTTGATTCAATGCGTGACAGAAAGCCAAGACGCCACCGAACTCTTATGACATCACGCCAGTGGTGAAACGCAGTAGTGGCAGCACTAAGCTGTGGGGTTTTTTTTTGTTGTTTTTAAAAAAAAAAAAAAAAAATAAAATAAAAAAAAAAATCTGAAGCTACTTTGATCAAAGTCCAAACCTAAATCCATTTGAGAATCTGTGAAAAACACTTAAAAAGTTGTCCATAAAGGATCTCCAGGCAATCTGACCGAACTTGAACAATTTTGTAGAGAATACCGGACAACAAAAGTGTCTAGAGGCATAACTCAAAGACTTGCTGATCTGAAAACTGCATTGGAAGATGCTTGCACAGAAGAATGACTCAGCGGGGCTGAAAACAAATTCATGCCAAATGTCAGAGTTCTGTGCAAAAAAAAACAAAAGACTGAATTGAAACATGTTTTTTTTTTTTTTTTTTTTTAAAAAGATTAAATGAAAGCCAGAAACAAGTTATAGAGTGATACAACACACCTGCAAACAACACACCTGCAAACCAACAACAACAACAACAACAACAACAACAAAAACCCAAAAACTTCTCTGGTAAAGAAGAACACAGCGCTGTATTTTCAGACTTAGTAAGAATGAATGAAACTAATCATGTCCTCAGTCCTGCAGTACACCCTCCGCCCATTAATACTGCAGCACACGAGTCACGGTGGGGGTGAGAGCTGGTACCTTTCTGACGTCAGAGCTCTTGGGTTCAATTGTCCAGGTGATGATGCGAGAAACTGCTAGTCGAGTCTCACTGGAGTTCACGAAGTCTGGGGCTTCCATCTGTAGTGTCAGCGTCTCGATGTACTTTAGAATGGCCACTTTCACCTGCACCACAAACACACGTTTACACAGATCACTAAAAGGGGATGGCTCAAGCTGACCTGAATATACACAGTAGTAACAATACAAACACACATGAAAATGAGCACCAATGTTCACAGTGAGAATATTAAAACCAGAGGGGTTCCCTTACAGATCTGAACATCAAACGTCTTGATGAATCAGTGAGAAGATCGTCAAACTAAACAGCATCTATGTTCATGCTTTGCAACAAATGACAGAGTTAAAGGAAATAAGAAATGCCAGCATTCACCGCAGACTCCACAACTGATTCCTGCCCTCATTTCACCCTTTCATCTCACGCCTTTCTACATCTCAAGGGCCAGAACTTCCTCCAAATCACTTAGCAGCAGCACCGTGCGCGCCACATAATTGCTCCCCCCGGAGCGCACTGACCTGGGAGGACTGGCTCCAGGCTGCGGCCTGCTCGTCTAGAGAGCAAGCGTGGCGCCGCGCTCTGGGGGGAAACAATTTTACCCCGGACCCTCCCCTGCCTCGCCCGCAACACGAGCTCCGTACAGGCTTCAGAGAGAGAGAGGAGAAGCACCGCGTCAATCAACGGGGAGACAGGGGAACGGGGAGATGGGAGATGGAAAGGAGCGTGGTAGGGGCAGGAGGAGGAATCAGGAGAAATGTAGGGGAACAGGAGGAGGGGAAAGTAGGCTTGGGCTCCTTTTAATATTTAGGTTTATTATTTTGCAAACCCTCATAAATGCTTCAATCACAGGGTTCCTGCAAACCTTTGTTTTCATCACTTTTCTAGAATGGATGGATGGATAGGCAAACAGAGTGATGAACATGTTTGGAAATACAAATCTATTCTTTCCATTCTGCATTTTTTTTTTTTCAAACTTAAATCCCTTCTTTGCCAGACAAAACCAGCTGTTTACAAGCTTAGTCACAGTTTGAATGTTGGATAATCTTGAGTTCCTTCAGTCTCACAGCTGAATTAATAACCATTTCTTCTTAAGTTAAATGCCAACATTTTTCTAATATTTAAGAGAGAAGGGAATTACTTCGGAATGATATTTTGCAGCACAGCGATTAAATTGTTCTATTGGCTACATCATTTTATGCCCAAGCCTGGAGTTCAGGAAATGAAGCCGATTAGAAAGGAAGCAGTGGAAATGGGGGTAAAAGTAATACGGGACAGAACATGACTGGAGTAGGGAGACGGGTGAGTGAGGTGAGGAGGGACAGGGACTCGGAGGTGGAAGCTTGATGGCGTTAAAAGGCATCGTCGTCCAATCACAGTCCAGGATTCAGGGTTTTGGGACGCACAGCCAGAGTGATGGGCAGGTACTGATTTCTGTTAATCCAAGCAGTGACCATGGCCGTTCTTTTACAGCTTCATGTGCATGCTTCCCATCCACTCAAACACTCCAACACTTTATCTTAAACTGTCAGTACCTTGAGGCTCGGGGTCTGTGTCTGGTCCACAGTGAATCTCATAAGAATAGTGAACTGGAGGTCATTTGGAAAAGACTCCCTGGAAGAGGAAAAACAAACATCCATACTTTAATCCACCGAGATGTTAACCATTTTTTCACGACCACAAATAATATCGCAAGGCCTTTTGGTTTCAATGAGAGTTACATGTAGATTATTAAAACTAAGAAACAGAACTGCCAATCATGGTTGTGACCAAAAACCCCTATAAAATAAAAGGTACCATGTGACAAAGTTATAAGATTATTCATCAGATAAACTTTTGGGTCTTTTTCTGATATTTTTCCAACATCTTTGTATACTTTTTAACTTCAAGTAAACTGAAAGATGGTGATATGGTCATAGGGGGATTTAAAATATTGTACATCAGTGTTTGTGAAAACACATTGGACATTACCGATGTAATTTAATATTGTCCAACAAAAAACTCGTCGGACATGTTGACCGACATGCTTCTCCTCTAACCTTGCAAATATACTGCCATTAAAAAACAAACAAAAAAAAAAAACACAGAGGGCTGTACAGTGTGACAAATGTCGGACTTGGAATGAAAAGGCGAAAAAACAAACAAAAAAAACGTCTGTGTGCTGAATTATTAATGTTGCATGTGCCCGACAAGTTTGTGACCAAAGTCTGCAGGAGTTGTGTCGGTCTTGGAGCAATGACTTCAGGTGACAGATGGGAGCCGAAGCATCTAGGATTTACATGTGTTTCCATGGTAACAGCTCTGGCGCATCTAAACTGAGCGGATTGTGGCGCAGTAAATAGCATTTATTTATATTTATCAGACTTGCTGTGTTTAACACTTAAGTGAGTTTTAATTTAGTTTCAATGCTTGAATGTTAATGTTCATATTAAATGCCTCCTTAAGACTGCTGAGCAGGGGTGTATCCAGGAATTTTTGAAAGAGGGCTATTTCAATTCAATAATACTTTATTTATCCCAAAGGGAAATTAAATGTTGATGTAACTCATTTAATCAAGGAGTTATTATAGCTTGTGATGGCTATGGGCAGGGAAAGATCTCATGTAGCGGTCCATTTTACAACCAGTCTGAAGAAGCCTCTGACTAAAGAGACGCTGTTTTCCAATGACAGTCTCATGAAGAGGATGGTCAGGGTTGTCCATAATTTTCTTAATTTTATGCAATGGGGGCCAGTGATGATTTTGGGATGTCACAAAATAAAAACCCTAGCGGGAAGCAGGGCTGGAGTACAAAGTTAGTGACTCACGACATAAAGGTCAAAGACTGACATATATATAAAAACATAAAACAAAAATAATTCTGACGAACTGAAGCTATTCATCTTATTTCTTAAGTTAATATTCATAAAAAATATTATCCACAAAAGACTTTCTCATCGGGGGAGTTAGTGGGGTGACCTAGTCTGAGGTGGTTTATTGTATTTTTTCTGAGCAGAGTGACTGTCTCACAATCTGCATCATCATTAGAATCAATACTGTCAGGCAGATCACGGTCCTTTTCAGAAGCTGTAGCCATAATAGCAGCAGCTGTAATTTACTGTATGTATACAACTCTTATCTACGATGTTTAAAGTACAGTGTAAAATATGCAAGTGTTAGGTCACTACAATACCCACTACTATATAGATATAATTTTGCAGCACACGACTACATTGTCCTACGCGTCTCAAAAATGTCAAGCCTGAGACTCTCCCGCTCAAAAGTTTTCGGAAACACTGGTACATGACTTGAACATGTCGCTTCGATCTCGTCCTCTGGCGACAGCCTGCATGTGGGATGATTGCTCCTACCTTGTCACATCCAGAGCTTTCTGGACTTTGGCCTGTACAGAGCCCAGGAGGTCGGCTCCCATCTTCTTCAGCAGCTGAGTGAGCAGGACGAACAACCAGTCCTGGAGGTCGTCCTTATGGACCAGGATGAAGTCCACCAGAGTCTCCAGGAACATACTGAACACCTAAACACACACACCATCCCAGTAATTGTATTGTTAAGGATACCATCCATGATTCAGCCAAACAACTGAGCTCATCCTCAGATACACACAACGCATGCATACAGATTAATCTGAGATGACATAAGAAAAGGATTAGTTCCCATTACAAAGTTAGTAGTTATCCATTATAGCAGTAGAACCATCTTTACGCCTGATCATCAATTCAACATAATCACCCAAAACGACATCAGTCGCCTCATTAAAAGCAGATGCAGTGAGCTTTTTACTTGACGAGAATTAAGGTCAGTCAGGTTAAGCGGTAACCAGCGGTAACCATCTCTCTGTGCAAGTAGTTGATTTCAGCAGGACAGTGAATGGTCAGGCAGGTTAGTGGATGTTAACCTTGATTACTGATCACCAATCAGATTAATGAAGCAGATTTCCATTCAGTTAGATAAACACAGTAACACTGATTGGCCAAACTTACTCTCTACAGAGAGTTCCAGGGTGGGGGTGGCATAAGGGAGACAGAAACACACATCTGTTAGCATCCAAACCAAATTTTCACTCAGTTTGTCAAACTAAAAATCCATCTTTAACAATTATTTCAAAAATCTTCAAACTATTTTAAAATTGATGGAATTGTTGTGTGCACTTTAGCAAATAAAAAGAAATGAAATATATGACATGACAGGTAGAAAAAAATAGGGTAGATGTAGGAGCAGAGAGACGAAGGGAGGAGAAGCGTCCATGATGAGATGCGGTACCTTGAAGGAGGCTGAGCTTATACCGGATTCTGCCGTGCCGTACACCCTGCCGGAGTCTCGCTGAAATTCATCAAATCGTCAAACATCAAACGAGTGGAAGGGAAGGAAGCTCACGCACCTTACACTGGGTGTGTGAGGCAATGGAGCACTCATAGCGCCGAAAGAAAGGTGGCAGCATTAGAAGGGGCGAACCACAGCTGGTTAGTCAGAGAAGAAGAGCTACCAGCCCAAATATTGGGGTGTGTGTGTGTGTGTGTGTGTGTGTGTGTGTCCATGTGATTTATTTTTATGCAGTGAGTGTTGTTGGGAAGGGAAATGGGAAGAAAAAGTGCGGTTTGGAGGTGGTGGGGTGGGGAGGGGTGAGTGATAGTGAATGCAAAGAGTGCAGCCAGCTGGTTGACTGCTGAACGGTGACAGAGCAATCCCACAGGACGGCGAAGAGTTCCAGGTCACACGCAAAAACCAGGCAGGGCATGCCGTTAGGAAACAGAGCATGTCACACTCTGCATGTCAGTGTTCATGTTTGAAGGAGTATATCCACCGGTGTAAGCACGTTTCCTCCTGTTTATCCCATTTGTCAAAATTAGTTAAAATAGGTGTACAGTATGACTTCTAAAGAGAGTGTGTGCACTGAAAGAGGCAACACTGCTTGGGATTTGGCAGAATCCGGTACAGTGAGGGATGGTGGGATAAACAAAGTTAACTGAAACCAAAATTAAAGTGGATGAATAATGGGCTTTGTGAGAAGATGTGTGTGTGTGTGTGTGTGTGTGTGTGTGTGTGTGTGTGTGTGTGTATGGGTAATGCATGCATTCATACCTTACTATGAGGGTCTGCAAACATCCTGGTGAAGATTTCACACAATCTCTTCAACTCTACCCGACTGACGGGGGGAGGGAGAGAAAAGAATCAGATAAAAATCCTCCAGGAGTTTATCTTTAAAAAAAACAAACATGTTTGTTCTGTGGCTGACCTGAGTGTACGCTGGTTCTTGAGCAGAGCCTGTAGGCCTAAAAGTCCCTCCTTCCTCTCAGACCAGTTGGCACTGGCACAGCGGTTGAGCACCTAGTTTACAGCAGACATAAGGCAGGGTAAGATTCATCCCTCTCCACAAGAAAAAGTTAAAAGATTTGAAACTTTGTTGCTTTACACTGTATTTGTACTATTAAAAAAGAATTACTTTCCCTGAAAAAGTATTCACATCCCTTTGACTTCTTCACATTTGCCATGCAACATCACAAATTCCAACGTATTTTATCAAGGTTTTATGTGACAGACCAACACAAAGTAATGCGTGATTGTGAAGTGAAAGAAAAAGAATCACACTCTCTATTGGCTAAGACTCTGTGCATAAACAAGGAACTTTGGTTTGAGATTTTTTTTTCTTTACAAAGCCAAATCTGACAAGTTTTAATACATTTTTGTTTTCATCCCCCACTTTACAGAACAAAAAATTGAATATTCATGTCCAAGTTTTGCCACAGAATCTCAATTAGATTTAGGTTGTCAACCAAAATACAATGAACACGGTTCAGTATTCACTGATTTTTGTGTGGAACTTAACTCCAAATTATGCGTGAAAAACCCGCCTATTTGTGTATTTTTTTCATAGAGCTTATCTAAAATGTTCAAAAGGAAATGCCGCTTGGGAAGCTGAAATACACTGCTGCTGATTGGCTGTACCCCCAAGAGCGGCGATGAGGATATTAGCTTTTGAAGTAGTGTTAAGATGGTTTCCACGGTGCATATGAATGTATATTAACGTATATTTGACGTTTGAACACTTTTTAGATTTAAGCTGTTCCTGCGTGGTTGTGGTCCCCAACAGCCCAAGAATACCGGGGGTCCACAGTATGATTAGATCTGCTCTGGTTGCATGTTTAGACTTCTTGTCCCGCAGGAAGATGAACCTCTGCATCAGTCTCAAGTCCTCTGCAGCTTCTAACAGGTTTGTTTTCAAAGATTTCCCTGAATTTAGCTTTATGTTCCCATAAACTGTCATCTTGCTGAAGAATCCCCACAGCATGATGCTGCCACCACCACCAAGTTGCACAATGCAGATGGTTTATTAAAGGTGATGAGTGCTGTTAGTTTTCCATCACACTGTTTGTAGAAAGAAAGTTTAGTTTTGGATTCATGCGACCAGAGCGCCTTTCACGTATTTTCTGTGTCCCTTCTCGGCTTGTGCAAACTGAAAACTTGACTTTTTATGGGTTTCTTTTTAGAAGTGCCGCTCTTCCATTGGTCAGAGCTGTAAGAAACACAACTCAAGGGATTCTTCCACTTGAGCTGTGGATCTTTGCATCTCTTCTAGTTACCATCGGCCTCTGGGCTACCTGTCTAATGCTGGTCTGTTGGTTTAGGTGAACTCATAACCCGACTATAAAGTTCTCCACAGCTTGGAAGTTGCCGTTTGTTCACTAATGTTGAACAAACAGCATTAGATCAGAGGTATCAGAGCAAAAATCATGCACATATTTGTGCTGTCTGTCAAAAAAGATCTAAAAAATGAAGAAACACTGAAGTTTTGCAAGTCAGTATGTTCCCTCGGGCCTACCTCAGCCACATCTTCAGTTTGCCTCATGTAGGTGGGGATGGCTCCTCCGTTCCTCGAGCTGTAGGACCTCTCCGAACAGGCGCTGGAAGCGTCGCTGTTGGCGTCGTCATCAGAATACATGCTGTAGTTCTCATACCGCCGCCGTGCTGGCTTCTTCTGCAAGACAGAAAGAGTGAGTGTAAGGGGGAAAAAAACCCAAAGGAACAGTCAGAAAACATACATCAAGAGATCCTAAAGGAGAATGCAAGCACATCTAAGCAACAAAAACACACACGACAACCAGGTATGATCCAGAAGAACCTGACCTTAGATCTCATGTCTCCCAACAGCTGACAGCGTTAAACAGAGGTAGAAGCCGGGATTAGTGAACACGCAGACATGCACCCAAAGAGCTGTAAGCTGCACCTTTGTTACAGTGTATTGGAATGTGCTACGTGTGTGTGTGTTGAGGTTTGAGGGTTCACTGTACGTACCAGCGCATCTGCTAGTGCCTCCTCTACATCGGAGCCAGTGTTGAGGACCCTCATGGCACTGACTGAAGAAGAAAGACGACTGGATTGACTGATGCCAAAACCTGATCCTGCAGACCAAGACAGTTGCAAAGAGAGGGAGGAGGGAAAGTATGGAAAACCGACCTGTTAATAGCCCTTCAGGATAAAAGGAAAATGCTCTCTATCCTCCATTCAGCCGGATCCACAGATCCTTTTCCTCATCACCATCACCAACATTCATACAACATCACACATTATCCCGAGAGTCAGTCCTGTAAGTTAATGCGATGGCTTGTTAGACGACATTGAAGTTGCCACTGGGGGGGAGAAAGGATGACTTAAAAACACAAGAGAGCATGTTGGCGATCCTGCAGAGAAGGGTCAAAGCTAAATAAAGAAAACAAATGGAGAAAAAAAAAAAAAAAAAAAAAAAAAACCCTCAAAAATGATTATCGACTGGCAACTGAACGGGCGGAAGCATGCGATTCCACTGGAGGGGTTCAACATCCTAGAGCAGAACGTTAAAAATTAAATTAAAAAAAATGATCAATGAGCCACAAACAAGCAGGTAATATGTAGGACAAGATGAGTGGCACTGAAAAGAACATCAAAGAAAAACAGCAAGAAGAGTTTGGCCAAGAAGGTGGGTGGATGGAGGGCAAAGAAATAGTACTCAGCCTTCACCTGCAGCCCCAAAAGCATCAGGTGTGTGGAGTGCTCCGGTGGAGCGGGAGTAGCTCCGAGTCGCTGCAACCAAGATTAAAACACACACACACACACGTACAGAGTTTAACAGCCACTCACGCAAACACAAGAATCACACGCAGGAACTTCACAAAGAGTGTGCAGCGTGTGAACACAGAAAGAAAGGTAGCTAAAGATCAACACTTGCTGCTGCTCTCCTGCTCTGCTGCAGGTTCAGAGCAACGATTTCAAACCATCATCCAGGGTTTTGTAAAATTATTCATAATGCCTAAAGGGTTTCACAGTTTGAATGTGTTTTATTTATTTCTAAGATTCTATGTGGAACACCAACAAAAAAGAGCATAAAATTGTGAAGAGGGTAAAGAAAAGTCTGAAAAGGTGTATTGTGCATTTGTATTCAGCCAGCTATGCTCTGATACCCCAAAATAAAACCTGATCCAACAAACCACATTAAGAAGTCATCTGATCTTTAAATAAGAGCCAACCTGTAAGTAATTTAATCCCAGTATAAATCCAGCGGTTCTGTGAAGGCGTCAGAGGTTTGGTAGAGAACATTAGTGAACAAACAGCATCATGAAAATGAAGGAACGCAGCAGACAGCTCAGGGAGAAAGCTGTGGTGAGATCTAAAGCGGGTTGGGTTATAAAACAATACCCCAAGCTTTGAATATCCCACAGAGCTCTGTTCAAGCCACCATCTCAAAATGGAAGGAGGATGGAAAAACTACAAACCCACAGTACCAAGACACAGCAAGGAAAGCACTTTTCAGAGAAGTGGCCAAGAGGCCCACAGTAACTCTGGAGGAGCTGCAGAGATCGACAGCTCAGATGGGAGAATCTGTTGGCAAGAGAACCATTAGTCACCCACCCAAAATGGGTAAAATGAGCCCTGCACATCACTCTGATCCATTTCCACTGTGAAACATAGTGGACTGCAAACATGGCGTCTCTACACCATCAGTGGCAATGCTTTTCTGTAGCAGGGAAGCCCGTCAGTCAGTCAGATGGAGCTAAATATACGACATTTCTAGAAGACAACCTGCTCGAGGCTGCAAAAGACCTGAAAGTTTTCCCTTCCAATGCAACTATCAATCTATCTATGGGGAGCTGAATGCAAATCCATGCCACACTTTTCAGATTTTATAAGTAAAAATGTTAAAAACCATGTATAACTTCTCCTTCCACTCCTTAATTATACAGCACTTTTTGTTGATCTATCACATAAAATCCCAATAAGCGCTGGGCGTTTTGGACGTAATGTAAAAAAAGTTAAAGGGGCAGGAAAATTTGTTGTAATGCTTTATATGTTCTAAGAACTAAGACTTGAATCTAAAGATGGTGTCATGTCTACAGACTCTCTCATCTCATTTTTCCCTGTACCTGCCCTCCTGAGCGTCTCGCCACTACTGCTACTCACCAAGAGGTGTGAAGGAGCGTACGGGGCTGGTGTCCCGGCTGCTCTCCCTGCTGGCCTCTCTGCTGCAGCCCTGACTCATACTGGGCCGAGGGATACGACTGCCTCGAGCTAACGCCACCCAAACGTACATCCCAGGACAGCAGAAGAGAAAGTGGAAGGGAGGAAAGTGGTTGTAAGGGGACAAACATACAGAAAAAGGACAACCAAAGGTCAGGAACTCCAAACATAAGACGTGACGGAGATCATAAGTACATGAATAAAGACGTCAGACAGAAAAGAGAAAACGTGACAAAAATCTCTAACAAGAAAAACAATGAGCCAGGCTGACTGGTCCTTAGGAAGCATCTCAGCAGATTTATCATTTCAATCTCATGGGACTGACAAAAACCATCAGTCCGAAGAGTTTAACAGCTTTAAACAGTTTCTTCTCTCAGGTGTGAAAAAACACAATGCTGCCTCTGTTCTGTTATCTGAAGACCAATCAGCTGACGATTAACGCATCATATTACCCTGTGCACAGCAGCCTCATGATGAAACACGGCTGTGGAAGCATCATGCTGTGGGAAGCTAGTGTGAGCTGATGGGAGGATTATGATGAGATGCATCTCTAAGGAGCAGAAAGCCTGCAGAACCCAGCAGTCTAACATTCTCAGAACTGATCTGTTTTCCCTCATTAAACACACAGATTGGGACAAAATAGCCATTCAAGGTGAATTTAGCAATTAAAGCAAGTGGGTGAGAGGATGAGCACTGCGCACTCATCTCTACTGATCTGTTCATCTTCAGCATCTACTCAGCCATCCAAGGGTAATCATGACCAAACACGATCCTGTGAGCGCTTGTTATACAGCCACTGGTGATTAGTACGGACAGGAGGAAACATGTCCAGAAGGCGTGGACATCTGAAGATGGTCGCCCATCACCTCAACAAGCACAGGCATGGAGTCACAGAAATTAGAGAGGAGATCTACAAAGCTGAGGCAGCTGGCCTGATGGAGGGGCTGGGATGGTGGGAGGTAACGGTAGATTCGAAGGTAACAGATGGTGATGAAGGAGTGATGGGGGGTGGGGGAGGTAAGAATAGATTGGTTTGGAGCGTCTGATCGGAGCTGGAGCCTTACCTCCTCTGCTGGCACCGTTGTAGTTTGAACTAAAGCTAGAAGGAGCTAGAGGACAGAGGAAGCAACGGAGGGAGGAGAAAAGGAGATGGAAAAACAAGCTCAGTTGGTATTTATGTCAATGCAAAGCGTGTTTATTCATCTCCTTCATGAAACTGACACAGGAACACCATAATCTTGGATTTTACTGTCTCAGACTAGCGGACTTGTACTCACCGACGGAGAGCCGAGTGGGTGAAGAGTCCCTGGAGCAACCCTGGCTGCGGGGGATGCGGCTGCGTCGGTGTCCGTCCCCAGTGGCTCCGGCGAGCACCCTGTGAGCCCCTGAGCTCATGGTGCTCAAAGCTGTGGTGGTCAGCACGCGACCCGGAGAGCCACTCCGACTGCCGGCTTCGGAGAGAGAAGACACAAACGAAGAGAAGAAAGTCAGAGTTCTGTCCATCCGACAAGTGGCAGCTAAAGATGATACAATGAGGTCTACAGAAGTAATCCCACTTTCAATACTGTGCATAAAAAACACTGAATTACCCTCTGCACTTATGGCCACCCCATGTGAAGATGTGTAAAAATCCCCTAAAATAAATTCACATTTTTTTGCAGTAGCAGAATTTCAAACTTAAAATTCAAAAATTACATTTATTCACTGGGAAAACAATCCCATGTTTTGAAATGTTTTATTAAAAAATAATAATAAAATAAAAAAAAAATATATATAATAATAATAACAATAATAATAATAATAATAATAATATCACAATACCACACTTTTTGGCACCCATAACAATTTACAGAACAGCTCACTCTTAAGATAATCAGTGTCCAGGAACATTTAAGTCGTATTTTCCTGACTTTGCATTTCCCTGTTGTATAAATATAAAGGGGACAAAGAGGATATTCTCTCTTAGCTACTTTTCAAAATGAGGAAAAACAAGAGAACATGAGGTTCAAGTAAAGCAGATGCCCATGTCTGCGGTCAGAGTGATAATTAAAAAGCAACCACACATGCATATTAGGGAGGTGAACAGTAGCAAAGAGAATCATCATGGGCTCAGAGACTTCATAGCAAGCCATATGTCCGATCTATATGCCAACTGGTTGGTTGGGAGGTATGCCAGGGGGAAAAAAAAAAAAAAAAAAAAAAAAAAAAAAAAAAAAAAAAAAAAGGCCTTTCATGTTCTACGGATACAAACGCAAACATGCAAAGTTCATTAAATGCTGCTGGAACGACAGACAACCTGTGGGGTGAGCTAAAGAGGAGAGCAGAGAGGAGCGGGACGCTGGTTGATCTGAGAGACTCCGATGGTCGACGAGCCCTCTCTCTGTACGCTCAAAACCATCTAAAATGTTATCACAGGAGACTAAAGACTTTTCTAATATTTCCAGCGGGAGATTACTCTACTGCCGTGAAAGCTCCATTTATTTCAAGACTTTTTCCACATCTTTACCACAGGTGCCAATAAGTGCACAGGATGCTGTAAAGATGATAGCTAAGTAAGATGATAGCTTTTATAGACATAAAAGACAGTGTGTTTGTAATTAGATAACATAGCAGTGTTCAGTGTGATTGGAAAGAGGATTCCTGGGGTTAGCAGCTACAACCTACATCAAGGTGATACTGGAATGAGACATTAGCACAGAATCCTTCATATGAATAAATACACAACAGACATTGGATACTTTTTAAATCATGATATTAAATTTAATCTACTTCAAGGATCCATTGAAGTAGAAGATTTTTACCCACCATAAATAAACTTATCCTACAATCTAATATTCTCTTTCCCCTGGGGATCCTGTCTCCAAGTGCCCCGCTCACACAGTGTTTTACTCTACAGTGACTTGTTCTCGTACAACCGTTAGGACAAACATTTGAGGTGTAAGATGTGAGTTTAGATAAGACGCTCTAGTGCTCCACATGACACTGAACTACCACAGTTCTTCAGATCAGAAAATAGGAATGCAGATCAGTCTATCTCTGTGACAGACAAAAACTGATCCAAATCCACACAAACACACACACAGATGTTTCGCATCAGAGTGCTAATACTGAGCAGCAAGCACACAAATTAAACACATTAAAGACAAAACAATGTTTATATAAACTAAGAAGTACCACCTTATCTTTTTCTAATCAGGCTCCCCATTTCAAATTAAGCCTGAGTGACCAGCTATGTTTTTATTGTTTATTTGTTTATAGTTATGGACACAAATATAAGTGAAAATAAAAAACAAAACAAACAAACAAACCCCCCCCACAACTGAATCTTTAGCAAATCCAAACACAAGTGGGTGAAAAAACTTGAAGCTCCCAAAGCGATGTGATTAGCATGAAAACTAAGCATCCACAATCTGTAACTACAAATCCCAGCATGCCTTGGCCACAGTGCAGGGAGCTTTAAGTGATCTTTCTAAGTGCAATGTGGGTAAAAAGAAAAAGAGAAGTCAAGGGAACAAAGGAAACCAAACAGACTAGCGTTAGGGAGTGAAGGAAGAAAGAAACAGTAGCGCTGTAGCCTTACCACCAACAGGGTTAGCAGACTGAGATCCTGAGACATTAAGCCCATTGGTTGAGAGAAGGGGAGAGGGCAGAGGTAAGGAGGAAGGCGAAGGAACAGCGGGTTAAATCAGATGAAATATGGGTTAATGCAGAAGCGTCATGGGAGCAAGAAAGCAGAGTTTGATGGGAGCGCATCCTTATGTTTCAAAGCGACAATGAAGGTGAAGCTTCAGCATGTCAAATCAAATTGTTAAAGAGAAAACAAGAGCACAGACGAACTGAGCCAGCTGCAGATGGTTGCCTGGGAAAAGCAGTGCATGTTTGGTCGACCTGTCACAATGAGGAAATAAAAATCTTTAACGGAAAAATCCACACACTCCACACAAGAGCCATTTTTTTCCACACTAAATAAATTTTGCTTGGAGCTGCAAGATCTACATGACCCTTCCAAAAAAACAAGGAAAAGGTCTAAAAGTACTTGCTAATTAGGGCTTCACAATATTCTGAAAACTTAACATAGGTGTTATTGAGATGAATGTTAAAATAACAATATAATAATATTACTTGCGATAAGTAAACAAATACTGAACTAAGCAGTGGTGATCTCGTTCTAATTTGGGTTCATGCAAACATCAAACCCAGATATCCAGCTCCTAGGAAATAAATTCAGTTTACTGTTTCCATCCTACGAATATGTTTTTGTTTTTTTTTGGAAAGGTAGGTTTAAATGAGACTCAAAATGAGAGAATGACCACACATTTTTGAAAATGATTTAAACTGATTAATAATTTTTTTTAAAAAGTGCAGTAGTTTCAGTCTAACGACACAAAAATCTGAACATAAAAAAAAAAAAAAAAAAAAAATCTTTGTGGCATT
This sequence comes from Anableps anableps, assembly GCA_014839685.1. Classification (NCBI taxonomy): domain Eukaryota; kingdom Metazoa; phylum Chordata; class Actinopteri; order Cyprinodontiformes; family Anablepidae; genus Anableps; species Anableps anableps. Next base: position 16,492,673 of record CM026079.1, read on the forward strand.
ATTGTCATTTTCTTGTTGCAATTCCTAGAAGATTTTAGCTGAAAGCCTTTTCTATTGCCTGAAAATATCAAAATATTGCTCAGTTCAAGAACTTTACTGTTCAAAATGATTAGGAACCACTGAGGAGGGCCTAAAGAGCGTTATGCAGCTCCGGAGCCTCAGGTTGCAGACCTTTGTGACATGTTAAGCAGGTACTCAGGTATATAAAATTTGACACTAAAAATAATTTTTGCATTTTTAATAGGGAAAAAAAAAAAAAAAAAAAAAAAAAAAAAAAAATTGCAGTACTTTTACCTCAGCAAAAAGTTAGGATACCACTGGTCTATCACTTAAAATCCTACTAAGAAAACTGAAGTTTGTGGTTGAAAGTGGACAAAATGTGAAAAAGCTGGAGATATGAATACTTCTTCAAGGTTTTCAGTGTTTAAGTACCTTTCTTACAACAACATTAGCCAAAGCCACGCAATGCTGCAGAAAGCAACATATTCACCACACCAACCTCAGTGATGAGACACGGCATGCAGGGAAAATACAACCACTATTGTTTTTATGAAACATCTTGATCAGAATGAAAGCAGTAGCAGGTGGGCCACCAATCCCACTGTGGGACACAAAGACAAGCACACTCTGACAAACAGATAAGAATACCTGGTGTGCAATCGGATTCGTCGGAACCTGAAGGCACAAAAACATTTACATGGAGCTTATCGTTACCGTGACGGCAACAAATTGTGAAACTCCACTATCAGAGCCTGAGGGAGAAAAAAAAAAAAAAAAAAAACCTCGGCAAACACCGTACACACATATCATTCGTGTTGATGTGTCTGTGAAGCCGTAGGCCAAGGCGAAAGCTTCACTGATGCTGGGTTTAAATCATCCTGTGACCAGAGAGGATGGGGGGGGGAGTTACTTACGTTGCGACTGGGAAACCATCTTTGTGCGGCTGCGTCCTCGAGAATCCACTTGGCTTGACACAGTGCTAGCGGTCGACAAGGGTTGCTTGGTACGAACACGGCCTGCGTGTAAAGTAGGACAGCAAACATTTATATCCTGTCTACAACATACCGTTTGCAGCAGAACAAAGCCCAAAAGCAAAGGAGCACCACAGCTGATGGAAAGCACCTAATGCTGAAAGTTGCCCTTTAAACATTCACAATCAGCCAGCTGCAGATGCATACAGCAGGGATGCTTCAGCGGCAAATAAGAAAATAATCTGAAACTGATAGTAAAGCCACCAACTATTGCAAAGTAATTAGAGGATTTAATCAAGCAAGAAGCCTTCGCACCATACAATAATCAGGGGATTACGATGCTTAAACTACTGATTATTTTCTTCGTTAAAAGCAGCAAACAATTTAGTTGATAATTATTAATGAACTGATCTCATACTACTCAGTTAGTCTGCAATACTAAATGCTGGAAGGGAAGAACTACAAAATTAGCTGAAGCAGCTGCAATTTTTTCATTCTTAAACTATGGAAAAAACAAAACAAACTACACTGGATCTCTGCAAACAACTGTAGGAATCTATAATTACTTGAACTGAGTTTTCTAGCTAGAACATCCCCAAACACCAACACAAACGGGCACCTAATGGAAATCTTACCATTGTCTGATCTGGTCCCTACAGACAGACAAAGAGGGAGCAGGTTGTAAATTTGTGGTTCCACCTTCTATAGTGTGTGTATATATATATATATATATATATATATATATATATATATATATATATATATATATATATATATATATATAAATAAAACACATCACATGACTCAAAACACATCCTGCATACCCTGACACACACACACACACACACACACACACACACACACACACACACACAAAACAATTTCTGACTGATGCAGTTTGAAGCAAATGCAAAAGGGTTAGATTCCTAGTTAAATACTAAAAGCTTAAGATAACTTCCATGTATACAAGATGGACAGCAGAGGGCGCTGTGGTCATCGTAGTTTAAGCTGGCATGAAGTGATAAAAGGAGAAAGCAAAGGGATGAAGCAGAGTGAGATGATCTTACCATCCGTTTTATCAGAGGCATCATCTTAAGTAGCAAAGGGAGACGAAGAGGAGGAAAAGAAATGATAGCAGAAAAATATATACAAAGGAGAAAAGGAAAAACAAAGAATTGGAAGAAAGTGAGGATTTTTGACAAAGGTGAAAAACAAGGAAACAGATTGCAAACATGAGAGGCAGAGAAGAGAAAGGAAGATAGAGGGAAAAGAAAGAAGAAAGGAGCACAAAGTGCATTAGTAACATACCATTTGCTCAGAGAGAATCATGCAGATGTTCGTTACAACAACAAACTGATCTTATGTGACAGACCAACACAAAGTACTGCATAATTGTTTTTCAAATGTTTTCTTGTAAAAAATAAAAAATAAAAAAATAAAATAAAAGGTGCTGTGCATTTATATTTGACCCACTGGACTTGAAACGTTGAAAGAACACCTATAAGTGCTTAGAGGGACATCCTTGTCATCTTTGGACCTCTAGAGACTGAAATTTATGCCCATTCCTCTTTTTTTAAAAACAGCTCAAGCTCTGGCACTTTGGGTAAAAAGCGACTGGGAGGAGCAATTTTCAAGTCTAACATATTTTGACGTGGATTTAGTTACTGACTTTGACTGGGCCATCCGAGGACTATTATACTAAACTATTCCACTGTAGCTCGGGTTGTATGTCTCGGATAGTGAACCTCCACTCTAACCTGAAGTCTTTTACAGCCTCTAACAGGTTTGTCCTGTATTTAGATTTAACCAAATTCCCATTAACTCTGTCCAGCTTCCATGTCTCTGCTGAAAAAACATCCTCACAGCATGATGCTGCCACTACTGTGGTTAATGGCAGGGATGATGTGTTCAAGATGATGTACATTAGTCTTTCTCCACACAGTATTTTGGTTCACCCAACTAGAGCACCTTCTTGCACAGGTTTGCTGCGCTCCTTACATGGCTTGTGGTAAACAGGGCCTCTAATGGCTCCATTTTCAACAATAACTCTTCTTGCCTCCATCAAGGCGATATTTATGGAATGAATGATTAACGGTGTATAGAGCCTTTCCCCTGAACTGCGGATCTCTGCAGCAATCGGCTGTACTGGAATTTATTTGGGGGTAAAGGATGAATACAAATGCATGCCACACTTCTCAAAAGCTTTTATTTTCCTTTCATTCCACAATTGTGTCCTAGTTTGTGTTGGTTTATCACAGAAAATCCCAATAAAAACACATCAGATTGTGGTGGTAACGCAACAAAGTGTGAACAAGTTCAAGGAGCATGAATTTTTTTTTTTTTTGCAAAACACTGCAGGCATACAAGTTGAAACAAAGAAAAGTAACACAGGAGGACAACATTCATCTATGAACATGCACAGAACATCAACAGATCGACACGTGAACGGATAGGTGGGCAGGAGAGAAGAGGAGAGGCGGTTCAAGCACTGAAGAGTGAGAGTCTGGCTTTATCCCTGAGACGAGCTTTTAGAGAGAATGGATTTTATCTGAGCATCAAACTTCAGAAGCACTACCTCCCCCTGCACTGATCTGAGTCAACTCCTTAGATGTTGTTTTTATCTGCCCATCTCATTTCCTGCTGAGCACATGCTGACCAAAGCCTGCTCTGTCTGATCTGTCATCTAACTCGCCTGTCAGGGCTCTTACCCAGAGAGGAGTAGGAGCCGGGGGGCAGACGGTTCGCTCCCCTGGTTTGTCCGACGTGCCGATATTTAGCAACTGCTGCTGCATTCACATCCACATCGCTGCGGGAACGCTGCAGGGAGACTGAGGAAGCCCCACCCCTTGAACCAGCAGGGACTGATGGGACAGCAGGAGCAGGGCAGGTGTGATGATGGGGAAAAAAGGATGGAAGGTGATGGGATATACAGAAAAAAACAAAAAAACAAAAAAAAAAAAACATCACAAACACATGCGGGCACTGTACTCACGTACACAACACCATACAGAAAACACCCATACACATACACTAGAGTGTATATGTGTAACAATACAAAAATCACATGAGGTGGTGACTGTTCAGGGCTGGACACAAGATGATGTAAATGGGTATGATGAGAAAACATCTTGAAGGAGCTGACATTTTTGCCTCACTCCGTGTGTGTGTGTGTGTGATCTGAGCATCAGATTAAGTGTTGAATGAGGGTGCGGTGTGTGGGTGTTATCGGCCGCTCTGTGTTGGTGTGCTTGACTCACCTCGCCCTGGAGCTGCCGACCACTTGGAAGTCAGAGGACGGCTGATAAAAGAGGGAGAAAACTGGGTCAGTACACAAACGCTCATAACAAATGTAGCAAGTGTCGGAGTTCACATCGCCTCCAAGCAGATGGGGTGGAATCAGGTCAGCTTATGATGTTTTGTTCCCCCATTGTTCTAACTCCCAAATCAAACTGAAAAACATGCTGTATAATATACAATTGGAGAACTGACTGATAACACAAGTGCGATAAGCAGCGCAATACAGTACAAACGATATACGACCAATAAAAGGAGTTTTTAAGACAGAAATGTTGTTTCAGTCAACACAAGCAAAGAAAAGACTATCGACTTGACAGTTGTCCCTCAGTCATCCACATCCTTCATAAGGCAAGAAAGCTGCATAAAATGACTTTTTTATGACGTTCCCTTAATATGCTATATTCAAGCATATTAAGGGAAAGTTGAGTGGAAGGAAAAATTGTGGTTAAAAAAAAAATGCACAAGCAACATGGATGACCACAGCCTTCAGGATATCATGAAGCAATGCCCATTCAAGAGTTTGGGGGAGATTAATAGGGTTTGATCTGCAGTCAGTGTTTACCACCAGGTATTCAGGACACTTGCAATATCTGTCTCATTCCTTGTGTTAAGCAACTTCTGAAACAGGGACAATGTCAGAAGCTTCTTACCCGCAGATACTGACATTTTCCAGCAGGACTTGGCACATGACCACACTGCCAAAAGGACTGATAACGCCTTTAACGATCATGGTAAGCGTGTTATTGATTGGCCAGCAAGTTCCCCTGACCTTAATCCCATAGATTCTATACGGGGTATTGTCAAAAGAAAGATGAGACACACCAGACCCAACGACACAAATGTGCTAAAGGTTGATATAAAAGCAACCTGACCGCCTCCATGCCACATCACATTGATGCAGTAATTCATGCAAAAGGAGCCCCAACCAAGCACTGAGTGCATATGGTCTACAGCTATGGTCTCCAACCCTGGTCCTCAGGGCCCAGTGCCCCGCATAGTTTTTGATGGTTCCCTACTCCAGCACAACTGATTCAAATGACTGCATTACCACCTTAGCATGCCTTCGATTGCTAAAAAAAAAAGCCTGTTAATCATCCACTTTAAGCCAGGTGTCCAACAGCAAGGAAATGTCTAAAACATGGAGAGCAGGGGGCCCCGAGGACCTGGGTTGGGGACCAACATTGTGTTTTTTAATAAAATTACTAAATTAAATTAACTTAAGTTTAAAGTTAAATACTGGTGTTAGACAGGAGAGGCTCCATCTGGTTTTACAAACACAGGTAGATGATGATGATATAGTTTATTCAGTGTAAAGGGACGTCCATTTAAATTCAACCACATATTCAAGGGGCAGAAAGTCTACCAAGCAGAGAGCAGATTAACAGGGAAACTTTCCATAATGTTGGCTGAAAGATCAGAAACTGGGTAAATCCCTTTCCTCCAATATTACTTGAGTGCAAAGACTCAACGGTAGTGTTTCAGCAAACTAAGAGGTCTAACGTAAGTAACAGATGAACAGCTCTGAACATTCATTACTTAAGGCTCTCTTGGGAGGAAGATGAGGAGCGGTCACTCTGGGGAAGAGAGGCCACACTGCCAGAGCTCTTTAGACAGGACTGCAGCGTTCTCTGGTAGGACGACTCTAAGGAGTTGTAAAGAGCGTCGGCTTCTCCTGGGAAGTGGTTCCTCAGACCCCAGTAGGCCCTTAAAGAGACAAACGTCAGGTGAGAAGGTACAAAAACACCAACCAACATAGGTGAGTACAGAAAAAAAGACAGGAAGAGAAAGAAACAACGGAGAGGCAGCGTGATCATAATGGACTTTTCAGGAATGCCTCTGCAGCCGCCTTACTTGCGGGCCTCCACTCTGGCTTCTGAGTCGGCATCTCGAATTCCCTTTTTGATGCTTTCGACCAGAACTGCAGTGTGTCTGGGGAAAAACAAAACAAAAAAACAAAAAAAAAAAAAAAAAACCAGAAGGAGTGAGAAACAACATGTCAGCATTTGTAAAACATTCACGTGAATCCTGCAGCTCTTTCCGTATTTTAGACTAAACCATTGTAACGAGTCACACTGGTCCTCCAAACTGGAACACTGCAGTCACAGTTTTGTTAACTTAGTGAGAACTTATTAATTGCAAACATATTAATGAAGAACTACACTTAGTATAGTATTACTTGATAACAAAATAATTCATTAAGTTAAATGTTTCTTACAGAGATTAAAAAAAAAAAAAAAAAAAAAAAAAAAAAAAAAAATCTAATTTCAGACATCTGAATAATTTGGCCTTTTTTAAGCTTAACACATCATTATCAAATTAAAAATATTGGTAAACAGAGATGGACTCTATTTAAATTTTTATTTTAATATTTAATTTTGTGACTTTTGAGGGGTTTTATTTAGAGTTATCAAAGAAAATGGACTGGAAATATAAAAATACACAAAACCATTTTTGGATTTTCATTTACTGAACAGTTCATCCCTGAATTTGTAAATCTGTGCAATTTTTACAGCAAACCATGTCATACTACCGGTCTGGTCATGTAGCAGAAACGTCTCAATAATAGTTCAATGGGTCTGTCACATTCAGCGGATTGAAGAGTAAACACAGCAACAGGAAAAGCTGCCCACACATACAGGTATGATGGCAAACTTGCAGTTGACACAATATACAGATAGTACTCTTATTTTGTTGTTTCATAAGGTACATGGCATAAAAAGACTAGGGGAATATTTCTAAGACTCAACAGTACACCGAGTTGTAAAATTTTAACCACATCATCTCCCAAAGTGGTTGCAAAATGGGACCACATGTTTAGTTTGTCCTGCTTAACAGACAGAAACAGGAAGTGGTTAATTTTAATGTCCTCACCTTTCCAGAGAGTGGGTCTGCCATTCCTGCAGAAGAAGGTCCAGGAAATCATAACAGCGTCTGGAAATGACACATTTATTTTACTGTCCAACCAAAAAAAAAAAAAAAACAAACAAAAAAAAAAAAAAAAAAAAAACCCATCATCATAACCCAACATCTGTAGCTCAATTATGAGGTTATCAGGCACACACAAAGCTTTTCTGTTAGCATCAATGCATGCGCTTGTCTCACCTTCTTACAGCCACAGATTTGGACGTGCAGTTGCTGGTTATCAGAGGGATGAGCCGGGGGACGTGGGTGTGCTGCAGAAACAAAAGGACGTGAAATGAAAGATCGGACCTAAATACCAGATACACTTCCACCAAGCAGGAAAATACTCACCCGTATAATGATGCGGATGGCGGAGACACCAGAGGTGGCCATGACTTTGGCGCAGTTGGGAATGAGGTTGAACAGAACAGGGACGATGGCTTCGGCTCCATGGTCAAACTTATTCCCAAGGACTGACGAGAGATGGCTAAATAAAGATAAACAAAGGTTAGGCGCAGTTTAACAGAAACTACATGGATGTTGTACTTTCAACCCTTTAACACTGTCAGAACAGTGCATTTTAGCACAACTTTAAGCGGTTTTCACAACTTGGATGCTCAAAAACAGTTGCAGCTGATCTACCGGCAGATCTGAAGAAAACTATCTTCTCTTTTTTTCTAAATTTGATCTAAATATCCCTTCCTGCTCATTTGTTACCGTAATCAGTTACTGCTCCAACACATTTGGCATGGGAAAAATCCAGACATTTCAAGAATCATTTATTACAGATTTTTCAGCTGTTTGGTACATTTTGAAGTCGGAATCATAAAAATTTGTAAAAATTGATGCAAGATGTTTGTGCAGTAGTCAAAACATTTAATATGGAGAATGGAAAGACAGACAGCAAAAGAAAAAAAAAGGGAGAAAGGATGGTCGGACAGACTGATAAAAGATGGATGGATGAACTTTGGACAATGAAACATTGAATGAAGCGTGGAAATAGAAATATTTGTCCAACTCCGTTTTCCTTTTACATACTTGCAGCTGGAAAATATTTGGATCAAATTCTATATTTTCCAGACAGATAGGAACCGCGTGACAAACACTCACGCCACAGTGATGCATGCCTCTCGGACCACTTGTGAGCGCAGATCTTTCGCAGACAGTTTGAAGGCTCCATCTAGTAACCGTAAGTGCTGGTAAAAACAGTCGTAGCTGGCTGCTCCCGCCACCAGCAGGGACCGGATTTTTTTCAGCTGCAAAAACAACCGTAATGTGTTTAAGACCAGGAGAACCTCGGCTGTGATGTGAGAAAAAAAAAAACAAAACATAATTTACTAACAGCATTGCATCTCTGGTCCCAGTCGTGTTTATCATCAGAGCAGATCTCTCGGATCTTATTGAGGTTGTCCTCGAGGTCCCGTGTGGAGTAGATCTGGGAGCGAAAGCAGAGGGATGAATATCATTTATATGGACCTTGACATGACTTATAATAAGCTGGTAAAATGGATGAAAGTTTAGAAATGTCCACGTTTTAGCTTTTGGGTATATTATACCTGAACAGTGGGGACATCTGTAAAGGCTCTGATGAAATCTTCTTCATCAACTGCCCCAGCACTTTCCTTAGACCCTGAAAAGAACACAGATGGGAGCCAGCCAGTCAGTCCATCTACAAAAAGCCAAATGGAGAGTGAATAAAACCGCGATAACAATAATTCTGTAGAGGTCTGCTAGAACCCATAAGTCAGATGTAGCTGACTGTGCGTTAATGGGCTGCCCAGCAGTAATGAGTATGCCAATCAGGACGCTCCAGGGCCTGAATGTCTTGTAGGCCACACATCCTACAACTCCTAGCTGGAGAAGTGAAGACAGAAGCAAGAAAGGAAACAAGAGAATAAAGAGACAATTTCAAGATGATCCAATTAGCAAAACAGTGAGATCAGCTGGAAACAGGATTTCCACAGGGGAGGAGGCAGCTCAATAGCTGCTACAAACATGACAGAAAAGTAGAGGATACAAACAGGGAGCAAACATTACACGACTGAGAATAATGCTATACAAATAAACCTGCCTATTTCTGCATGGTAATCTACTAATACAGACGGTTATTTTCATACTGATCTATCGTACTGTTGTGACATTTGGGCATGCGAGAGTGTGTGGGTGTACTTTCATTTGCATGCAAGCAGAGTAAAAAGAACCATATACAAGGCGATGTCCTTACAAAACACCAACACAAATTTGAAAGCTAACATTTTCATGTTTTCATCCATGTAAAAAAAAAAAAAAAAAAAAAAAAAAAAAAAAAAAATTCCTTTCCCTTTCTTATTTTAGTTAATGTTTATGGCCCAGACATATTCTACAGGTGCATCTCAAAAGATACGGTTTGTGCACCTTTTTCAATTACACTTTTTCTGTCCACTTAACTTTACACTAATATGCTAGGTTACAAACACTGAAAGGCCAGCTTCTTTTGAAATGACCATTTGGGGCTTACCATCTTTGTGTAGGTGTTGTCTGATGGGGAGTGTTGAACCAGCATATAGCATGATTCTGTAGGCCACATTATGAGATTTGTGTATTGAAACTCCTTTTTAATTGATCTCATGTAACAATCTAATTATCTGAGAAGCAGGTTTTTGGAGTTTTCATTAGCTAGAAGCCATAATCATCAAATTTAAGAGAAATAAACACTGGAAAATATCACTTTCTATGAAATGACTCAGTGAGTTTTGCTTTTTTATTTAATTGATGGAATACATTTATTTTTCAATACTTTTTTTAAATTATTTATTTATTTTAATAATAAAAGTTTTAATTTCAAATGTGGGTATGTTATTATCTTATTAATCTTCTGTAACACTAAAGTTTAAAAACTGAAGCCACAGAAGTTCTGCGTACAAACTTCAAACTTGAACATGAAATACCTAGCTTGCTGCTGGTCGCACTGGGCCTGCGTGCAGCAGAGGACTCTGCAGGTTTCTTGGGAACTTTAGGAACTTTGAAAGCAGCCTGAGCTGAGGAGGAGCGTCCGTCCACGCTGTCGTCATCGTCGAAACTACGATCTGTAAAGGGAAGACGGAAAGTAGCGTCACGATACTGCCAAAATCCTCCAATGTAAGAGGACAGGAGAGTAATTACAATAAGTTGAAACAGAAGAGAGAGAAAAAAAAAAAAAACAAACAAACAAAAAACTCCAGGTGGGCTTTCAGGATGCATTCATAATCTTCCTTAAGCTTCCAACTTAGAGGAGTGAAACTTTATAAATGTCAAATCATTTTCCTGATTAAATAAATGTAATTATGAGGGAAATGACTGTAATAAAACAAAATGACCCGAGGCATTCTTCAAGCACCTCAAAACCTCAAAACACTGGAACAGCTGCAGTTTTTAAGTGCAATGCTCATCTGTATTTCTTCATTAGATAGTTTTACCTTTTATTTTCTCTGTATTTTGATAGTTTCTGTTACAATATGGACCTGCTTGTCTGAAATAAAGGTAAATAAAATGATATTGAGGAGAATACAGAGCTAAACAGCTGCTCTGCAAGACTGCAGCTGAAAATAGCGCAGCAACTTATATTTATATGTGAAGCAGTGGCTGTAGACTTTGGACAGTTCATTCAGGAATGACTGAATCAGTACTAATTATAACCACTTCACTCGCTGGAGAAGAAAAAAAAAAAAAAAAAAAAAAAGCTAACCCAGATACCAGAACAATCAGCTGAATTGGCCAAACTCGCATCCATTCGCTCAAGACATCCAACTATCCAACTAGTGAGTGACAGAGGTCCTCTGGGGGTGAATCCTGCTTGTAAATGCCAGCAGAAATAAAGCACCATGAAACCTGTCTGCAACAATGATGTGCAAAAATACATGTGGACACACACAAACGCACATGTCCACTGTGGAGATCAAACTGTTGGCCCAGGAACGCAGTCGTGCTCCGGTTGCTCTGACAACCAGTCGTGGAGAAATGCGCTAAAGCCACCACCCTACACATTGTCACATCCGTCGGCTCACCTACAAGCGAGATATTTTCTCCATCAAACAGACCCGAGCACGGATGTCAACGGGAGCTCGACTGTCCAGTCAAATGGAGGCTCTGTTGTGCGTTTCAAAGCGAATGTAGAGACGTATACGTACATGGTCTGCCGTGCATTAACATTTACACACACAGCCAAGTCCATCCCTGCACTCACAGTCACAGATCCGCTGGCAGATAAGTCGTCTCATGCTTCTAGGAGGGCGTGGTATTGTGGGGTCTCCTCTCTTCTCCAAGCCGTACCCCAAATCAGATACGCGCGCACATACACACTCCTCACACACACTTCATGGTGAAGCTAAAGCTGTGCATGCTCTCCGTCCAAAATCAAGATCAAAAAAAAAAAAAAAAAAAAAAAAAAAACTCCCCTCCACCCATACAAGTGCCGGCATTTTCTTTCATTTCTCTCTCCTCTCCCCTTCCTCAGCCTCTCTCCTCCTTCCCTCGGCAGCCTCGCGGCCAATCAGATGTGAGGTGACATCATGGTGCTCCAGCCAGTGCGGAGGCAGGCCTCTCAGTTTGTGGTGGGAGAGTGAGAAAGGGAGACACACACAAAATCAGACACCCCAGGAATATTAACGGGGCTGCTCTGTGTCCATGCCAGACCGCCTAACCTGAACTCATTATCCCTGACAACGCAGTCTCTCACTCCCACCCCCACCCTCTGCTGTGCATCCATTTATTAACAACACAGTCATTGTTTGAGCAAAAATGTTAGAGAAAAGCACTGTTATAGCTACACTCTTATAAAAAGAACAAAGGGTGGGCAGGCAATTCTCAAAAGAGAGGTGATAATTAGGATGGTAGGACCACGCCCATCATAGGCCTCGATCTTCTCACTGTCTTGCAATTCTGGTTTGATTTACCCCTCTTTTTTGGATTAAATTAACCATAAAATGAACAAACATCTCTTTCTGACAGTGATGATTTGCTTCTTTCTTACATCAACCTTTGATAATACAATGTGTGAAGTTTCGTTTTCACTACTTTAAGCCTCACAGACTCACAGGGAGAGTATTTTTTACAGCATTAAACCGCTATGGTTGCTCTTGTAACCATGTCCACAGATAGCACATCATTACAGCAGGTCAGCATGGGGGGGGAGACTAGGTTAAATCATCCAAGTAAAGAAGTCAGCTGGATTCTAACAAATTGTAGCTGTGAGAAAATATATACATGGAATTCGACTACTGTGCGTTTATTTCGAATGAACAAATAAAACTAACGATTTTGCAAATAATATTCACTCACTTTAAGTCATACTTTTTCACTGAAGTGTTAGAGGCTCGAATTACTTTAATAGCTACCATCATCAAAACGGGTTTTTCCTTTTTAAGTCCATTTTTAACGACAGCAAAATGTCGTTTTCTAACAAAACTCTAGGGTCATAGTTGGAAATATGCATTAATGGTCTGGCCATTGATTAGGAATCACTGGTTATCACGTGATAAGCTTCCTTTGCTTTTGTCTAGTCAGACCCCAAGGGAGTACATGTGTCAGGGTGAAGGGCAGAACAAAGACAACAGAGAGGGAGTGGATCTTTCAGGCAAGACACTGAACACACACCATCATTCTAATTGTTGATTCACCAACCTTACGATAGTTTACCAAACCAAAATTTCCTTCTGGATCCTGAGATTCTGGACTGAAGGGGAGGAACAGTGATGAAACACTGACAATAATATTAAACATAAAGCAAGTCTACACAAGCCAATACACACACACACACAAACAGGGATAACGGCTCCCCATGTACTAGACATGGTTGCCATGGAAACTCCAGGCCGAGATTCCCTCCTCTCTCCGTTTCAGGAGAGCAATCGAAGACAGGAATAAGGGAAGAAAAAGAGAGACTGATTAAAGTGTTTAGATTTGACAGTATTCCCCAATTTATTTCACCATGTTTGAGCACAAAATCTGCAAACCCCGGTTCTGTTAAACTGCAAATCCTATAAAAACAACCAAAAACAAGCTGATAGATGACAGAAAAAGAAGGAAGAGTAGAGGACTTCACCCTTTTCATCGGGATCTCATTTACGAGCTCACACAAAGAAATGGGAAATCCATGCGACAAGAGAAAAAGCTGATGAAAGACGCACCTAAAGATCTGCATAAGCAAATTTTTTTAACGTTCTGACCACAAGGGAGCAGTACGGATGCTGTTCTCAAAAGTGATTTGTGTAGTTTTAAAGGTAGTGTTGATGTGAAGAGGAGGAAGTTAGCAAGGGAGTTAAATTTATGCCATGTAATCAAGAGCAAATTTAAATCTTTTAGTGAGAATACCCACTTCAAATTTTAACAGACATGCCCTATACAAATGGTAGTTAAAGATGTCACCCAACCCAGGCCAAATCTTGCACAACTATGAAGAAAAAAAACAAAAACAAAAACAACAACAAGCCTGGATCCATCTTACCAGCTGGGGCTTTGAAAATTACATCAGCTGTAGTGCTACATCTTAAACTTCAACACGAGTATAACAAGACATATTCAGGGGGAATTACAGTCATAACACAGATAGCCTGTGTTAGTGCCGATCTGATGTAAGCTGCAGGGATACAAGGATCTCACAAATTCCAGTTCAAGACCATGTGACAGTAAGCAGAAGATGGGAGAGAAAATAGCTTTACATTGAAGAGTGCTCATATGAGAATGACAACAGGAGGCAAAAATATTCTGATTTACAGTCATCTGCTTAATTCCAAAACACAGCAGTAGTTATATGCATTATTAAACAAATTATCTGCTAAGGCAATTTCTCCTCATCTGCAGCAAAATTTCAAGCAGTACTAAAAAGAACAATACGTATAGAAACAAAGCCAAAAATAGTTATAATTATCTATTTACATCTTTAAAATGGCAGCTCTGTTCTACCAATGCCACCAGGAGTTTTAATGAAACTGCGCATATTTATTTAAAGACAAAATTCAGTTAAATGTAGAGACACACCTAGAAATTGGCCAAAATCTCACTTTTGGCCAACTTGAAACTACAATTCAATCCTCTCTTTGACCGGTGAAGGCACTACAGAAAGGTATACAAACAACACCTTCCTTTGGTGTGGAAATGATTAACTGCAGGAGGAAAACCCTATTTTCAGTATGGGTGAGGTGTTTAAAAAAGTGTGGAAATCTCCGTTAATGTAAGGATTTACTAAATATTCAGGAAACACACAACTAGTTATGCTAACTGTGGAACTCAACATCAAATTTAAAGATACTAAAGAGAGTTAAACCACTTATTCTGGATTTGTTTTGGAATAGTGAAACCTTGTTTAACTGGAGAGCTGTGGAACATTGACTGCTCTCCCTCACACACTGCACAGCATCGCCTCTGCTCCCATTATAAATAATCAATAACGACAAAAAGATCCTTGATTGTTTTAATAAATGAACTGATGATTTTAACAACCTAGCGATCGTGTGCTTTAATCTATTAAATAAAGGTGGACACCTCTGTTTATTTGGAACTAATCTGATAGATTTTACTTTAATGGATGAAGGATTCAATTAAATTTGTATCAAACTTACAAAACCTCTATTCAGAAATTGATGACAAAGTCTCTAATTGGTGTATCTCTAAACAAAATATAGGGAAGAGAGGCAGCAACTTAATAGGGGACCAAAAAAAAAAAACCACTGAGGGGAAGGACGAGTAAGACAGATGCAAGTTTTTAAATAAGAGACAGACATACTACTCTATTTCTAGAACAGCTCAGAGAATCTCATCAAATGCAGACAAACACACACACACACACACACACAGTCCCAGTTCCAAGTCGGGCAAAAGGGATGGCCCATAATATTCACAGGAAAGCTTTGCTATGGCAACCAGTCTAGCCTGGAAACAGGGTCATGGCTCTCTATGCAGAGCCGGCGATGCACTGAAGCAGAATGGGCATGTCTGCAAGAGAGGGTGAGTGAGATTAGTGTGTATGTCAATCCCTGTCAAAACTTAAGTACTATGCAAGACATGAAAGCTGTTACTGCTGGTCAGTATGTAGTGCAATAAGTACCTTTCCTATATCTCTCTCTAAGACGGAACTAAATGATGTCTATGTGTAGCAGCAGCAGTTGTGTCATGGTTCACGTTCTCAACAACTATTTTTTTTGGTCAAGTTTTAAGTTTGTAAGAAATTAAATTGTGATAAAACAGCAGAAAAATCAGCTGACCATGACTGATCTCTCAGGTTTAACTCTGGCAAAAAGTTATGGCAGTCTTTCTGTAATACTTCCTATATCATTTTTTTTTTTTTATCTATAAAGACATATTCAAAATGACTGGACGCAACCAGGCAAATGTACGTGTTTACAAACAGAGCCAGTTCAACATAACAGAGACAACTGAGGACACCCCAGTTTTCCTCCGCATGCGCACATGTTGCCCATCTGTGCCAAAGCACATGGGTGAAAGTACATAAGGTTTAAGCTGATTTCAATTTAAAACCATATGCTGACAACATTTTGTGTGGGAGCCAAAATCCACAACCAGATGAGATTAAAAAAAAATGCACAAACAGACATACGCACAATTACCATCCCATCATCCTCAACAGACATTGTGTTACAGGTAAAATGTCCCTGTCGTCTTTCTATTTTACTTCTGCCCCTTTATTTCCTCCTCTACCTCCTCCTCTCTGTTGTTTGCCCAGTATTGCTCCCTGTTCCTGCCATGATGAATCAGGGAGAGGCAGTGTTAGGCACAGCGTTGTGATTCGGCCTCTGGCACAGATCTCGGTCAGCTTCCTCTCTGTCCTCAAAGCGAACGCCAAGAGTTGGCCTAAAAGCAATGTGGGGCAAGGACGAGAGGGAACGCTTCCATGTGCCTGAATTTTAAGAGACTGTGTAAGTTTGTCCTGAAGTGAAAGGTCGAGAGGCGAATAAAAAGAAACTGACAGCAGATCCGTCTCATAATGTGTTGTTTCTACCTCTCCATCAACATTTTAGATGGATTTTTACGATAAACAGCTGCTTAAACTCCCAGCTGCAGGCTGACCGGTGATATCTGTGGAGTGGCAACCAAAAACTGCGAAGGTACCATCAGGTTGAAGAGATAGAGTTTAATAAAAATCTAATTTAGTTTTCTTTAGACTGTAGAAGACTTGTCAAAGTTTAAAATGCTACTGTAGAAGCATGAGTCGACACATTTCCATATTAGAACATTTAATTTTAGCTTTTCAGGATCTGGAAAATCTCCTTATTTTACAGAGATTTAAAGCTGGTTTCTGAGCAGAGATCTCTACAGCAGGAAATATCGTATGTGAACCAAAGTTTAAAAGGTGAGCAACTGCAAGGGATGAAAGAAGTCAACTAGAGCAGCTAGAACTTTTGACAAAATTCAGATTTCTAATATAATCTTACCGAGCACGGCCGGTTTAAAGAAACTAGCAAAGCAATAGTAAGGATGAAGCAAATAAGGCTGTCATCCATACATCAGCAGTTCTGAATCAAGCTTCAATTAATTATGTTAAAACTATCAGTCGCATTACCACCAAATATAGGACCAAATATTCTTTATTAAGAATTAAAACAAAAGCACCAAAATGTAACAAAGAAGTTTTCTGAATGTCCAGTTGTGGCATGGCAAAAAGTTGTACGCAGGGAAGAGGAGACAACATTCTGTTTCAGCTTCCAACTTTTTTTTGTCTTTGTTGAAGATAAGTTGACGCTTTTTCCAACTGTGACACAATATTAAAAAGGAAAACGACAAACCTTAACCGACTACCTAAGGGATGACAAAGATGCAAAAATAACCTATGCCTCCAAATAACCTATGCCTCTTTTAAATGATTTTTAAGAAAAAAAAACTTTTAGCTTAGTTTGAAAATAAATAAATAAATAAATAAAAATAAACCTCAGCAGATTCATTTCCAAGAACTTTGCTTGTACTCCACATTCTCACTCACAACAGCGACACTTAAGTTCTGAGTTGACGACAAAACATTGAAAACCATGCAATCTATCGTCTACCATCTCCACATAAACCAGGGATTACGTTTCAAGGCTGACATATTTAAGCTAAAATGAGCCGTTATATTTACAATTTCATTTTTCAAAATAGTTATAAACCCAAACATATCTTCTTGCACCATTTCAATAATTCAAATATTAGGAAGCGTGTTTAAGCATTACCATGTCCGCTCTGATGCAACAGATTTATACAGCGACTCAGAGAGGGGACAAAATGAAAAAGAACCTCCATCATGTTAAAACAGCGCTAAAGTCAAAAACCGAATTATAGCTCGTAAGAATGATATTTCAAAAGCCTATAAACAGATACTGTGTTTGCATGACATGGTTACTGAGATAAATATCTATAGTTATTGAAAGGTTGCAGTCCATAACGATGAAACATGTAGTGCAAAAACAAATGTATTAAATCAAATCCGACAAGAGTAACTGTTACATAAATGAACTGGTTAAACTGGGTAAAGTGAATTTAACTGACTCTGCTATCGGCTTACTTTCCCACTAGATGGTTCATCTCAACTGCTTCAAGTTATTGCAGAGAAATTACCTATTACCATAGATCTGGAGTATCCTATTAAGATGGCAAAAAAAACCTGCCATCCTAATGATCAGTGCCTAGCTTTACTTCCCAGGCCCTCTGCTGAACATGCACTACTGTGACTGACTTTTTACGAAGACACCAGAAAAAAAACCCATAAAAAATAAAATAAAAACATGATGTAAGAGAAAAATGACAATATCCCTATAATTCAGTTTAAGCACAATGTTTGATCAGTCCAGCAGACTTTATTGGAATCTTCCACCCTGTAGTTCAGCATCAGTGGAAAGATTTTATAGTTGACTGGCCTGAATCAGTGATCAGCTGGTCGGAAACTAAAGATCAAATCTTTTTCTAATCGGCGAACAGGTCGTACAGCTCAAGCCAAAATTATTCATACATCTTGCAGATTTAACTTTGAAGTTATTTTCCTTCAACCGAGAACTTTGTTTCTGATAGGAAATGTAACAGGCATCTAACAAAAGACAATACAGATGGGTCATTATAAAAAATTAAAAAAAAGAACTGGTTTTATTTACATATTTTTAAAGCATGGCATGTGAAACATTTTTTGTTCCCTTCTCAGTTAACAATGAGAAATATTTATTTGCAATCAAAGCCTTTTCTGACCAGCTGACCAGCTGTTTGAATGCTTTCACAGGCATTTTGACAATTTATCTTTAGTAAAGAGCTCAAAGTTTGGAAGGCCTTATTGCCATCAGCCGAATCTTTAGCTCCCTCCACAGATTCTCTGTCAGAATAAGGTAGGGACTCTGGTTGGCCACTACAAAACAATAATATTCCATTAAATCAGAAAAAGTATGTTGGTAAAATTAAGACTATTTTAAACCCATATTTGCCAGAGGTATGAATAATTTTGAGCTTAACTGTCTGTGCGCTACCAGGTCACGTTAACAACACTCTCCTTGCATTGAGGTCATTATAGGTAACATAATAGTTATTGGCAATTTTTTACTGTTAGTGAGAAATTAAAAAATGAAGCGAGATAAAGAACAAAATTGATAAACTTCTAGAAAGAAAACCCTTCTTCTTCATAGGTGTGTCAGCTCTCCATTCAGGACATGACAGAGTGAAACATCAGCAGATAACAGAAAGCTGATCATACTAGAAAAATACGTTCAGTTCTATCTGCTTGTAGAGTATAATTCTGTCGGTCATGAAGATACTGGATTACCAAATGTTGTTAGTATTTTGGTAATCTCATGGTTGAGGTAAGGAAAACGCACAGGGACTCTTAAGAAATGCTAATCGCTACTGTGAGGCATTAAAGATGGTTTAAAAACTCTATTCTGCAGCTGTATCTTAATCTTGAAAAGAAAAATGAAGCGTTTTAACTGCGGGGCTGTGTAACAGTGACTGCTCTCCCACACACACAGTGTGACGTCCCCTCCAGTTCTTGATGATCAGTAATGATAGAAAGGCTTATGACTGCTACAGCATATGAATGAATGATTTTTAGAATCTAACATAAAACAGCAAATCAGAGCTTTGTTTCCATAAATACCAAGTTGGACACCGATGTTTATATTGAATAGATCTTGAAGATTTATAGTGATCCGGAGAGAGACAGGTTTGTACCTTTTGGGCTGTCAAACATTTTATTTTTGAGACAATCTCAGAAAAACTATAATTTATAGCTCCTATAAAGAATCAAAATTGTCCAAAAGCAGTGTCAGCAGGTAAGAGCTTTGCAAAATTTGTGATCAAAAATTGGCCACCAAATATCTAATAGGTTCATCTTAAGGCTGGGCAATTAATCAACAACAATATATATTGCGACAGACGTGATCGATATCAATACCTCTAACAGAATGTTCAATAATTTGCCTGAACTCCGAACCAGAGCTGCACAGCATTCTGGGGGATGTAGGCAGAGGAAAGGCTTTAACTTCTCACAAGGAAGGTATGTGGCATCAGCTAGCTCACTCATTCATTGGTAAGCTCGCAACAACCTGTTGAGTAACTTGCGCAGCAGCAGTTCCAGGTTTCACCACCGTGCCTCATAATGGCTTAAAAATAACAAACAATGGTGTGGAGTGAAAGGAGAAAATCAGTAGAACAGCTCGAGAGGAAAGTTTGGATAAAACAGGAAAGGTCACTTCACCAGTTTGGCAGTATTTCAGATATTTAAAACAAAAAAAACGAATCAATAACTATCAATTGACTGATATGAATCGCTTATATCATGATAGATTTTTCAGGCCTAGTTTATCTCCAGTAGAAATCAAAGTGACTCAGACATGTTGCTGTAAACTAAAACTTCCAACTCACAGGCCATTATACTGGGACAAATCTGTAACAAGCAGATTTATTTCCTGGAGTTTTCCAAACATCATCAGTTTGATCACCTGACAATAAAATACCTATGTTCCATTAAAGTCAAAATCTGAATGAAACGATTCACCCAATAATAAAGCAAGCAAGTTAAGTGTTGTGTCTGCATAATCTACATTTCTCTCTGAAGCCAAACATTACTTTAGATTTCAAGCCACACCTCTGCTGGACAGCAAAAACCATCATAGCAACAAAAGCAGACCTCAGTTCAGGTCCGGCTCTGTCAGAAAACACACACACACAAACACACTAAACCATTAATCCTTTTATGTCCTCTTACAAGAGCTCATAGCAACAAACAGACGCAACCATGAGAGCATCTGCTAATTTAGACACGCACAAGAATCCCTCCATCCAACACTGGCGCACACAACGTGTTTCTACCATTTTTTTTTTTTTAATTTTTTTTTTTTAATAAGCACACCTGCTACTTGACAAGAGTAAAACCATCTTCAGAAATAATCACGCCACTTGGCTGCTCTTCAGGAGAATTGTGGCAAAAGGAATGAGAAAAGATACTGACCGTGACTTGGGCTCAGAGCCATGTTGCCAGAATTCAAGGCTTCATCAAAACGAGCAAATATCGTCTGTAACCTGGAAAGAAAGGAGACGAAAAGAAGGTTAAAACAAAACACGGCCGCATGTTAAACTGCCCGCTGAAGAGCATCAGGGACTAAAATATGTTAAATGACCAGTCAGTCACTCATCATTGACCTAGAAACAAACAAAGGTGCCATGGATCAGAAGTGAGAGTATCAACAGCCTCTCCTCATGTGGACCTCCCGCTCATCTATCTGTCAATATGTGGGTGTGTCTCACTCAGGGCGCCACAACTCTAGCACGACGAGTCCTAAAAACATGCTGCTCAGATTCCGATATACAATCAGAACCTGACTGTTCTCAGCCATGTGCTGAAGACAAGGGAAATCTCGCCCCAATTTTACAAGGACGAGATAAACTATAGGAATTCACAAAAATACATTAAATTCTTAAAAAGCAGTGACTGATATGAAAAAAAAAAAAAAAACACAACAAAGAAAATGAAGCACGTTCACCAACATCCATTATTGTGTAATTTCTACAAAATTAAATATGAACACATAAGAATGAGCACCCAACCCTCTACCTGCCTTTCTGCCGTTTGGCGTCTAGCTGCAGATCCACGGCCACCAGATTGCAAAGCAGCTCCCGATAATAATAATAATTAGCCGTGCATCTGGCTCCTTAGCCGTGCAGCGTTTTCAAGCGGCTCTCTTCCTTTCAGAAGCATCTCGCTCATCTGTTTTGTAAAATATATCCTTGCATTTAGTCTTCAGCAGTTATTTGTCTTCGAATCTCCCAGAGGACTGATTAATAGGTTGTTGTGCAATGTTGCGTTACCCCCCCCCATGCTAGTGACACGCTCTGGTCCTTAGCTCCCCTCGGCTCTTTGTATCCAACATGGTGCAGTGGCTCCGAGAGGGAGGGAGGCAAGGAGACGAAAAGAGGGAGTAGGGAGGGTGCAAGAGAAAGGGAGGGAGAGCGAGACAAACAGCAAGAGACCAGAGCATGCCACAGACATACGACTAAGCACCACCTACAGCTGCATGGATATACCGTGTCCTGGGGACATACACCAAGAAGTATCTTAAGAGCTGAATCTCAGACACGCGCTTTAAAAATCTGTCTGTACGACAGAGAGAGTCATGTGGGTCAGTCTGTGTGACGGGCAGCAAAGAGATTCAGTTACCCTTTATATAACCTCCCTCCCAAACTCAGATGCACACGTTATTATCTGAGGGGGAGGGGCTACATGGCTGACAGGAGAAAGAGAACAACGCTGCTCCTCCCCCCATATCTTTCCTTCTCACCCCACTTTTCCTCTTCTTTACATTTCCTCCTTAGGCGACCCCGGTTTTATTGGTAGTCAGTGGAAATGAGTCAGACGACTCAGATAACTCGTTTTCCTTTCCAAGGGGAAAAGCGTGTACATCAAGGCTGAACGTTGAACTCCACCTGCATTCAGCCTAATTATAGGCTAATGGTAATCCCATGCTGTTCAGAGTCAAGTAACAACTGCACAAAGTTTAGTTCCAGTTCTCCAAGAACATCTTTTACATAAATCCCTGATAACTAGGATCCATTACTTCACTCTCCACGAGTTGTATCTCCATTTAACAAGTTTGGTTCATGTCTGACTTGCAGTCTGTATAAAACAGTTTGATCTCAATCATCGTTTTCATTTAGATACAGCAAACCCTTTGCAGTATATTTACCTTGCCAAAAAGGTAACCATTGCTGATCTACCTTTGAGCCAGCAGCTGAGGTGGTCAACGAGCCCAAACTAAGTGAATATAATGGTGGCATGTTGAAAGGAGTCAGGTTAAACACGATTAGAGTTGCCAGCCAGCTGACTTGCTGATTAAAGACATCCTATTATGTGGCACTAGATCTTTCAGCAGATAAATCCAAGTCCAATTTATTCATAAAGCACATATAAAACACATCAAGTTTATCCAAAGTTTTGCACAAAAAAAAGAGGAAATAAGCACAAAATTAAAGCATAAAACAGACATGAATAATATAGAACAGAGAAATACAACAGAGACCTAAAAAACAGGAGGGAAGATGGTTGTCCAACATTTAAAAGCAACTTAATCCAAAATTTGGGAGCCACATCTGAAAACTCCAAATCTCCTTTAAGTTTATGTCTAGTTTCTGGGACAACTAAAAGCAGGTAGTTGGGTGACCCAAGGGCCCACACAAGAACGTAAAGAAGGAGCAAGTCAGGCCAGATTTAGGGATCGAAAAACCAACATTAGGATTTTTAAAATCATCAAGGAGGTACAGCAATGTCGTTCGGTTTGATCTTCTTGGGTTTTCGATCCCTGTCTGTTCTAGAACCAGATGGCTTCTGGAAATGTTTGCAGCCTTCCAGAAATCTCAAAGTTAAGGTACTGATCTCCATTGTCTAAAATATACACATCCAGAGTGCCTTTTTGGTAATGCGAGCCACGCTAACCACTAATATAAGATGTTAAAGACAGCTTAAAACATCAACTCAGCAATCATTTCGTTTCATTTTAGAATATTAGTCAACCTGCTAGCCAAGTTTATTTAATTACTAAAATA
Organism: Anableps anableps; assembly: GCA_014839685.1. Taxonomy (NCBI): domain Eukaryota; kingdom Metazoa; phylum Chordata; class Actinopteri; order Cyprinodontiformes; family Anablepidae; genus Anableps; species Anableps anableps. The sequence continues at coordinate 16,515,859 of CM026079.1, forward strand.
AAATGAATGGTACATTTCTAACCAAATCACTGGTTAATTCATTATGCAAGAAGGATCATTTTGGAAGTTTGATGGTATTTCTCTATGTTTCTCTTTTTTTTTTATTATTGAACATGCCCTACCTCTTTACTCCAGGAAGTTATGTTCTATCTGGACAGACTTGCCAAAGTTGTTTTCAGGAATATTTCATGAACGATATTAAATGACATAAAAATTTTATTTAAGTGAGTAAAAAATATGAAAAATGAATTCTAGATGTTTTTTCGAAACTAAAATAAACAAACTAAGATTGAAAGATTACATATAGTATAGCTTTCTCCTTGCTGAAGTCATCTTTTTTCCCTCTATAATCTGTTGCTAGCTCTACAGAGATGATACGTGATCCAGTCACAGAGACCCTGACTGCAATCATGCATTTCCCCCAGCAACCATACACTAACACACACACAGAACCATGGCACAGATTTATTCCTGGCACCTAAAAAAGAAATGCAAATATGCTCAAACGTCCCTAATTCAATTGAAGCTGTGATAGCTTTATGATGGTAGTGGATTACCATTGTTTTAGTAATCACAAAAATGAAAATATAAAAACTGAGAATCCTTTAACAGCCTAAATCATTGCAAATGTCTGACTTCTACATCAGAACAAAGACAAACAAATACACCAGTGCAGATACACCCTAAATACACAGACAGTATGTTTACACAGGAGACAGACTGGATTAATATGCACAACACATGACACATGGTCGCAGCCAGCATTCACAGACACACGACTCATGCTGAGGAGTCAGCATACGGGCCTGACTGCAGCTCAGATCTCACACATGGGAGCGCGATAGAAACGGGGAGAAAGACGGGGTCAGTCTGTGCTCTGAAAAACCTTCAACACTGCTCATGTTAAAGTCTTAAAAAAATAAAAAGGACCAAAACCCCTTAAACCTTTTTCAGATGTCTTGAATGCTGTAATTTTCACCAGTTCTCCCTTCCAGTTCTGTTTCTCTGCCCGGCCCCTTTGTACCCCGGCTGCCCCCTCCCACCCGCTCTCCTCAGTCAAACGGCATTGTGCTCTGAATGAAAGTGCTTCTGTGTGTGGTGCAGGACAGAGTGGTACATGGTGTGACCTGGGACAGACAGAGTGCCAAAGCCCCGGGATCCACAGACCCGTCGCCGAAACACACACACACAACTTACTATCAGTGTGAGTGCAAAAAAAAAAAAAAAAAAAAAAAAAAACCCTCACCGAGCAGCTGGAAGTCCTCTCTTTCCCAGGTCTGCTCTGACTTTCTCCCCGACGTGACGATAAACATCCACTAGTGTTGTTATAGAAGCCTCGCGGACCTACAGAAAGCAGACATCACCACATAAATAAAAGACACACACACACAAGCTGGGAGTTCACCTGGTATCTAAAGCAATTAGTTGTGCAGTTTGCAACACTTTATTTACTTAATGACTTAATAAATATTACATTAAAAAGCATATTCAGACAAAGCGTTGAAAACATAAACACTCATTAAAATGTGATTCCTTCCATACCTGCACTGGAAGACATCTGATTTGCCAATTAAACTGAAAAGTGTTGCGATTGGGTAGCTGGATTTTTGTTGAAGGAATTCACCGTAACTGAGACAGGGACGGCTTGTCGAGGCTGTTGATTGGTCGAGGTGAAATGTGGGTAGCTAATGATTGGGTAGAATGCAGAAACGGAGCTCAGCTTTCGACCTCCCTCCGTTCACATTTACTCTCAAACCCACATTCTGAGATGTTGTGGGTGTTTAACAACTAGATGTTAGTGCAATGAAGCTCAGTGGGAGGTGGGGGTGCACAGCTAAGCTCATCCCCTCAGTAATAACAGTAATAATCAGAGAGCTGCCTGAAGATGTCTGAGCTGAGAATTCAAGCACTGCTGCAGAATGATGGAACGAAAAACAACAAAAGTGATTCTTATTCCCGATTCGCTGTTTGGTTAGCAACATTAGCACTCTTGTGTGTGCTCTAATGCCTGCTCTTGTTTATAAAGAGAACGACAGACACAGAATCCAGAGTTTTTACCAATAAATAGACTTCTGAGTAACGGATGCACAATATATCATTAGTGCAATATCAGTGTGCACATGAATAATATTGCAAAGGACTGTATGAAAAGTGATATTTGTGAATTTTTATTTGCAGTCCTAATGAATCACGCATTCTGCATGCTATCAAGTGCTCAGCCAGCTGGATGAAGTATCGCCTCACAACCCCATTTGTTAATCTTGTGCAGTCCTACACTTTAGTATTTATTTACTGAAGCCAAAGTTAGAGTGGTTCTGTTTGTGGAGAGCAGACTGCTGCAGGGAATGAATCTTACTTGACATGATTAAAACAAAACTGTGTTTAGACTTGTCAAATTTATTTCTGCTATTATGGCGTTCAGCCAACGATTTGGCCTTCAACAACAAAACTAGTTACTCATACAGTCCTTTGAGAAAACTGCTTGCTCACTACTGGTCTGAAGCATTTCCACTTAATCTCATCTTCAACTAAAATTTCAGTAGTGCGAGTATTTCACATGTAAACCCAGCTATGGCAGCTCTCGACAAAACTTAGACTGCTGGTCATTATACTGATCTCATGAGAACACCCTTCATAACACTTCCAGCAGAGGTATAATATGGAGCCAACATTAAAAATGGTTAACTATGCGCATAGGATTTTTGTCGTTTCTGGAACTGTACATGACTGGTTTCAGATTGCAACTGGCAAACTCTTTGGGTTTCTTCTGAGTCACATCAATGATTCTTGCCACATAATTCTGTTCATGGCTGCCAACAATGGGATTGCTATGGACAAAAACTGTGTCTGCTGCAACAGTGCTGCCAAAACAACAAGCTCAGCACAGCAAAACTAGTTGACTCACCAAGAGAAATATTTTCATTTGATGTCATTTTTTTTCTTGCATTTTAATCGAAGCGCCATTTTTTTCTGGTTAGGAATCTGTTTATTGCAAGGTTTTATACAGTACGTTGTGCAGCCTTTTTATTATTATTCTATATCAGTCAAAGCAAACATGCATTTGTTTTCATTGTTATTGCAACCTTTCTTTTCCACAATTTAGCAGGTAAACAGAATGACAGCAAAAAACCCCTTGTAAGGCATTTCTTTCACAAAAGTCAGCCACTACACATTACTTGTGGATTGTATTTGGATTTTATGGGATTTGTACAGGAATAAATTGAATTGTTGATAGTTAACTTGTATGGGCTGAAATCTGTTTTACACTGTCCCTTTTAAAAGAAAGGTTAAAAGAAAGAAGTTGGAATAGAATCCAAGACTATTAATCTAAAATTATTTATTTTAAAGACAAACTGAAATAAAAAGATTTAAAAAGGACATGTGACAATTGACTAACTAATCTAAGTGATTTAGGTATTTACATTTGCGCACACAACTATGTCTATTCTTGTCTCAATGTGTTTTTGTCTGCATAAACAAGGGAAACCAAAGCCAGAGCATAATTCAAACAATATGATGTTGCTCATCTTACCTGTGGGTTCTGATCTCCGGTCAGAGAGCAGAGATGTGGAACTAATTTACTGAGACTGAGTGGCTGGGCTCCATACCTGAGAGAGGCAGACAAAAGAAGGCAAAGTAAATACAGAGACTGGAGTAAACTGACTGAGCTTGACAATAAATACCTCTAACTAAGCTTTGCTGTTTGAAGAATTTAAGAATAAAGTTGGGAGATTTTAAAGAGCTTTTTGTCTTAGATTAAGACAAAAAGCTCTTTAAAATCTCCCAACTTTATTCTGTAAATGCTACAATTTACATCGTCCAGATCATTTGTCTTTTCATTCCACTCAGTTTCCCAGGAACGGGCAGGAACACCTAAACTCTTCCGCACTGCCATCAAGCAGCAGCTTAAGGCTTCGGAACAACAATGTCACCTTCTATTAGTAAAAAGATGCTAAAATTAGCACAATTCAAACAGATTAGGTTGTTGACTGTGCAAACTTAAAAGCATAAACTACCACTGTTCAACAAGCAGCAACAAACAAAAGTATATTTATTATTATTCCTGTAAACATGTTTGTGCGTTGAGCCTGCAAAACCCTGGCTTGCCAAGGCTAAAATGTTCCTGCAGGCCTTGGCATCTAGCAGCAGAATAAATCTTCTTAGAATTATGGGAGGAAGTGAGATCAAGCTAATTCATTAAAAACAAGCATTTGTGTCTGAACCGTAACACCGTGTAACTGAGTGTCCGTGTGGTTTGCTTCACCTCTGCAGAGTCGGAAACAGTTAAGAGGATTAATCCTGGACACAGAGAACTGGTGTGTTTCTTGAACAAAGTAGCTCAAGAAAGGTTGTAGAAACACCACCGGTTGTTCATTCTGGTGTAAGTTTAGCACATTTCTCCAACTTTGCAAACCACACAATCATTCTATATGTAGGAACATGTCGAGAACACAGAAGATAAACTGATTTAGAAATCTGCCACATGTTTTACAACTCTACAGTTTAAATGTCACCCTGACTGTGGTGAAAAGAAGAAGTTACTCACGTGCTGAGTGTGGCGCTGAGACAGAGGCAGATTCCTTCTCGACTGCGGAAGTTTTTGTGTTTAAAACCTGGAGTCAGCCTTTCCCACACATTCTTGATGGGAAATAATGTTGAGGAAAAGAGGGAGATAAGAGGTCAGTAGGAACAAGAAGAAAAAACGTCCAGCTAATAAACTTAGCTCAGCAGACTATGAAGCACAGGGAGGGTATCTGCAGAAATGTTTGTGTGTGTGTCATTTGAGCAAACAACAAAAGATAATGAGGATTTGGCAGCTGTAATTTTCTTAATATCCAGACGAGGGAGCCAAAACAAAGACTCTGGTAGTGAGAGTATACATTATGGATATGATGGTACATGTACTTTTGAAAAATAAGACAAAACCACAACAAATATCATGAACTGCTTACTGCCATATCCCTTTAAAGTTAACAAAAAATATAAGTCACTGACTGGAAATTTTTTTTTTTTTTTTAGTTTATACAAAGTTTTTATAAGATAGCTTTATATATAACTATAGTTTTGACGTGAAGATGCATGCAGTATCCCCCATCATGTGTTAGAGGAGGATTTATCTGCTCACGTCAGCATGTGTCTCACCATGGGTGAAGTGGTCTGCTCCATGAGGCGAAGGATGAGAGCTTGGCTGTTCTCCCTGACCTGATCCTTCCCATCACCCAGCCGGTCCACCAGAGCTGGCAAGACTACAAACAGAGCAAAAAAAAAAAAAAAAACAACAAAAAAAATAAGAGGGAGGGAGTCAAGATGGGAATAAATCTGTTCAGTGTGTATGTCTGTTAAATGCAAGTAAATCAGACTACAAATGATGCTGAACCTCCACAGTGTTTGAATGTCAAAGGTAATAAAGACTGCCCCCAAGTGGAATGATTTTAAAAAACAATAATAAACAAAGATAAAAGCTTACATTTAGTAAAGTATGTCGGTTTTATCAGAGTAAGAAACTCATAACTTATAAAACATTTAACTCCACCATCATAAACATAACATCCACGCAAGGCCGTGGAGAAAGAAAGAAAGGAAATGAGTAATAGACCGTGACTAAAATAACACCAAGGTCATCAAATGCTCAGATGTCAGCAAGCTCTATGTAATCCAGTGAGATAATGAAGAATAGAGCGAGTCTTTAAATGCACAGTTAAAAAAAACATAATCGTGCAGCATATCGGAGAGTCAAAGAAATTACTAACAAAATCTAAAGATCCTTAACAATAATGTCTCTTTTTTCCAACTCCATTAGCAGTAAACGCTAAAAGTAAACTGTCACTCCTGATGTTTTAAACTCAAAAATTCACTTTTTCTTTGCTGCATGTCTGTTCAACACAATAAGACTACCTTGACTCAGCCTCACAGCTGGGACTTGATTAGAGTCCGAAACTGGATGCTATAAGATGATACATATTTAAATAACATATTTTCATATGACTACAATATTCAAATGACAGCAGAATCAGACAAAGTCGGATCTTTTTCCGGTTAAGTGAACACACCCTTACTCAATCCTGTGTTCAGTTTGTCTCAGAGGTCAAAGCTCGGGTGTGAATAAAGTCAAACAGATTCGCTAATAGTTGTGTTGAGTCATCAGACGCCACACCATAAACAGTCCAAGCTGATGTCTTCTTTCTCTTCATTCCATGCAATCAGATAATAAAGGGACATGCTGATAAACAAAGATTGTGCCTTAGTATGTGTGCCATTATCAGTGGACACCAAAGAGTGTTGCTGTAAGTCAACTATTTATAATATATGTGAGGTGTTTAAAGATTAAAACCTAAATGGTGTGAGAAGCTATTTAAAAAAAAACAAAATTGCATTTTCTACAAACAGTTTATTCTGTTTATTCAGGCTGGTTCTTAAAAAGTGCAAATTCAGCAAATAAGTGGAGGGATGAGATTTTATTGGATATGCTAGGTTTAGAAATGTCAGTTACCCTTTTGGAAATCACAGAATAAAAGTATCGCTTCTAAAGGAAAGACAGAGAATCTGATCTACAGTTAATTAGGCTAGCTGTGCTAATGTTAAAGGCTGTTTAAAGGCAACGCTGCAATCACTTTGCCTTTACTTTAAAATAATAATAAAACCCTGCTTTACAGTGACTTCTCTCTCACGCATAAACACACACACACACACACACACACACATCTACTAATACAATTAATAACAGATCACTTGTGGGGAAAAAAAGGCTAGAAAAAGATGTTTTGAAGACATTTATGAAATATCCTAAAAAGAAATCGAAAACCGCTTACAACTGGTATCAGCAAGTTAAAACTGAGACTGGAAATTTCCCATCAAAGTGGAATCAGTGCATATCTATGCTACATAGTTCTAGTTAGGGTTTTATAATAGTAAAAACATAGTTCTAGTTTTGATACTCATCAGAAACAAAACCGGTAAGTTTTTTTTTGAATGATCTATATTTAAACACAGGATGTTCTAAATGAACATCAGCTAACAAATATAGAACATAAACATTTAACTGTCGTTTTGCTACTGCATTTGCTTTGGTGCGACCCAATAACAACTGCTAACATTCATTCAATTACATACAACGTCAACAGACAAAGTGGCTCATGTATGCACCAACACACACACACACACACACACACACACACACACACACATTCACTCACTCCTACCCACATTCCCTGGATGAGACATCAGCAGAGGGAGTGATGGAGTGATGTAATCTGTCCTTTAACTCAGTGTGGAAGTTATGCTACCACAACAGCTGGTTGCCTCAGCAACAAGGACAATACCCTCAAACAGAGAACATGACAGAGGGGGGCATTGTCGTACACGTCACTCAGTGGAGTAAAAATGAAAACGTACACAAATCTAACTTCAACAGAACAATTTCGCTTATAAATGCTGAAAATGCTGGCCAATCACAGCCCGTCTTATCTGTCAATCTGCAAACGCCAAACATAATTAAATCAGAGTGCAGCCTAACAAGGTCTACATGTTTCACCTCGGTTTCCACTGAGGACATGAGGGGATAACTTGGCCGGATGGCACGCAGCACTTTGTCAGAGTGCATGCACACACATACGCTGTAAATTCAGCAGCACTGTGCAATATGTCAGCCCTGTAAATCAATACAATCACTCAGTCTGAATGATCTCATCTTCCTCCTCCTCGTGTGCTTGTGGGTGGATGCAGGGCAATGAAGAGGGAGCGTTGCAGGGGAAAAGATGAAGTCAGATTGAGGAGGGGATATTCCATAGTCAGCTTTAAAGAAAAGATGATTTTAGAACCAATCTGAAGCACGCAGTTTCATAATAACTGCAGCTTAGTTCAGCAATGTCCTTGACAATGACTGGATTGAAAATATGTTTGGTAGTAGACTGCACAGTGTGCTGATGAGTCCAGTAATCCTGGAGTGGCACTGCAGGGTTCAGCATGTTTGCTGGTGACAAGATGCAGTCTGGCTTTGCAGTGACAGCAGGTAACACACACACACACACACTGGCACTGACAGAACACACACACACTCCCAATGAGTGTGAAATATGATCTAGGATTGAGCCGCTAAGGTTATTAACACAATGTGCGGTTATGGGGTGTAATAGGGTGACCTACAACAGGGGCTAAGTATAGAGAAGTATAAAGGGTGAGGAATAGAAAAGGGGGTGGTGCCAGGCTTCACAGCAGTGCTGCTGGTGCGTCTTAGAGGAAGCAAAAAAAGTGGAAGCGAGAGACAAAATGAAAACACATGCACACAGATGCTGAAAGGACAGTGACTATTTACGAGCTACACCACTCATAAGCCAAGAGAGACAACTGAGCATAAGTTTGCTTTTGTTAGTTAATACAAACAAGACTTTGGTATGAAAACAAGGAGGCGAATTTATGTTCGACTAACTCTTTATGCCAATGGATAAAGAGTTTGAGCCACAGGAAGAGAAAAGAAAGAGATCATTATAATGACTTTTACAAAAACTGAATGAGAAGTTTATGGTGGCTTAAAAATGGCTTCCAACTGGTTTGTTGACACATATGCAACGAAGCTGCCACAAAACTTGTTTTCACTTGTTTTGGGCTCTAAATGAGTACAAAACCTGCCCAGTGAATCCAAGCTCACCTTTGGATTCAAGAAGAAACAGAAACTTTTAAAAATAGTTTTAAGCTAAACTGGGATGGTACCAAAACAAAAAAGAAGTCTTACCTGTGCCAAGGTATCCTTTGAAGCGCTCTCCCATGCGATCCACAAACGCCCCACAGATGTCTATCCCTAACAAAGCCACCTGCAAAGCACAGAGTGAAAGAAAAACAACAGTTATAACTGGTCATTTTGCTTGAACCGTTTCACCTCCATTTTTCCCACATCAAACCAACCAAACCAATTCATGTAAACCCACTGAATCGTATTATAGCTGAAATTTAATCGTTAACGTTGTATTTGTTTTAAACATATTGAATAAATTTAAAGGGCAGATTTAATATGTGCTTGCTGGGTCAGATAACTAACATATGGAGGGGGGGTAGTTCGGACTCAAAAACCTGGTTGAGTTTCTAAACATACTGACCACAGATCAAAAACTAGCATGGATTTGGATAGTTGAATAACCCAAACATCATAACAGACAGTAATTGACATGTTAAAAGACAAAAAAAAAAAAAAAAAAAAAAAAAAATAAAAAACAAAACAAAAAAAAAAAAAAAAAAAAAAAAAAAAACCCACAAACACACAAACTTAGTGACTGGCACAAATGACGTCTCTGCAAATGTTGTGTACTAAATTGTTATAAATATAGGTATTTAACAGTCACATTTTAGCAGTACTGGATAAGGCCCTGTCTCCATCCCTCAGCTCTTACACCCATATTAGTCCATCAAATGGCAGAGCGACAAATTTAACCCAACTATCCAGCGCAATATCGTCCAGAACTGCAGGCACCAAATTATCACCCACACTTTCTAAGGCTTGCACAGCAGAGTTTTTCCAGCCGATCCAAAGCAGACTCGTCTCCCCTTTCGTACCCTTAATATGGGGATCCTTAATCTCCCACTAAAAGATCTTGCTTGCCAAAAATCCCAGTGGAGAGAGCAGCTGCACTGGTACAAATTTGAGAGCCAGGTTTGCCTCCCTAAACCTGGTTCTAGATTTTGGAATAACTCCATAATAACACGCCCTGGAAGAGGACATCAACTTGGTAGAAAGTGACTGTTCCACACAGAACAAAGAAATCTGTCTGATCCAGAAAAACCTCACTTCCGCATGTAATTTTGCTCAACAGATCTTTATTGTTGTTTAAATCTCCTTACATACTTGTCAGGATCTTCTATTTAATGTTCTGTGCAAGAGCTCAGCAATTAATCCCACACAGTGAAAAAAATGAATACAGTACCATCATGAGTACAGAAGCCAACATTCTTCAAGGTAAAGCTTCAGTTAAGGTGACATGACTTGTGGAGGGATACAATATTAAAATGACCCCTGTCAAATGCTTGAATCATAAACTGGGTTTCCCTGAGTGTATTATAAGCCTGGCAACCCACCAGGCTTTACTTGCCTCCCCACCAGGCTAAGCATCACATGTTTATTTATTTTACATAGATTTTTTTTATAAACCAGAAACAGTTATAGCAAAGACAGGTTAAACCAGGTTTATAATTGATGCACTGAACTGGGCACGAGGGGACACACACCAATCACGCCATCCCCACCCCTCTCCAGCGCTGACGCGGCACCTGGTCGTGTACCTCCGAATTCTTGTGATTCGGCACAGTTCGTGCGCGCCACCTTTTTACTCCAACCCTGCAATTTGGAAGGTGCTCTTGCAGACACAGACAGGCCTTTTTCCATTCAAAGTATTTCTTGCAAATACTGCACTCACCTTGATAAATAAAAAACCAACAACAACCTGCAAATCAAAACACTGCACCAAGCTGCAGACTTTATGACTGATTGTCTGTTTGCCTTTTTTAAAACTCTATAGCTGGTGTTTAAGTATTGTCAATAATGTCTTCCAACAACATCATTACCTAGCCATGTTTTATTAAAATTTGTCAACTTTTAACAATTTTTAACACAAAAACAAGGTGGCTCACTGGTGAACTGCCCTAGCACCCCAACCACTGGGCTTAACAAGTTTTCTGGGGGAAACCCAGATAAATATTAGCTTGTGACAATGCTAATGTTCAGTGGGCAGACACATTGTGGTGTCCTCACAACACGTGACTATGTGTAGCTAGAGAGCCGGCAAACAACTAATAAAAGGTCTCCACACAAGGCTTGTTTTTCTTAACTAAAGATCTTTAATAAATAGATTATTTGTCACTGAAATACTACAGAAAGGAAAAATACATTACTAGCTGATACACATATCTTAATTCTACACTCAAAAATTATGTACACTGCTCTACATTTTATCAACCAAAGAAAAAACAACACATGCCTAAGTGTCTTTCAAACACATAAATACTTACAAAGACGAAAGTTTTCCAAGGTACAAAGCACATACATACATTCAGAGTGTTAATGAGCAGTTTACTTTCTCCAAACTACCTAAATTGTTGCTGACAAGGCTATCATAGAAATATACGTCAAAAATAGTTTGCTGCTAAGAGTTTTAACTTGGTCATGTTTCTGCAAATACAATATGACAAAGACAGTGTGACATCTGTGTCAGATGTCACACTGATCAAATTTTAAACCCAAAAACTTTTACCTATTCTTAGCATGAATTTAGTCATACAGTTTGCTAACTATGAACTTAGCTACCAGCTTATTGATATAACTTATTTCCACTATAAACTAATTTTCAGTATTTTACAGAATGGCATAACACACATATTTTTGTCTAGAAGTGGAGTTTTTTTTCCACTTTTCATCTGATTAAGATCACATCCCTATGCTGCTGCGCTCCTGGAATGCTTTTGTTGGCAGCGTTCCAGTAAAACTGCAACAGCCAAAAAGAAAATCCATTTAAAGATTATTTGCCAGACTCGTTCCAGCAATAAGATCAGAGCTGGACTACAGTTTTTCCCTATTTTAGTCAAAGGAAGGGAGACTAAAACCAGGCGACTGTATTAAAGGAGGAGGAGAAGAAGAGAAAAAGGTGGGGATGAAGGACGGATAACATAACAGAACACAAAAATCACCTGGGCTGGAATTGCACGCCTTGGGTCAAACTGAGGACCGCCTTATACCAAAGTTATTCAGGGAGAAAATGAGGAAGACTTGGGAAAGAAACATGATTCATGATGGAAACATCCCCCGGGCTTCTTCTGCCCCTCCACCCAACACCCCAACAAGCACCCACAACCATCTGGTATCATCTTCACATAGAGAAACAAGGGAGAAGAAATGGAAAGGGATATGCTTGTCATCAGCCTCGACATTAGAATATCCAAGGAATAAGTGGCACGACGGAAGTACTTTGCTCAAATATTCATCATTCTTGAAGTTTTACACATTTGTTAAGTTACAACCACAAATTTGAACGCATTTCATTAAGCTATAAGACAGACCAACACAATGGCAAGTAGCAACGTAAGGAAGCAAGTGAGTTATGGGAAAAAGGTGTATGGTTTTCAACTTTTTTACAAATAGTCATCGGAAAAGTCCATGTGTATCTGTTGTCACCCCCATTTTCTGTTACCTCGAAATAAAATCAGGGTATTTGAAACCTCTGAATATTGTGTTAAGAAATGCAAAAGGCTCCTCAACACAAAGTTACCTTCCAGACTCCTAACCAGGGTGCCTGAGGAATGTCAGATGTTAAGACACTGTACATAGTCAGCTCTATGAATTCCTCTTTGTAAAGGTTCGGGTTGGTAGGTGTGGTGACTTAACCAGCTAATTCGCATACCATGTAAATGGTGTACTCTGGGTTTACAGAGACGCTTAAATTGACTTTTGAATGAAAAACAAATGTCCAAATGCTTAAAGATGCCCAATTAAATCAGTTGCAGTTAGTCTTTAAACAGGAAAATTCACAATTGCTAAAGCTGAAGAAATATTCCACTGTTAATGGAAAAAAAAGCAGAGCATCCACTCATTCCATCTTCTCCTTATTCTCACTAAATTAGATTATTACAGAATCCTCCCAATTGGACAAAACTGCAAATGATGGGAGGCTTCTTCACTAACGCTGTTGTTCCAAAGCGAGAGAAAACATAACTAATTTAGATCTCAGAGTTTCAGTCCAGATGCAATAAACACCTGTAGCTTTACTTCCAATAACCAATCCACAGCAGAGAAACAATATACAAGATTGGAATCATTGTCTAAACGCACCAACCAGAGACTAACCACCAATAATGACTGTGTCACAACAGTTCCTGCAGCTGCTTCCCACAAAGCTGCACTGAATTCTCTTCGCTGGAAGCTTTTTCCTATTAAGCACCTGCAGGAAGAATTAGGCTTGCAGAGCAGCAGGCTGACGCCAAAATTTGACATGGCTTGAGTGGAAGATAATAATCTTTTTTTTGAGATATTATCTCTTTATCTGATTTCCAGCTTTTTGAAAACAGTGAAAAACATTGTGGGGCATTTTTAATTAATGGTTTGCCTATTAAAATATTCAGCTGTTTGATTCCATCTGTCTCCTATTAAACGGAAAATGTTCTCCAAGAGTGGTGATGCTATGTTATTGGGGTTATGACAAGCAAGGCATGACCAATTAAGCAGAAACGCACAAATCACAACATCCGGGCTTTACTGTCTGGTAACCTAATCTGTCCCTGATCACTGCCAGAAGTGTTCACTCATCTTAACTTGAACTCCACATATGCAGCACCATGCATTATTAATGCTTCCTGTTTGCATTTTCCACATATGGTCACTATGATGCTGAGATCAGTGTTTATGAAGTGAATCTGCTCTTCGGCAGAGAAGAGCACAAAGAACGCCAATCCAAGAAACCTCATTTTTCGTTTTAATTCCTTACAAGTGCTTAAGTGTGAAAGCCTTCCTTTTGAACACTGAAACATATCTGTGGGTTATGACTTGAACTTTTCATTTATTTTTTGACAATTTAATACTTCAGCTCTCAACGCTCCATTAAACACCTTCTCTGTTCACCACCTCACGTCAACTTTTTTTCTGCATCATCTCTCCTCTAATTCACGATCACCTTGCTGACTCAGTGTCTGACTCCAGCTTTTTGTTCAACAGCAAAGATAAAAGCCTGTTGTAAGATGAGCTTTTGGGGGGGGGGCACACACAACCCTACCATTAGAGCATATGTCATTAATATGAAGTAATCGGAATAAAGGGAAATGGTAGCTTGTGCACTGGATGCAGCTCAGAGGAGTGCTATGCATCATATAAATTTACATGTTACATTAATGATTTGTCTTCAGTGTTTTAAGTTAATCATTACAGACAAACTTGCATTTTATCTATTTTGTTCATTTTATTATGATGCTGTGGCTTTACTTTTATTGTTTTACAGCACTTTGGGCAACACCTATGGTTTTTAAATATGCTCATAAATAAATTTCATTTGCCTTTTTATCTAGAAAGAGCAATTTGAAATATTACATACAAAAATTTAAACGTTACCTGCATCATTAAATTAATGAATACCAGTATAAATGCATGGATACTGATATAAATTCAGTGTTACCTAAGCATGGAGATTCACTCATTACTCACTGTCTCCAATTTCCTGCAACTAATGTCCAGAACCCAACAGCGGTGACAACTTGATGCAAGCCGAGGCAGATGAAATGTGCTTTTTAGGAGGCTCTGTTATGCTGAACACACCATCTCCACGTTTACGTCTTGCTGAGTAACACACATTAATACAGACGACATCTATTAACTCCAGATGCAACTTGTGAATCAAATTTCAGTCTAACTATAACATAAGCTTTAGACTGTTTTGAGCAGTTTGCACAGAAATGTGCAAATATATCACTTCTGTTATTTCTGGCACCAAAGTAGTGCAGCCAGGTCTACCTCATATAAAGGAAAAAAGTGAGAAATAGTTGGGGGAAAAAGCAACCCCCTCCAAAAAGAAAAAAATAAATAAACTGGGGTTACAGAAAAAAAAGGACAAAAATTAAAGGTCATAACAATGAGCCTCCTAACCCCTCCCCCATCTCATCTATAATTCCGCTGTAGTCCACAGTCCTGACAAAGAGTCCCTATCGCAAACACAAACAGGCTCAACCAAAACGATAATAGAAAGCCCAAGAAACCACAGGAATGCGTAGGAAAAGTACCCAGTCAGTGGGAAATTTAAAAATGTCTGCCTCCAACATAGCAGGATTAGACTGCTGGACTGCCACAGACAAAGCTCTCTGCTTCTGACTAATTTATGGGAGAAAATACACATTAAAAGTGCCCAGAAACCTTTGATCATTTTACATGTCTGCTGTCTGAAAAGAGCCAGAAACAGCTAAATAAGACGTTAATTTTCACGTTACTAAGCAAACATTAAATTATTTAAATTCCTCGTCTCTGCTTTAGTTTCAATGAAACCTGCCTCTGTGAATAACGAGGCATTAAACCGTGTCCTTCTTTTTACGCTCAGAAGTCAAATTAGTTGATGATAATAAATGAAGAGGCCCGCAGGATGCTTGTCTAGCTCCACGGCACCCTCACACGATGACTGGGCTCTTTTTCCTTACCTTGAAATTGCTGGAGTTGATCCATCCCGTTAACTCGTCTATGGTCTTATCAAGCCGAGGTTTGTCCTGCTCCACGTCCGGAGAGCGATGTGGGTCGTTCAGGTAGTCTATGAGGTCCTGGCCGACCTGCAGTCTGCGTGTAACGTCTTTCTGCAGTACCTGCTGGTAAAAATAGTCCATGTTGTCATGATCCTCCATTGGGCACCCAGTGCCGTGCGGCCAGCGAGTGAAGCCGGGCCGAAGATCGAAGACAACGGTCGTGGGGACGAGGTGGAGAGAGGCTGAAATGCGAACTGTATTCCAGTCAAGGAGCAGAGGGAGAGTACAGTCCGGATAGTTTTAAACTCAAGTTGGATCATCAATGTGTGTTCGATTAAAAATTCAGATTACTTTGGCACACACATCATCCCCCAAAATAAACCAAAAACTCCACTTGATACGTTGCGTTAAAGTTGCTGTTTTTTTCTTGTGAAAGACTTTGCTCAAAAAACCCCCCTCAAAACTCAGCTAAACTTAATTAAACGTAGAACTCCATTAGACCATGCTAAGGTTTCTCTGTACATCGGCACAACGACACGCCAAAAGTCCTTATTTACTATCTGTTATGCTAACAAAAATAGCACTTGGCTAGTTAGCGCCCATACAAATAGCTTCACGTCGGCTAGCTCAGCCTGCTAACGGCCTATCGCCGGACTCCGCTCCGCTCTTCTACTTCATGACCACGGGCGCCAAAGTCTGTTAGGCGGCGATTCAGTCTACGGGGAAGTTGTGTCAAACTTCCGCAGCTAAAATAACAACTCCACTCCTGCGTTAACCGATCCCGTTTTAGTCCAGAAATATAGTAATCGTTGCTTGAACTGAACCCGCTCAGACATGCACGGAGTCTGCGCGTTGCAGTAATACCGAGCTGCAGCCGCGAACACTACAAAATACGCCCCTTCACACTATAGAATACGCCCACTTGTGCTACGGTGGCCAGGAGGGTGATAAAGTAGATAAAACCAGCAAAAAAAGTGGAATGATACGCTTATGATTAATAAATGAATGCAAATAAAAAGGTATTTAGTACTGATTCAAAAATACTTGAGTTGGAGCAGGTCTACAGTTGTAAAGTAATTTATAACATTAAAAATAATGTTATATTATTAGGATTATTACTAGTAAATTCATACAGTAAACTGGCCGTCCGAGACAAGAGCCACAATGGCACAGATAACACACAATATCATATGCAGATTTCAAAATTCATCGGAATCCAATGGGTTTTTATTGCAGATAGCAAGAAAAATAGAATTCCCAATGGGACTGTGTGAATCCTGAAAGAATCTCAATCAATCCCTACAGAAGTTAAATGGGAATCCATAAGTACTTTATTGAAACTCTTGAATGAAAACTTATTTCTATTAGACCTGTAAATACTAAAAAAAAAAAAAAAAAAAAAAAAAAAAAAGTCTTGTGGCATCATTAGCATTCCGTTTTCTGTCAGACGCTTTACAAAATTGCAAGGTCTATAAGGAACTTCCATACACCGACTGTTCTTTTTGATTTGTACTTGTGATGTAAACATCCACACAGGCAGCTGTGGTTCAGGAGGCAGGGTGCTTTGATTCCTGGCTCCTCCTTTCCACATGTCTAAATGTTCTTGTCTAAGTTACCCCTGATAATTGTGCATCAAAGTGTGAATCTGAGAGCCAATAGACTCACTTGCTCCCTGGTGAGCTGGTTGGCATCCTGCATGATAGTGCCTGGTACAAGTGTATGAATGTGTGTGTGAAAAGGTGAATATTGACTTGTACCGTAAAAGTAATTTAAGTGATTGAAAAGACTATAAAAGGGCTATGCAAGTACAGTCCTTTTACCATTTGAGACAATTTTAGGATCAAGTTTCTAAGATAACAGCCTATATTCATGTATTAATCTCATAAAAACCCAGTGAACCAGATCACTTAAACTCCAACTAACTCCATCATGTCAGATACATGATGTGAAATTACTTAGAAATATTTGCTCATAAGACAAAAAAAAAAACAAAAAACCATATCAACTGTGTCAAATAAAATTGATAAGACTTAAAATTAAAGATTCTTCATATCCATCCACAAGAACCCTGAAATCTATACATTTATTCATGTGCATCTGACAATACATCTTTTCTTAAAATACAACAACAACAACAAAAAAAAACCCTCAAGTAAATAGTGAGTTTAAATTTTGTTTAAACATTTTCTGATTTTTATTGGCAAGGGCGGTGGACCCTCTGCTGGCGGGACAGTGACTGCCATTACTCGGTGTCGACATAGGCACTTCAAGTGACCGAAGAACATCTCCTTTCTGTAAATAATTCAGGGGCAAAAGCCACAAAGATGACAGATGGCCACATAACCCAGGTGGCACTTGTAGACGTTATGTCCTTAAAGAATGACAGAAAAAAAAAGTATTTAGAAGATACCAAAGGCATAGTTTAAGAACAGTTTTGTACATACATGCATTGACAAAAACATTTTCAGGGCAATAATCCATGCATACATTCTAAAATTTAAAAGCACAAAATAAAAGGCTATTTCATTTGAAATGTGAATATATATATATATATATATATATATATATATATATATATATATATATATATATATATATATATAGATAGATAGATAGATAGATAGATAGATAGATAGATAGATAGATAGATAGATCTAAATATAAAAATCATACGGCTTCACATCTTCCAAAATTTTACCCAAAGTTAGAAGTAACATTAGCATTTAAAACAATTCTTAGACTTCCTACCTGGACCGGCATCGCTATCCTCCTGCTCCGTACATCCACTCAGCGTGGGAGGGCGTGTTGCCCAGTCCTACATCAACATGAATCAGGGAGGCGTATTTTGTAGTTGGCTGCAGCTCTCGCGCGTTGCCGGGGACTGCAGTTAACCAGGGGGTGCGACCACCAAACCTTGATCACCGCACAGCTAGCCAACACAATGCCTGATGTAAAATAATAACAACAACAAAAAAAAGACTCTGACCGACTACTAATTTAATTTTATTTAGAAGACAAAGATAAATAAAAAAAATACATGCATGATTTTTTTTCGTTGTAAAAGAATATATACTGGGGGATATATTTTTTTCCAAATCCAGAAATCATCCTGTTTATGTGGGCGTGTCTTCTCTCACCAGCATGGTCCTTTGGTGACATCTAGATGCAGGTTTGCGGCAGTTTCCTTCGGAACTGCCTTTCAGATGCAGAAATCAGTTCAGAGAACTTACTAATTTTTTTGCAACCCCCCACCAACTCGAATTTCAGCTGTTCCTTGTCCTTTTTAAGTAATTTTAAACATAAATACAAAACTTTACCATAATCATATAGCGGAGATTTCTACACACAGGCTTTAAGTGGAACTTGCAAAAACAAAGACTGTATGTACGGTGGATGAGCATATGGATGGAGAAATCGTCGTCAGTAAAAGGATGGATGGGACTTTTAGAGAATCAGAAGGGGTATTGATTCTGGAAAGAAATATTTTTCATGCACCATTTTACTTGGATTAGAAATTCTGAAAACAAATTCTATAGTTTTTCAGACTGTCGAGGAACCCCGGTTTTATTAAAGAGACAAGAACCGTTTACTATTAGTCATCTTTATTTGTTCATTTGTCTATTTTTTCATGTATTTCTTTATTTTTCTTAAACATAAAACTGTTAAAACCGTCAGAGGACATTAGTATAACAACCAATCATGCCAGCTATGTATCCATCTAAATCTTGATCTTCCTTTTCTTAATCTTTGATCCGACCCACTGCCCTGCCTCTCCAAAGCCTTTAAGCACTTGGCACTAGACAGCATTTACCATTTTTTTGTGTCACATTATATCACAAGCTGGTTTCATTTAGTTGGAAACATTTTGAGGGGCTTAATTTCATACAAATCATGGTGAGACAGAGGTGAGATCCTGTTGCTCTTAAGGCATACTAAGCAAATTAAACCAGCAATTTTAGGACTTTCCAGCAATCACATATAATTTTGCTAGGTTTTGCATCTTTTGTAGAGACAACAGGAACTCTGCGTTGAATCTAATAAATTATTCTGATAAATTTCCTCAGAAGAATAGGATTCTATTCTTAATAAATATTAATGCTGCTTCGCACTGTAAACAGCTGAAATGGAAAGATATAAGCCAATTTATAACATCTTATAACATCTTACAACAAAGGTAAAGTGACAGTTACATAGAACTATACTAGAGAGACTTTCAAATAAATAAATTTATGTGATTGTCAAAAACTTGAGGTGCCTTTGCTCATAGCCTTAAACCCAATCCTTTAGCTCTACAGAAATGTCCTTTTCACTTTTGAAGCAGTTCCACCAGCCAAAGCCTGATTGATATCCAGATACACACAGCAATAAATCTGAATACTGGATGTCATAGTCCCCCCCGACTGTATGTCACAGTCGTATATGGGTAAATAAACTATTTCAGACTCACTCTGCACAGTAATGGGGACTGGAAACCTTCTGATGTAAACAGGTTAGCCTCTGGTGCTAACCTAATCTGAAATGTAAACAAATGCTTCAGTGTCAAGTAGGAGATAGTTCACAGGGCTTACTGACAGGATTGGACCAGGGCCTACAAGCCAGCGGAACCACACAGGTCAAAACAGAGGTCACTCATTCCAGAAGCAGTGTAACAAAATGCTTTTTGACCCTCAGGGTCTTATCAGGGTCCTTCTTGTTAAACAGCAACAGTTTTTACATTAAAAAGACAAGCATATGTCTCTTTCTGAATAGACAGGCATGGACACTTACAATAAGCACTGAAAAAAAGAAGTTGCAGTTGTTTGGCCTTTCCCCAGTTTTTGAGTGAGTTGCTGTGAAGCTCATTTTTTCGTGTTGCAAAACATTCTCTGTACAAACAGAAACAAAATCTCAACAAAAGTTTCCGAGATGCACAAATAAGTCACATGTTCTGCTTTGTTGTAGTTCCTGTTCGTCCCAAGTGTTCCACACTTTAGACTCGAGCTTGCTGTGCCAATACTTGCACAAGATCTGCATTTCAGCCACATCCCGGCTCTCGTCTCTCACAGAGCAGCAAGTCTAATAGCTGAAGCAGAAAGAATCACAGGATGGTCACATAAAGGTGACGTGATTGGCTGAGATGATACTCTGGATTTTGTAACTTGTCCAAGATGGAGAGAACATCTATTTTCTTTTTTTCGTGTTTGAAAACGATGCACTGAGTTTTTGATGTTCCACTGCACTCTGTTATACCGAAAGGTTGGATATCTGTGGTGCGTGATTCATTATGGAGTGGAGAACCTGTTCTTGTCTTGAGAGGATGAAGGAGAGAATAAGACAGAGATAAAGAAAGTCCATCCATTTATATCTCTTTTCTTCAACCTCTCCAAACCCCCACGCTGCTGCAGTGCTGATTGGTGAGCAGGAAGAGAGAGGAGGGGCGGTTTAAACCGATCAGGGATCAGTGGAGATCAGTCCATGTATTGATCTATGATCAGGAGCAGTGAGTGGGTCCAGCCCCTCCCCTCTCCTTCACCGCCTACCCTAGCCCCCCCTGTTACTCCCTCCCTCCCACCCACCCACAACCCCTTAGGAGCCCATATCAAAGCAGCAGGACCTGTAGACAGAGGTGCCCCCCTCTGGCCCTCCATTGTCAGAGGATGATGCAGCAACGGCACAGACGCTGGCCACCTCCATGCACAGAGGGAGGAGGTGTTACTGGAGCAAAGTACGCATGCACCTTGATATCTGGAAGCTGAGCCTGTGTAATAAAAAGATACATTTATTAGTTTGGTCAGAATTTTCATTCGCTCATCATCAGCATAAATGTACTTTTTTTTTTTTGGAGCTTTTAGGGTTTTATCTGAAACATATGGAACAGAAAATACAACTTCAATTATTTAAAAAAAAAACAAACAAACAAACAAACAAAAAAACAAAACAAGAATTTGGTACATAAGTTCAACTTTTTTTGCCATTTTTTTGTAGTTCACACATGTTCACAATTAGAGACTAAAATTAACCCATCCAGTGTTTTTTGGTTAAATGTTACCTAACAAGTAGAAAACACACTAATCTGGCTGCATATTTGGTCACTACTCTCTGCAGAATTGGTGGAGTTCATTTAAAATGGTCTATTTTCTGACACTTTTAAGCAAACTCAATACATTTTCAACAGGGATAAAGTCAAGGCCATTCGACAAGCTTAATGTCAGTCTGCTTTATGAATTCCAAAACCAGTTTTGATGTGTGTTCAGGATATTTTTCCTGTTGAAACAATCAGTCGTGTCAAAGTATTAATCACTAACTATTGACTCCAGATGAAGTTGAAGAATTTTTTGCCAGTTTTTCAATCTCTATTATCCCATCTATTTTCTGCAATATGGAAGGTTGTGGGATTAATTACAGCTTGTCACGTATCAATGTGCTCCTGGGCAAGGCACTTAACTCCAATTTGTTGTGTATGAATGTGCGCTCATTTGTGAGTGCGACTGGGTGAATTTGTGAAGCTGTTTACAGAATCTGTTATACTGTAAACAGCTGTGAGTCGTCAGTGTTATATACAATCGGTCACATCTTGTCACTGTGGCTAAATAGCTCAATCGTCGTCCAGTCAGACCATGAAACTTTTCTCTACAAGTCATTTGGTTTGTCAGTGTGGGCAGCTGTAAATTTTAGTCGTGCTTGAATATATTAGTATTTTTTTCTTGGCCAGGACCCTCTTAGTCCACGTCACTACTGTGGATAGTGACACAGAGCTTCCACATGCTTCCATTGTATGATAGGGTTGAGCTTCAGGGGTTCTTGGGTTGTTTCTAAACATCCTAAACAATTTATGGCCGATAGTGGCGACGGTGGTAGTTCGTCTCATAACTGGTGGGTTTCCAGTTCGAGCAACCCTGCTCTGTCTGCCTCCGTCATTCTGTCCTTCAGCAAGACACTTCACCTGCCTTACCTGCTGATGGTGGCCAGAGGGCCCGGTGGCACCGGCGATAGAGGTGATAGCCTCTATCAGACTGCCCCAGGGCAGCTGTGGCCACAATCCAGTAGCTTGCTACCATCGGTGTGTGCATGTGTGTGTGTGAATGACAGAATGTAGAGTAAAGCGCTTTGGGGTCCTCTGGACATGATGAAATGCTACACAATGCAGGCTATTTACCATTTTCACCATTTATTTTCATCTGAGGGTGGCAGTTTGGGCAAAATGGTTAAAGCCTGGACACAAATGGATGTTTCAACTGGGTAACAATCCCAAACATACATTCAACCTGGTTTTAGGTGGCTTACAGTAAACTTCAGGAGTGGCCTATCCAAAGCTCCGATTTAAAGCCTGCTAAAAAATGATGCGCTATACATAAAAGCAAAGTCCATGTGGAAAAAAAACAAACAATCCAAATGAATTCTACAAATTCTGCGTATATGAGCGGAAAAATATCCAGCCAGAATCATGACAGAAGCTGGTTAACGGCTACAAAGCATGTGGTCAGGTGGCATGTTGTAAGAGACATTTAGCCCAATAACGGTGGGGGTGTATATATGTATTTGATCCTGTTTATATACACTTTAACCTTGTGTGGAAGAGAAGATCCATGATAAAATAAAATTGAGCATCAACTTTTGTTTTTAAAATGTTCGAAGTTGATCATTGTATAAATCATCCCACTTAGGAAAAAGAATGTTTGAAATGCATTATTAAGTCAAAATCTAATCTTAGTCATGCCCATGATAACCAACCAGAAAGGTATTAGCAGAAAGGGGGAACAAGAGGTTTACATACGCTCACCATTGACATGACTATCATGTTTTTGCAGTGCTTTCTGTTCTGCATACAACTATCTACTAGGCAAGAATGACTGCACAATAATTTATTTCACTGTTAAAAATATTTAAGATTAATGTGGGTTTTCTATAAACAACACAAGATGAGACTTGCTCATATAGAGAAAACATTCACAAACGTCATTAACTGAGTGATGTTGAAGTTTGTTTATCTTCCACGAGGGACCATCAGCTGTAATGTCTATGATTAGAATAATGCAGGGGGATAACCCCAGAATCCTCACGGAATAACATCGACTCATCAGCAAGTTAGCTCAAATGTTGACACATGTTAATAAATACCCCACTAATCCAGATCTATAATTATATTCTTTCAGGTTATATAATTAGGTTGTTTATATCAAGCAAAAAATAAAATAAATTAATTAGATGAACTAAAGAGTGGTTAAATTTGATTTGCCAGTTGAAATTCAAGCAAAAAGTTTACCCTATTTACATTTCTGAGCCTGTTTGCAAAAAATCCGCACCTTTTTTTTTTTTTTTTCCAAAATCAACACAACAATTTTCTGCACAAAATAAGAAGGTATGTAAAAATCCTTCTCACCTAGAAAACAATGCTGAAAGCAAAACAGTAATAATCAAATCAAAATCTCTTAAGTGTAAATAAACTGTACCTTTTTCACAATAAAAAAAGCAGAAACATTCAAATAAACATCTCTCTGTTTGTGCTGCTTACCCTTATGCGTTTGATGCCAGCTCTGGTGACTTGCTGGCAGTCGTAGAGCTCGATCCTTTCCAGACGATGGCAGCTCTTGAGGTGCTCCAGGGTCACGTCAGTGATGAGGGGACAGTTGTCCAGCTCCACCACTGTGAGGCGCTCCTGGCCACAGGTGCTGTTGCTAAGAGCTCTGATGCCGTCATCCGTGATCAGCTCGCAGTGGGACAGGGACTGCCCGGGGCATGAGAGAATGTACGAAGACACATTGATATATAGCCAGGTTGAGAGGGTTCTGGTACAAATTCAGACTGTACAGGTCTAAATGTTTACCAATGCTTGCAGCCGTGGGCAGTGGATTGACAGCTGAACCAAGGTGTTATCAGTCACCTGAGGGGAGGACAAGCTTGATTAGTAAACATCCTCACATGTCTATACACAGCTTAGAGGCTGAGATCTCAATGTGGAGTGATGTATTGCATGATAATGTGTTGCAGTGAATCTCTCTCTCTGTCCTCCTCTCTGCCTTCACTAGTGATTCAAAGGGTATGCAACAGGATTACTAGAAAAAAACGTATATCCACACAATCATATCAGTCCTCCTGCTACAGTCTAACCTCTTCTCAGACTAACCGATAAAGGTCATAAAAGTTTTCCAGATCAATAATAAATAAAAGCCCACAAATGCCACATGTTCACTTACCAGAATACATTCTTCTAAGTCCATTTTTTCAAGCTCATGACAGTTCTGTGGGGGAAAAAACAGATCGGTTTCTCAGAAGTAAATTCAGTTTCATTCAGAAATGGCAATGGCAGTGACATGGATGGTTGACTCAAGACCTTGTTCACATCGATGTAAAACCCCACCATAACATTAACAATCAGCCAGAACATGGATGATTTGTGCAGTCTTCAAGAGGGGTGCATCAATAACACAGTACGGAGAGGAGGAGAATTCTCCAATCATTTGTGGTGGAGCTGATCCGAGTACTGGGTGTGACATAGAGGAGTTTGTTAGCAGAAGTGGTAGCTTATCCAGTAACGTGGAGCCTGGATGCATTGTGTCGACTGGTCATCAGCGAATCTAAAGGAGGATAGGGTTTGTAGCCAATGATGTCCTCAAGGATTTTCCGGTGTATTTAATCTACAGCTATTGCTGGAGGCGTGCTATGTGAATTGTATCCTGCCACTCCTTTGGCTACAACTGAAAGGGCCTTACCAAGCAGCTGAAACGAACAACCCATGATCGTTACTCTTACAAATATACTGCCATAGTTAGCGTCCTTGTACAAAGTGATCAGTGTATACTAGGCTCCCCACAGAATAGAGCTAACAGCTGTGGAGAGGCACGCCAACCTCTAAATTGTGTATATGTTGGTTGACTCAAGGATGCAAAATGTATACATCTAGGGCTGCAACTAACGATTATTTTAATAATCGATTAATGGGTAGCATTGTTGTAGGTGGGAAAGCAACAGTCAGAAACTTATTTGTTGAGTACTAATAGCACTAGAGCACCATTGGTAGATTTTTCCACCTTTATTTCAACAGTTATACAGGTCCAGGAGACAATGGGGATGTCTTAATCTGATGTGAAGGGGATCTCTGATGTGTAATCAGTAACAAACAGGTGACAGAAAACAGAGTAAAACTCACCCTTGCAAGCACTGTGAACCCAGCATCAGTAACATGTGAACATCGTGCAGCCTCAAGGATCCTTGGAAAACAGAAAAAAAGTTCTGATAAGCAATTGGAGGAGGGGCTAATATATTAAAGAAATCTGTGATCAGGAGGAGGTACTGATATCGATCATAAGCTTAAAATTCAAACCATCATCACAATTTGTGTTTTATGCATTTAGATTAACCAGATACATTTAAAGTAACCATGTTTCTTACTTGAGTTGAGGACAATTTAGTCCCAGTGCAGTCAGAGAGGCATCAGTGACATTACTGCAGCCAGATATGCAGAGGATCTGCAGCTTGTGGCATCCCCGACACAAACTGACCAGGCCTTCATCTGTTATTTGCTGGTGGTGTCAGACATAGAAAAACAAATTAGAAGAACATTGAGTCACACAAACACGTCCCTTATTTATCATTATTAGTTTGTCCATTCCATAAAAACAGGCCTCAGTCAAATGTCTGTCTTACTGTGCAGGACTGCATATTGATGGTGGTCAGTTCAGGGCAGTGCTTCTGTAGGTGCTTCAGTGCGCCGTCGTCCAGCTGGATTAAAACAAATACATTTTTTAGTGAGATCCAAATCTATAATTTATGTACGTGATGAAAGACTGAAAATGTCACATTTCTAAAAGAGAAAAGTGATCAACTCATAAAAATACATAGATTTTTGTATTCTCCCAAAGAGATTTATATTTAGCAGTGATTCCTGTGAGATCAGTGAAAGCTGATTCACGGAGGTTTGTTGGATACTTTTTCCAAGCGAGAAGCAAATAACACTCAGCCAAGAAAAGAAACAATCACATAATTCCGAGAAATTGTTGCCTTAGTGTACACCATTACATAAAAAGAAAAGCTAATAAGGTTAAGTAAGAATGCAACAATATCTTGTGTTTGTTAGAAGAGAAAGTGTGGGAAAAGGCACAAATCTTTCCAGCAGAATCCATTACAATTTTTGTGAAGGGTGGTATTTTACTTCATCAAAAATTAGGATTTTTAGGCATTTGTTTGCGTCGTTGCACCTTCTTTTTAGCAATACTGGAAGACAGCGATAATCTCACTAGGCTACAATTGACTATCTTGATGCATCAAAAGATTTAGATTTGTATTTATAGAATCTGGCTGTTTTATTTTAAATGTATTTTTAGATAAATATTTTTGACATAAAGAGATGTGAAATTTAATGAAGGTAATTCATACAAACGATTATAAAAACCATGCACTGGAAAAAGAAACACAGGAGTAAAATTGAACAAGTTGTGTTTTACCTGTGTGCAGCCTCTAAGGAAAAGTGCTCGTAAACCAGTGCAACCTCTAGCCAGGGCCTCAATCCCATCACGTGTGATCTGGTCACACCATGACAGATTTAGCATCTCCAGCATTCTGCAGCTGTCGCTAAACAACGTTAGCATAAAACAAAAAGGTATGACAATCAAATAACAGAAAACATTATCTGATAACACTTTGAGAAATAGCGTTTGCATAACATTTAAGTATGTAAGACCTTTAGAGTTAATTAGTACAGCTAAGACACACAAATACCTCAGGGCCTTGAGGGAGTGGTTGGTGATGGAGACGCAGGAGGTGAGATCTAACTGTTTGAGCTTGGAGCAAAACTTGCTGAGGCTGAGGCAGGTGCTGTCTGTGATCTTGGTGCAGCCGTTCAGGTTCAGCACTTCAATGTTTCTACAGTTCTGAGCAAATGTCCTGGGAAACAGGTGAAGCGTTAGAAAGGGAATTTCTCAAGAACTGCTTCATTGGATAAATTAAAAGTCAGATTGTGGGAGTAGGCGAGGAGCCAATACATACAGTCCAATGGGCCATCATATTTCACATGTTGCTCTAATTCAAAACCTTCCACTCTCTGGAGCGCATATTGTAGTTCTTTACAGTGCATTTCAAAGGTCTCCATACCTCTTGGAAGTTTCTCACATTTTGTGCATTTTATTGGAATTTTATGTGCTAAACCAACACAAAGTAGTCCATATTTGAAGATGGAGAATGAATCTGAAAAGGGTGCCACGCATTGTATGCAGCCCCATTTACTCTTATATCTCTGAATAAAATCCAGTGCAACCAATTGCCTTCATTAATCACCTAGGAAAAGAACATTCCTTTTTGCACAGATCTACAGTAAAAGTATTCATGCGCCTTGAACTTTTCCAGATTTTGTCTCATTACAACCACAAATATTGTAATTGTAATTTAATGTTAATGACCAACACAAAGTGGGAAACAATTGTGAAGTAGAAAGAAAATTATACACGATTCAAAACATTTTTTACAAATAAAAAACTGAAAAGTGCGGTGTGCAAAAGTATTCAGCTCTCTTTTCTCTGAGTGCAAACAACTGCCTTCAGAAGTTGCCTGATGATTGCTATCGACTAAATAGCATCCATCTGTGTGTAATCTAATCTCAGTACAAATCCAGCTGCTCTGTGAGCCTCAGAGGTTGGTTAAGAGAATATTGAGGAGCAAACAGCATCATGAAGTCCAAGGAACACACCAGACAGGTCAGGGAGAAAGTTGTGGAGAAGTTAGGCTATAAAAAGATTTCCCAAGATTTGAACATCTCACAGAGCACTGTTCAATCCATCATCTGGAAAAGGAAAGAGTATGGCACAACTGTAAACCTACCAAGACAAGGCAGTTCACCTAAACTTCCAGGCCGAACAAGGAGAGCACTGATCAGAGATGCAGCCAAGAGGTCCATGGTGACTCTGGACCAAATCCAGAGATCCGCAGCTCAGGTGGGAGAATCTGTCCACAGGACAACTTTTAGTTGTGCATTGCACAAATGTGGTCTTTATGGAAGAGTGGCAGGAACAAAGCCATTGTTGAGAGAATGTCATAAGAAGTCCCGTTTGCAGTTTGCCAGGAGCCAAGTTGGGGACACAGCAAACATGTGGAAGAAGGTGCTTTGGTCAGATGAGACCAAAATTGAACTTTTTGGCCAAAATGCAAAACGCTATGTGTGGCGGAGAACTAACACTGACATCACTCTGAACACCCCATCCCCACTGTCAAATATGGTGGTGGCAACATCATGCTCTGGGGGTGCTTCTCTTCAGCAGGGACAGGAAGGATGGTCAGAGTTGATGGGAAGATGGATGGAGCCAAATCCAGGGCAATCTTGGAAGAAAACCTGTTGGAGTCTGCAGAAGACTTGAGACTGGGGTGGAGGTTCACCTTCCAGCAGGACAACCACCCTAAACATAAAGGCAGGGCTACAATGGAATGGTTTAAAACAAAACATATTCATGTGTTAGAGTTTCCCAGTCAAAGTCCAGACCTAAACTCAATCAAGAATCTGTGGCAAGATCTGAAAACTGCTGTTCACAAATGCTCTCCATCTGATCTGACTGAGCTTGAGCTGTTTTGCAACAAAGAATGGGCAAACATTCCAGTCACTAGACGTACAAAGCTGGTAGAGACAGACCCTAAAAGACTTGCAGCTGTAACTGCAGCAAAAGGTGGTTCCACAAAGTATTGACTCATCGGGGCTGAATACTTTTCCCCACCACACTTTTCAGTTTTTTATTTGTAAAAAATGTTTTGAATCTTGTACAATTTTCTTTCTACTTCACAATTGTATAACATTTTGTGTTGGTCTTTCACATTAAATTCCAATAAATATATTTATGTTTGTGGTTGTAATGTGACAAAATATGGAAAAGTTGAATATGAATACTTTTGCAAGCCACTTTAACTTTTTTACCCTAATGCGAAACGCTAAATGTGTGTGGGGGGTGGGTCTAACACTGCATATCATTCCCATGGCAAAACAGGATGGTGGCAGCATCATGCTGTGGGTGTGCTTTTCTTCAGCAGGGACAGGGAAGATGGTTCGCCTTTATAGGAGGTGACTGGAGTGAAAAACAGGGGGCATATTCACATCTTTAATTGTCCTAGTTAAAGTCCAGACTTGGATCCAATTGAGATTCTGTGTCAAAACTTTAAAATTTATATTTACAGACATTGTTTTATAAACCTGAGCCATTTTGCAAAGAACAATGGAAACAATGGAACAGTGAAAAACTGCTAGAGACATACCCTAAAAGACTTGCAGCTGTACATAGACACACCACATTTTTTCTTTTTATTTGTAAAACACTTGAAAAACATTTTTTCTTCAACTTCACATTTATGAACTACCTTTTCTTGGTTTGTCAAATATAAAGTCTAAACCACATAAATTTAAGGTTGAGTTGGTCTATTACATGAAAAATGAATGAAATGCATAACAAAATACATGAGCAAATTAGAAATAGTTCAAGGGGTAGGAACATTTTTGCAAGGCACTGTAAACCTGCTTTTTATAGAAGCAATAGAGTCCATCATACAAAAAACTGTATAACAAGAGGTTGTTTTTTTTGATTGGGTACAACGTAAACAAGGATGAAATATAAATAAATGAGTTCCCAGCAGAATCCCCTGAGAATGAAGGAGTACAAGCTGCTTAAACTTTATAATCACAGAAGCAATAGCAGCAAGTAAACAAAGCAACAAGAGAATGATTTCTTTATTGAAAAAAAGATCAAAGCTGAAGTACACTCATCTAATCAGTGTGTGCCAGAGAGACAATGAGAATCTCACTTCATAGAAGCATCTCCAACGCTCAGGCAGCCCCTGAGGCTAAGCTGCCTCAGGAAGCCTCCACAACGCTTCGAAATGTTTTCTACCACCCGGCCCTGAGGGACACAAGAGCAAACAGAAAGAGAGAGAAAGAGTGATGTGAGTGGGCAACAGGACAACGGATCAGCTGAGACATCATAGTCCATACCAAGCCAACTGACCCAGAACTGAGCCTTCGGCTAGGTAATGCTACTCAACCGACATTCACATTTACACACGCAGCAAATACAGGCACTTACTTCTATGTCAGTCTGGAAGTTGAACAAGTCTATCTTCTGCCAGTTGCTGCCATCTAGAGCCAGGACATTCCACGCCTGAGAGGGGGACACACAGAAACAGACAAGGAAGTGAGTCAGACAGAGGTGGAGAAGGGTGAAAGGCATTTCCTGCAGCCTGAGGAAACCTGGTGAAAGTAGAGGGCCAGCCTCATGGTGAACTCACAGAATTCAGCATCAATAAAATATATTCAATCTCCCAATATTGTTTTGCCATCGTTATAAATGGAAATACTTTCATTACTTTAAGGGTCAATTTTACTCCATTTGGATACCTATATGGCCAAAACAAATGGCTATAAACTACAAGATTTTTTTTTTTTTAAGTTAAACTTGAAAATTAAAATATGAGAAGCTTAATATGGGAAATAAACTACTCTAAAATAAAACTGCAATAATAAATTTTTAAAAATGTCTCTTTATGTACGGTTCAAATCTGCCTTAAAATCTTATTAGTAAAAGTCATTTAACATTAAATGAATTTGTTTACATAAACACATTATAGCAGACAACTATGTAAGAGACATCGATGCTAAGTTGAAAGTATTCCATTTTTTTTTAACAACCAGTGTGAGGGAAGATTCGTACCCACCTTGACAACCATTTAGCTCATGTAATTTCTTAATAATAATCTACTTTTGGCCTACTGTAGGAAAATGTGACGATGAAACTCCAATAAATATTATCTACTGACTAGATGTTGGTCACAAGTATTTTGGTTTCACCAGGGATCATAATCTATCATGGCCTGAACTGAACCACAATCAATCAAAATAATGATAAAAAAGGAAGTAGGTCGGGATGATAAGGCAAGGTAAAGTTATGACGTGGGTAAAAAGTAAATTGAACTGAAACCTGCACAAAAGTTCACCTGTTCATTCCAAGAGCTTATCTGGATACAGAGGAAAACCTGGAGGTATTGGGAAAATTATGCCGTTTTCTCCCCATTCTTATTTGACCAGGTTACTTTGTCAGTTTGAGATCAGTAATTAATGCAATGACGACTGATTTACAATGTTTAAAAAAAAAACAAAAAAAACAAAAAAAAAAAAACACCAGGGGCTCCAGAAAAGATATATATTCCTGTACAGAATCGAACCTTTCACCAAGACAATGAACCAATTCTCAGTCAAAAATTCTGTGAATATCAACACTCACAAGTTATCCTTCAAGATCTGAGTATCACTGAAAAAGTGTGGAGACAATTAATTTTAAAAAATGGCTATTTTAAATGTGTTGAACCTTTAATGCTTTCCCATATTTATAGAAATCACAGAAGATTTTTTTTTTATAATTTACAATAAACTACAGTTTAGGATATCTGCTCTTAATCTTAGGCAAGGAAAAACACATTTTGCTGAGAGAAGAAAAACAGAAACCATAACTCTGCAAACTATCCCTATATACCTTAACTTTTTTATAGATAATTCTATTATAAACGGTTGTGTGTTTAAATTGGATCAAAGATGTCAGTATTTTCAAAAAATAGTTGCTGGAATCATAAGTGCTAGTGTGTACATTTGCATAAAGTTTTGAAAGATTGTGCTTACCTTCGACACCTGTGCACATCTACAAAGAGTAACCACATCTAGATAGGAGAATATTCTGAAAAGAGAAACAAAAAGGAGTTAACTTTGTCTTAGACAAACACTCATTTTCATTGAATGTTTTTTTTTTTTTTTACAGCTTTAGCTAAAGTTAAATACATTTTCTCTTCTGTGTTATTAAACACATTTTTAAAAATACTATCTAGTGGTGTCTTTTCTTCAACTAATGCATTTACTGGGAATACAATCTCAGCTGGGTCCTGAAGTATGGATTTCATAACAAAATTTCACAAAATGCAAAGTTTTAAATGAAAAAAAAAAAACAAACAACAAAAAAATCTAAATCTACTTTGTCCCCTTTTGTGTCAATGAGATCACATGAGGCACAAGAATCGAGATCTGATCAGTCGTCATGACTAAAACAATATATGCATAGAGACTGATTTTATGTAAGGGTCTCACAAGTAGCTATAAGACAGAAGGAAAGATTGGCTCTCCTGCTAGATTGGCAGCAGGAGAGCCCAACATTCAGGCAGTGTTTGAGCTGAGGGCCAGTCAGCCACAAAGGGCCACATGCAGCTGGGCTACTGGGTCAGCGCTCAATATATTAATCTGCCATTGAGTAATCTCTGGCACTCAGACAAGCTGGGCCACAGACATCCAAACGTACAGTACATGCATATACATGAGGATACAAATGAGCCCAAACACAAACATGTGTATGCCGTCCTAGTTGCCAGTAATGAATTCCTTGTTCCCTCTCACAGAAACTGTTTTTAAAGGAAAGATGTATAGAAAATGTAGTTTTAAAAGAACTGTCATGGTGCCAAGTTTAAAGTACAGCTGGAGTCTGAATGTCCTTTTAAACCCCGTGAACGCGAGCTGTCCATTGTTTCCCTCGTTAGTATAGACAGAGGTTGTGTGTTTTGATGTGTGTTGGGCCGGGACATGTTCAGACATGTCTATGTAATCTATGCCAGAGTGGGGGGTTTTTTTTGTCAGTAAGTAAAAACAACATAAGCAATGCAGCACTGTTCCCAGTTCACAGAGAGCACATGCACACTTTCACACAAACAGCACTGTACAGGAACATGCAATCAGTCATCACAGCAGCTGACCAATCAAGTTCCCGCTCATCGATCGCTCTTCTAATAACTGGTTAATGGCCATGACAGTGATTATTGATAGACTGTCTGTTTTAATCAAATACAATCTGACTTTCCATTAAGTGTGTCAGAGAGGCTTTTTAACCACCCACAGAATTCAGTTATTAAACACTCAAATGAAAACAATCAATAAGATGCACAGAAAATTTTGTTGTCCTCGCCTTTCTAAGATGTGTAAAATAGTAAACAGAGTCCACTTGTGTGTAATTTAATATAATCTCAGAATTAATCCATCTGTTCTGTGAAAGCTCCAGAGGTTAGTTATAGAACATTAGTGAACCAACAGTATCATGAAGACCAAGGAGCACAGCAGACAGTTCAGAGAGAAAGCTGTGGAGAGGTCTGAACGAGGGTTAGTATTGTAAAACAATACTGAGCTTTGAACATCTGACAAAGCACGGATCAATTCATCATCAGAAAATAAAGCATTAATCAGAGAAGCTGCCATGAGCCCCATGGTAACTCTGGAGGAGCTGCTGAGATCCACAGCTCAGGTGGGAGAATCTGTCAACAGTTTTGCAAGGAGGAATCGTCCCCAGATGAGCAGCAGCAAAAGGTGCATTTATGCACGCAGTTGTGTTGATCTGTCACACAAAGTTTCAACAAAAACACAATGAAGTACGTGACTGTAGAGCTGCACGATGTTTCAGTTGCCATCACAATATCAGTTTGCAATAGTGCAATGACACAGGACTGCTCGGACACAGTACTTCATAGCATACTATAATTATATGTATAAAATATAATATGTCAGGCATTCATGCTTTGCAAATCAATAACATATTTGGGGAGTTGAATGGACTTTTGACTGACTTTAATGCCCACTAGATAGACATCAGGCGCATCATGTGAAAATAATAATATATTATATATATATATATATATATATATATATATATATATATATATATATATATATATATATATATATATATATATATATATAAAAACAAATGATTTCAAGGGGTAGGAATACTTTCGTAACACTCGGACATTGTGTGACAGTTACAATTTCATAAAGCAGACATAACAAAAAGGAAAAGTCAAAAACACAGCACAGCTAAATTCAGAGGAATAACACCCTGACATCTTTAATAATGGGTTTTCCACCTGGCTACACACAAGAAAGCACTAATCCAGCGATTCAATGGGAAAAATAAGCTAATAGTCTTTGATTGTTCTGTCAAATCCTCCCCTTTTTTTTTTGTCTATTTTTCAGACAGGAACTTAATAGTGCACAGTTCTATCTGATGAAAAAATGAACACCTGACCCTTGAAGCGTGGCAAGATAAGAGTGAGTCCAGCTTTCGGCACAGTTTGAGGCTGGTTGCCACAGTAACAGCTCAGACATAAATTTGGGTGCTGCTGGTGGGGAGCCTGCTGAGTCAGCACTTCTGCGTAAGGAGACCCTGAACAGCTCCAAACTATCTCTGAGGCTCCTCTGTCAGACACAGTTCTTGTATATCACAGCTGTTTTTCACAGTTTATGTGCACAGCGAGCTGGCCTACATAACAGCTGTTTATCATGCACCAGCTGAGGCAGAGGAACATGAAAACAAAGCGCAGAACTCAGCAACAACCACAGAGATAGATTACTCATGAGCACTAAGGCCAAAAAGAAGAGTAATTATTCAGATTAACAAACTCACCTGAAAATATTCCTTCAGCACTACAGTTGTCAAAATAAAGCTCATAAACAACATACTACAAACATGCAAAAATACATAAACTCAGGGGTGTTTGTCATGAAGCAGCAAAGTAATAAACCTCCCCTAATCTTGGCAGAGAGTTTTAATTCAGACCTGCAGCTGTGTCTTTATTAAATGACATCCTCAAAACTGCAAGCTATTATGATAATCAAATTATTATCCAAGCCAATATTTAGGAAAATGTACTCAATGTTCTCTGAAGACTTTGTTGCTCATATCATGAATATTGGGTTTTGGACTGCTGACTGATCAATGTTAATAATTTCCTTGAGTTACTAGGTGTTTTAAGGACAAAATGAAAAAAAAGCAGATTAAACATTAATCTTGTGTTTCCTAGCGAACACTTACAGATGAGAGAAATATCTAACCCTCTAATTTAAGCAGCGTGAACATAACTTTGGTACACCTGGCAATCCTTACCCACTACGTTTAGGTTATCCAGATCCATTGTACTGTGAGGACATCACTCCCACGCTCCTTCGAGGTGTCTTTCTGTCGAGGTTAGGATGGTCTCTTGCTACTCCATTCCAGAACTTAAATTTTCTTATGGCAGAGTCAGTCTTTCTTTGATTTCCTTCAACATCTTTAGCTCTTAGGCAGACACATGATGGTTTTGATTCAGAGCTCTTAATTCCATTCATCTTGACAAAAAGCCCAGTTCCATCAGAAGAAAAGTAACACCATCACTGTTTTTCACTGTGCATGTGGTGTCCTGTTTGTGATTAATGCTGTTGCATTTGTGTCAAACGTAACCTCTGAAACTGTGACCTGAAAGTTCTAGTTTCGTTTTATTAGACCATCACTTGTCCCCCACAAAGTTTCTGAACATTTTCAGTCAGGCCTTGGTGTTTACACTGGAATAAAAGTCTTTTGTTCTGCAAGTCATCTCCTTAGTCTGGGCATATGAAGAATTCAGGAGGTTGCCGTTCTAAGTAGAACACAACCACAACTTGACAATTATTCCTGCAGCTCCTTTAGTGTTACTGTCTGCCGTCTTGCAGCCTCTCTGTACAGTTTGTGTTCTCTTTTCATCAGTTTTAGAGAAAATGTCAATGTACTCCAACGTTTTTTCCCCAATTATTGATGAAAGTCCATCTAGCCGTCGTTCCAAAATGCAGAATTTGTTATTTTGAGGCATTTTCTGGTGTGCTTTGGATCATTGTTCTGTTGCAAGTGTGCTTGAGCTTAAGGTCACGAACTAATATGGCCGGATGTTCTCCTTCAGGATTTCTTGCTTGAGAGCATAATTCATAGTTCCAACGTTTATGGCAAGTCGTCCAGGTCCAGAAGGAGCAAAGGAGTCTCAGATCATCACACTACCACCACCATGACCGTCGGTATGATGGTACTTTCCTTAAAAGCTGTGAATTCTACAACAGATGTACACCGCCCAAAAAGTCCGTAGAATATTTAACTTTGAAGTCTCCGAGATAGTTTTTGAGAAATACGAGATGAGCCTTTGCGTTCTTTTTGATCAGCAGTGATTTTGGCCTTAGAACTCTCTCATGGATGCCATTTTACTCCCAGTAGCACTCACTGTTGTTCACTGGAGTCCCAAAGCCTTAAAAATGGCCTAATAGCCCTTTTCAGACTGACAGATGTCAACAATTTTGGTTCTCATTAGCTTTTGAATTTGTTTAGATCAAGATGTGAGATGTGTTGCATTTTCAGATCCTTCAGTTATGCTGCCAGATGTGGCGACTTAAAGGATTGTCCTGACTGTACAGTTCTGGAAACAACCAGGCCTAACCCTAACCCTAGCTAGTTATCCCCCCAAAAATGGTTAATTACAGTCAACTGATGATTTAATAAGTGGGGCAGTTATATTTTCCATACACAGTTGGGTTGCTTTGGATTGTTTTTAAACCTTAATAAATGAAATAATTTGAAAACTACTTTTCATATTTAGTATCTTTGTCATTAAATATGTAAGAGATGCAAATACTTTTTACAGCCCTGTACATCCATTCATGGAAATGTTTTTGTATATTTCTTCTGACCAACACAATTGTATAATGAGATCCTTTGAATTCTTTCTAACCTCTCTTCCAATTTTGGCTTTAGGTAAAAGAAGCAACTTAGCAAATAAGGCAAAATCCTACTAGGATATCTGGGCTTTATTTCAGGATATTCAGATTCATTAGAGTTAATGCCATGTGTGACCTAAGAAGACTGAAGCTGTAATCAAACCAAAAGGTGTTTCAACAAAGTATTAGTTTAAGATTTTGCAAACTTATCCATTCAGGTTATTGCACCTTTTTCATTTACTTTATTTTTCCTCCAAACAGATATGTTTGTTTTTCAGCTGAACAGGATATGTGCTAAATTAAAAGACTGAAAAACCTTTGAAATTAATTATCGTGGTATCATTTTTTATGTTACAAAAACCTGACATTATAACAGGACTGTGTACACTTTTAAGAGCTACATTCAAATGCAAGTGAATTAAGCTTTTAATACAATTAATAACTGAGTTTCCCTAGATAATTTCCTAGTTATATTTTTTTAAAGACTGTTTGGGATTTGGCTGAACAATTTTTACTGATTTCATTCTTCGCTGTACCAAAGCAACAGCTAAAACCAAACTGTTGAGCATGATAACCGACTGCATACCTCACGGTTTGAACAATGTTTTAATGAGACTACTCCCTAATGTCATTCAAACATGCTTTTGTTCTTTGAAGCTAAATTATTCTGCAGGGCCACATTCTCACATCACTGGCAACAATGTCACAGTTATTTAAGGAATTTGGCGCATTTGAACCGTTAGTTATTTTTCCAGAGTTGAGCTATGATTAAAAAAAAACAACTTCCAAGCATTAAAATAACAGACAAGTCTGAATTTATATTGTGTACATACACTGTCTCTAATACCTGGACAAATATTCCTTAACCTTGGCAATACACTTTTTGAAGCCATCAACAAGCTTTTAGGGTTTTTGACTACATCTAAGATCAGAAATAGTAAAGCTGATTTAAATCTGTTTGTTTCCTGGCTTCAAAGTACACAGTTTTCATGTTTGTTTAGGATCATTCTCCTGTTGGAACACCCTGTTTGGTTTAATTCAAACTCAAAAACCAAAATACTTTTTTGATCCCAAAGAGAAATTAAAGTAGTTCTTTAATTAGTTCTTGTTTAAACAATCTGACCCAAGCCGCCGCCCTCAAAGAAAGGAAAACTGATGAGAATAACTGGAAGCAACACAGGAACCACTAAGGCTCAAGCCTGTCATAAAGCGGAAGACGCTCCAACACCGGTGTCCACAGCGACTTTAACATCAACATGGAGCCGCTACTCCAAAATAAACACCTTCAAGCTCAACTCAAATTTGCAACTATCGACATGGACAAGCCAGGTGCCTTCTGGAGAAAGTTTATGGCGCGATGAGATACAGAATGAGAGATTTGACCACACTGCATTTATGTTCAGAAGAGTCAAAGTGAGGCTTTTAAATATAAGTATACTGTACCAACTGTCCAGCACAGTGGAGGCTGAGTCATGCTGAGTCTGTGTTGTAACTAGTTGTACTGAAAAGCTGCAACACACACTTAGGCAAAAGTGGGTGTTCTGATAGAACAATGATTTTGAACACAAATCAACATCAAACGTGTGGAATGGCCTCAATTCTACTGCAACTTCATGGACTACGCTTACAAGCCGTGTCGGTGCCGAAAAAAAAAATCAACCAATTTAATTAATAAGCTCTTGCAACTGATTTTGATAGGGAGAGCAGTCAAATATTCAAACACTGACACTAAACTCTATGGTGAAGACACAGTGAAAGTAGTCATCTGAAGACTTTGACTGCATTTGTTACAAAGGTAGCTGAGCAGCAGAGGTCTGAACCATCATCTGATCTTCTGGATCTCTCCATGAGCTCTTTCCTTCCTATTCTCATTTGTTTAATTGTGTAACACCACGAAAAAAAAAAAAAAAAAAAAAAAAAAAAAAAAAAAAAAAAAAAAAAAAAAAAAAAAAAAAAAACCCCTTACATCTCTCTTGGTCTACATTGGTTTGCCTTTCAGAGCATAATAAGTAGAGATGTAGTTTTGTCGCTGATTTCCAATCACCTGTCTTTGTAGAGCTCTGACCTTATGAAGCCATTTTCTCTTAGGGAACTACAATTTACAAGTTTCACAATATTTATTTGTAGCCCTCCAGCCATGAGTGGTTATTAATTACTAATATTTGGAAAGAAGAAAAAAAAAAAAAAGTTTAACAGTTAATAGCAATTAGCATTACTAACAGTACACAAAAGGTCCTAAGGCAGTAGGGGGTAGTTTTGATCTTTAAGGGCCAGTATGCTGTACATTTTAGATATTTTCCTGCTGGAATACACCTGAAAACAGATGAATTTGTCATTAGCAGGCTCCTGCAAAAAGAACTATAAAAAATACCAGATCCCAGCCCTTGGGGACTAGAATTGCCCAGTTTTGACATTTCCAACATGCTGCATATTCCATGAGAAAAAAAGGTTAAAAGCTCAAAAGGACAAAAACAGAAATTTGAGCTTTCTGTACTCAGTGAAAATGTTTACACCAACGAGTATTGTTATCAGAACAACCTGCTTGTCCTTACATATGGTTGGTTCACTGTTTGGAAAAAGATCATATTTTTGATTTTCCATCATCCTGTCACCAGTGAAGGCTGATTAAGTTGAAAATAATCTGATCCTGCTGATTTCTCATTGTATTTCTAGCAAGAAAAATGACTCATGGTAATTATTTACTTAGTCATTTGGTGTTATTTTTAAGATTTTCTATCACCGATTTAAAATTCATCACCATAAGTCAGATGATTAAAGTATAAAACTTAGCAGATGCTATAAACACAACACATTAGTCTTAAATAAAAATTTAACTTAACATTAATACTTCAATTTTAGGTCAGATAACTTTTTTCTTTTATTCATATAAGAAACTGTTTCAAGCACATGGACAACATAATGCCCTTCACTGACTAAAACTAAATTATAAAAAGGAAAAAAAGAGCTCCAGCCAAACTGCAATCCATGGTTTACAAACAAGATTTACTGCGGTCACAATGAGTCCTCCTCACAGCTGATGTTGTGTAACTGTCTCAATATGACACATGTGACAGTGGGTCATGTGTAGCTGGAAAGTGTATTCTATTCTGTCCAACCAGTGAAAGTGTGATGTTGCTAATGGGTGGACTGGTAGCCTCTTTGGAGTGCAGATGGAGCAGCAGAGGAACACAGCACTGCGGAATTCCCCACAAGCTAAGACAAACTATTTATAGCTCTCACACACACACACACACACACACACACACACACACACAGATATACAGCTTACATAGGCCTCAGGAATGTTTCACGCATGCACACGCAATCTAGCGTTGCTCAAGCACAGAAATAACATCATGTATCAGAGGAGGTACCTGCAGCTGTGCCTCTTTCCAAGATATAAGCGAACTCATACAGCACATACGAATCACTCTGGAAAGATGAGCACGTGTGAGGCTGTACATAATGCCAGATTTATGGGGCGTGTGCAGCTGGTGTGTAACCAAATATTGGTCTGTGGGTCACACATTTAACAATTTCAGGCTAAGGAGCTGACATACATCACATAAACATATAAAACATACAGCTCAAGACTGATTCAGCTAATTAATTAACCCTGACCTAAGCCTTCAGTCAACGGCAATTTGTGTTGTGTGTGAGAGATTGCATTACTGCTGTGTTTTCAACCCTACCTGAGAAGAAGCTCTTTGGGGAGCTTCTTGTTAATTGGGGCTTCATCGCTGTTTGAGAAGACCTGCAGAGACACAAGATAAATAGCAATAATAGTAAGTGTATTAAAGGTTTAACAAGCTGATAAAAATGGGAGAAAATCCAAGTTCTATATAAAAAGGCAACAACCAGAACTGTTAATTGTTTTATTTATGTCAAACATGAGCAGAAACACAGCTTTACAACTTGTTTACATTAGTCATCCAAAACTGAGCTAACACATCTTTAATTTATGCTAATAAACACACCAGAGACACATTTGGCTTCTCATGTCCCCTCCCTGCAACATTATAATTCTGTCAGCCTGGTCAGCTTGTTGGCATGCTTATCTCAATTAGCCTACTCGCTGGATGTCTGGCCATCTGCTGAGTGGCACACACACACACACACACACACACACACACACACACACACACACACACACACACGTATGCTTAGACACACTCGTAGGGTTATTCAAGCCCGACCATTCTGGGTGAAGAACCGTTTCAGAACGTTCCCGATCGAGTTGGGCTATGAATTTAGATTAGGGCAAACACCCACAATCACAGAGCCTCTGCAGGCATACGCACATCCTGTCAGTGACACGCTTGTATCCTAAAGGAATCAGCAAGTGCATCTAATGTGGAGGACTCCCTGCTGTGTCACATGCAAACAGGAAAACAAAGGAAAGGGGAGTCATCGCGGTGCAGGGAGCGAGGGTTGACGAAGGGAGAAAACATAACCTCTGAAACAGAAAG
Organism: Anableps anableps; assembly: GCA_014839685.1. NCBI lineage: Eukaryota > Metazoa > Chordata > Actinopteri > Cyprinodontiformes > Anablepidae > Anableps > Anableps anableps. Next base: position 16,557,025 of record CM026079.1, read on the forward strand.
CAGTGAAGGAGAGCGAAGATAGGGCTAAAAGAGGAAGTAAAAATCAGAAGACAGAAACTAAACTACAGTGGAGGACCAGAGAAAAAGTAAAACAGTTAAAACATTTTTAAACCACAAAGTAAAAGAAAAACCAAAAGACAAATGAGGAAACCAAAGGTTAGAGTTTGAGAGGTCAAAAAGACAAAAGAAAGGGTGTTGTCCAGTCAGGTTTCAGCAAAATATTAACCAAACTGGTTTGAATGTTATCGGCTCTGCTATGGTAACAGCAAAACGGACAAAGATGCTTGAAATGTCTAAGCGCACTTAAGGGGCTTCATCACAGCTCACACCTCTGCAACTCCATAAAGCTCCATCATATTTTTTATGACTAAAACGCATCATCATCCTGAGTACAAGCATCAGCCATTACAGTATGCCAAAATAAAGCTTTTTAGACCATTTCAAGCTCCTATCTTATAGAGGATTTTGCTTGTCATTAAGTTAAAAGCAAAACTTAGTTTAGGAGTCTATAGTTTAACTTGACAGAGAAATTACAGAACTGAAAGATCTCTTTTTATAAATAAAAAAGGTAAAAAAAAAAGTTCCTAAACCTTGAAGTTTTTGAACATTTAGTCAGGAGAAACCCCCCACACAAATTTCAGAGTCTCTTTTCAGCATTTTGTGACAAACCAAAACAAAGTAGCACACAACTGTGAAGTGGAAAGAAAGTACAAGGGTTTTAAAGGTCTTTGCAAAAAAAAAAAAATAATAAATAAATAAATAAAATAAAATAAAAATAAAAATAAATCAGACAGTTGTGGCATGTATTCAGCCCCAATTCCTTGGTTTACCCTAAATAAAATCGGGTGCAACCAACTAAACCTTCAGAAGTCACATAATTAGTGATCCAGGTCCAATGGTGTGTAGATTGCTGTTCTCAGGCCTACGAGGTCTGAGAGAGAACATCAGTGAACAAACAGGTGTGACAAAGGAACACGGCAGAGAGGTATGTGAGAAAGTTGTGGAGAAGTTTGAAGCTGGGTTATGTTATAACACAATACCCCAAGCTTCAACCCCTTACTAGCCAAAATTACTTATAACTAAGTGATAACAAAAAATAAATTAGTGGGGGGTTTTTTTGCTGGGAAGCAGAGGATAATTAGGTAAATCCAGTTAACTGGAATATAACTCATACAATAGATATAAACTTAAGCATGATGCAAATTAGTGGGTTTAAGCATTAATAAAAGGAATAATTAAATAAATTCTATAATCACAAGTATGTTGATTATTTAATGACGCCACCATTGCTCCTAAAACAGTGCTTTAACACTGAATTACAACATGTTTCTATACAATCACTGCAGAGGCAGTTTGAGGCACATTCTTGACAATAGGAGTATTGCTCAATCCAATCTCTGAAAATGAAAAGCGAGTAGAGCAACTGCTTAAGTTGTTTCCCTGAAACTGACTGCCTGGGCAAGGTAAGCATTAATAATAATTAGACAAGCAGCCAAGAGACCCACAGGAACTCTGGATGAGCTGCTGAGACCCACAGCTCAGATGGGAGAATCTGACAACAGGAAAGCCACTAATCGTGCACCCCAAAAATCTGTACTTAATCGAACAGCTGGAAGAAGAAAACCACTGCTGAAAGAAAGCCTGCACATGTCTCATTTTCAGTTTTCCACAAGCCATGTAGGGGACACAGCTAATATGTGGAAGAAGGAGTGCTCTGGTCAGATGAGCCCAACACTGATTTATTATTTTTTTTCACCTACATTTAAAAACAAACATTGCACATCACCATGAACACACCAACTTCTCCTCAACAGGGATAGAGGAGCTGGCCAGAGTTTATGGGAAAAATAGATGGATATAGGGCAACTGCGTAAGAAAAACGGTTAGCAACTGTGAAATACTAGAGAATAGCATAGAGCTTCCTGCAGAAAAACAACCCCAAATGCCAGACAACTTACAATGGAGGGGTCTACCATGATTGAGGATCTGTGGCAAGACTTGAAAATTGATTTTTAAAAATGCTCTTGATCCAGTCTGACTGATCTTGAGCTATTTTTGCAAAGAATAGGTAAGGGAATAGATCTGCCAAGCTGGTAGAAACATGCCTCAAAAGACTTGTAACTGCAAAAGGGTGGGTCAACAATGTATTGAATCAAGGAATGCCACCCTTGAGTTTTTTGTAAAAATATTTGAAAACTATGTATCACTTTCCTTCCACTTGGAAAATACATACCACTTTGTGGCCCAATAAAACACACTGAAATCTGTGTCTAAAACAAAAAGGACACTGTATATCACTTTTTGCAGTGAGTCTTGAGACGCTCCACCAGTGGAGATGATAAACAGAGCACACACAACTCTTCCCCTAAGGTCTTACCGTTGACGAATTTCAAAATGGAAACGGGAACCTTAAAGTCTTTTGACAAGAGAGAGAGGATACTCTTAAAATCCCCAAAAGCACTGAACCCATCTAAACGTTTTCTAAATCTAGCTATTAAACAGGAAAGCAAAAGGAAAATGCTCTATAAAGATCTGTATAATGAGATCCAGAAGACCTTAGTGGAAAAATGAGTCAGACTTTTATGACACACTTGCAAGACAAAAGTCATAACATGATTAAAGGTTCATTAAAGGTTCATGACAGTCTGCTGAGATGGAGCAAATTGCCTTCTGAACAACTCTTAGTGCAGTTAGGAGCAAACTCCTCTTGTCAGATTAAATAAAGTTTAAACGATATGGTCTTGATTCCTCAAGCATCTGCAGAGAAAACTGGGTGCTGAGCATCATCTTAGAATTACCATCCTTGCAGTCTGAAATGGTGATGGCAGCATCCTGCTGTGGAGATCATTTTCTGTGGCAGGTACTTTGTGACTGGTCAGAAGAGAATGCAGAAAACAAAATCGGAAAATTGAAATCACCTGGAGAAAAAGATAAAGATATCAGGCTGGGGAGTCAGGTTAACACTCCAACAAAACACACCAACAACACAGTGGAGATGCAACTTCTTGGAGAAAGTCCTGCAGTGATCCAGACTTATTCTGGAACATCACTGGAGAAAGGTGGAAAAGGATACATACTGCTGCTTGCAACTAATCCAGATACATTTTCCATAAACAATTCTATAACTGTTTTATGATCCAAAGAAGAAATGATGTTGCCACTGCTGCAAGTGTTTTACCTAAATAAAAGTATGTGAAATAATTAAATAAAATACTTAGGCTTAAATGGCAAACTTCACTTTTGCGTGCATTACAAAATGCTCCAAAAACAAAAGTAAATTGCAATAAATAGGTTTTAAAGCTTGTTTGTTATATGACAAAATGTGGGAGCTGTGAATCTTTAATGTACTTAAAGTAAACAGGAAAGTACTGAATGTGTCAACAGGGAACTGGAGAAACTGGAAATTTTGCATTTTATTCAGTTCATTTTACTTGTATAGAACTGATTCACAACAAATGACCCCTAAAAGCAATTAGCAAAGCAAGCAGATCCAATTTATATACAGAAATATACTGTTAAGTCAGTCCAATCATATAGAAAAATTGAACTTCAATTGCATACATTCCAAGGAGATCCTAGATAGAAAACATTGCAGTCAAGTTTGGTTTATAATGACAATAGACGAAAACATTTCCATCTTGAAATCCAACCAACTGTATTGCGGCATTAGCTTTGCAGCAGTCCCTCACACTGAGCACATGTGATAGCACTGGAGAGGAAAGGCTACATAGATTTTAAAAAAAACAAAACAACAACAAACAATCAAGAAAGGCAACAGGCTCCTACAATAAGATCAGCAAAGAATTAGTCAATTTACAGGCCTGCAATGGGAAATAAATTCTTTCATGAAATTAATCTGAATTTTAAATTATTTAACTCAGAAATCTCTGGTGCCTGGTAAAAACCAATTTTATAGCCAGTCTATAACAACAACAAAAAGAAACCCAGAAATTCACAATGAATCCATGGACAAAAGAACCTTGACTGATTACAGCTTTTGGGTGGCTGTACTTTAACATCATGACAGCATCTGCATTCTCAGCTGATTTCTGGAGCAGATAAACCTCTGCAACTGGTTCTTTCATTTATTATAACAGCAGAGCAGTGCCCCTAAACTGGGAGCTGACATTCCTGTTCCTAGCGAGCTTGCAGCAGTGTGAACAACGGCTGAAGAAACTTGGGACTGTCTGAAATTTTTTTTTCACCAAATAAAAACAGCTTTAAAGAAATTACAGTTGTATTATGTCAATCAAGGGGCCTTTTTATACAATTACCTACAAGATATCTCGGGTGTCTAATATTCAGCTAGTTAGCCTGCTCTTTCCTAGCCAGCCCACCGTTTTTTTTCCCCACCATACACTGGTTTTGATGCAAGAACACCAGCAAGTCCTGTTTTGATTCACTAACACTGAGTATGTGAGCACACCCAGCTGAGAAAGTCAAGTACCATCAAGTCAAACCCTAAAGAATCTCAGCAATGTGTGAACAACACATCAGGTGAACCGTGCTCACCGCCTGTCGGACAGGGTGATATTAGGACTGAACATACTGTGAAGCAAAATGTTGAGAATCAAAGTGCTTTAGCAGGACTGTTAGGAATAAAAGCTTGTATTTTGTACTACTTTACTATAACACTTTACTGTATTATGTAGCTAATCTAAAACCATCCAGCGTGCTGAATGAAGCATATCACGGAGTCATTGTCCTTCGAGTCTGCAGCCAGCAGTGTATTTAACAAACGAGTTTGTAAATTAGTTTGAAGACACCATTCAACTTCACACAATGACATGTGCTTGGCTGTGACGGCTCCACTGTCACGGCATATTTACAGCAGACAGTGCTGAGCCTGTGTAAATATCACTCATAACCTACTGAACCAAGATTAATGCTGATCAGGCCTAGTTTCCATAAAATGTTCCCCTGTCCAGCGAGCTTTTATGTTAAGAGGTCTGTGTAGTTGGTAGCACTGCTGCCTTGCAGCAAGAAGGTGAAGGGTTTGAATCCCGGGCTGGGATTTTTCTGCATGTTGTTGCATGTTCTCCCCATGCATGCATGGGTTCTCTTTGGCTTCCTCTCACAGTTCAAAAACTTGACTGTTATTCTAAATTGTCTTTAGGTCATTGCTATGACTGAGTATGTGCATGGCAGTATGACTATATATTGCCCCCGTGATGGAGTGTCCAGGGTGTACTCCGCCTCTTGCCCAATTACCGTTGATGATGGGCATGAGCACCCCCCCCATGACCCTGCACATACAAGCAGGTACAGACAATGGAAGGATGGATAAACTGTGGAGGAAACGAATAAGTTCTCTGACTTACTCATTCAATCAGGTGACCATGTATAGCTTTTCAGTATAGACTTGTCAGAGATATTAAAGATGAGCCAAATTGAACTGGTTGTGGTTACAAGTAACCAAAAGATGAAAAAGACAGCAAATATTTTAGCTTTAGTTACAGTAAAACTGATTGAACTGGCAGCCTTAAATTATTAATTTAAAAGATTTTTAAGAAAAGTCCAAATTAAACCTTAAATTTAAATGAAGTTTATATTAGTTTCACTTATCTCTATTATGTGAGAAGTGAAGAGTTCTTGAGGACCCCTTGTTGGCATAGGGGACAATAAGCAGCAGCTTAGCTTGCTCATACCTTGGGCAGGCTCTGTCCCTCATGACATACATGTGTTGTATGTATTTTCCGGGAGGGGGTAGGGGAGTATGAAGGTAATCCAGCCTGTGTCTTCTGCCCTATCGGAGTGAGAACTATATAAATGCTGCAGCCCACTCTGAAAGCCTGTAACCTCAGGCGACAGACCCTGATATATTGACTGTACACTCAGCCACAGCCCTGCTGTCTGTCCAGCAGTCCTCAGCTCCGTGTTTTCACTGTCTGCTGCTGGTGCGGGAGGACAACAACAGGATTTCGGATTACCCTTGACCAACAAAACGCCTCAGATCCTGACTGCGTGTACAAATTAGGAGCAAAGCCCCACGCACATACACGCACACACTCAAACACAGTTTGCTTATACAAGACTCCCTACTGGAGACAAACAGTTTAACCGCTGGTGGTCCACTCCCTCCCTGTGTCATTACCTCGAACCGGCTCTTGGTGATACCGTTCATGTCTGCGGCGGCACCTTCCTGCTACAGACAGAACCAGTGGAGCCGCTTTTACGGCTGATTTTGTCGCCGTTTTATTTTTGGGAGCGTAGGAGCCGAGCTGAAGCTGGGTCTTCACAACCTCCTCCTCCTCCTCCTCCTCCCCCCAGCCGCCAGCGAGGCTCCTGTCTCCGGGTCAGTGAGGAGGCGGCGGTGGTGGTGGTAGCGAGGCGTGGTGTTGGTCCGGAGCGGCCTGCGGTACCGTGAACGCTCGCTGTCTCGGAGAGCGAACGGCTCCCCAGCACGTCTCATTACAGGGCTACCAAAATAACAATAATAACATGGACGGTTCTGTCAAGTGACTTCACTTCCGCCTCTCCCTTCATCATCGCGTACCAGAACGAGTCAGCTGCGTGCACCGAAACCATAAAAAAAACAGACGGTGAATGAGAGATTAACGCCCGTCTCTAACGCCTCATCGCTTATTTCTCATGTCGAGCTCCGTTACGGCGGCAGACACGAGCGCTTTCCTCGCTCTTTTCTGTTTACTTGCAGGGGGAAGGGGAGGGGCAACGTGACGTCATTGCTGCGGGAAAAGCACGCGTGGTCGATTTGTTTTGATTGTGAGGTCCTCCGGGGTCTGTTTCTTCACTGCAAGAAGGGATAATGGACGAAACCTGGGTTTAACAGAAACGTCTGAGGAGAAACTAAAGATAAATTTATGCTTTTTATAACCGCAGAGATCCAGCCCAAAACTGTTTGCACGTCTGAAAAACAAAATGACCATAAATCGATCAGCGCAGTCGAAAGACAAAATTAACCCTATTATCTTTACTTTAGCGTAGATGGGGAGTTTTTTGTTTTTGTTTTGCCCTTTAAAACTGTTTGTTCACATTCAATACACATCAATACTGAATATTTCTATTAATACTGAAGTTGTCTTGGAAACAAGGGTAAGCGTATTTAATCATTGCACATTGTTTTTTTTTTAAAATTACACTTTTACAGCCATAAAAAACAAATAACCATGGCTTTTATTTTATTGTTGTCCTAAGCAGGTTAAATTTAAATTTTTACTTATTTTACTAAGATTGTATGCGTGAGATCATCACAAAAAGGAGCTCATGACTATGAATTGAATGGACATGAATACAATTGAATGGCTTTCAATATTATTTTACAAATACAAATTTGAAACTGTGGTGTGCATATGCATTTAATTTGATACCCCTAAATAGAATCTAGTGATTATTGTCTTCAGAGGATAGTGACCAAACATCATAAAGACCAATGAACACACTGGGGATAAAGCTGTTGTGAAGTTAAAGCAGGGTGTGGTTATAAAACAATATCTTAAGCTTTGGACATCTCACAGGGCACTATTTAATATCCATTATCTGAAAATGGAAAGTGTTTGACTCAGCGGAAAACCTAGCGAGACTTGATTGACTGCCCCCACCCCCATCCCCTGTTAAACTGACAGGTCAAGCAAAGAGAGCAATAATCAAGTAAGCAGCTAAGAGTTCCATGGTCATCCTGGAAGAGCTCTGGAGATCCAAAGCTCAGGTGGGAGAACCAAAACTATTAGTTGTGCACTCTTTAAATCTGGCCTGGATGGAAGAACAACATTGTTGAAATAAGTCCTGTATAAAGTTTATGACACTTCATAGAGATGCAGCAAACATGTAGAACAAGGTGGTCTGGTCTGTTAAGACCAAACAAGACTGTTTAGGGCTATGTGTAAAACACTAAGTGTGGAGGCTTACATGCTACATCACGCTGGATGTGCCATCGTCACAGAGATACATAATGATGGCAGCATCATGCTGTGGGGGCGTTTTTCTTCAACAGGGACATGGTAGCTGGTCAGAATGGATAGGAATATGCATGGAGCTAAAAGACAATCCTTCCAGCAGGAAAAACAATCTTTAACATTGAGCTAGAGCTACAATTTAATGGTTGCTATCGAACCTTGTTCATGTGTTACAACAGCCCAGTCATAGTCTCGATCTAAATCATATAGAGAACTTGTGACAAAAAATCATCAAAATTGTTTGAGAAAGCTCTCCATCCAAACTGATACTTGAGCTTTTTTTTTTTTATAAAGATAATTTATGTCTCTACATGTGCAAAGCTGGTAAAGACATGTACCAAAAGACTGTAATTACATCTGTAACAACAGCAACAAGAGGTTCTACAAAGTATTGCGCAGGGACACACACACAATATTACAAATTATGCTACAAATACAACTATAAATGCATCCCACACTTTTCAGATTTAATAAAGAAAATAAAAAAAATTGTATTATTTTCCTTCACTTTCACAGTTTTGCATTACTTTGTGTTTGTCTATCACATAAAATCTTAGTTATGTTTATGGCTGTGACGTGAAAAAGAATGAAAAAAGTTTAATGGACATGAATACTTTCTTTTGTGATTCAGAGGTAAAGTACAGAAATGGAGGAAAACAGACCTAGAGCAGAGTGATTTTTGACTGGCGTGTTATAATCATCCTCTTCTAAGTTATATATTTTTTGTTTTCTTAGAAAAAGTCTAAATTACAACAGAGATTTTAATTGTGCCATTAATCAAATCAAACCAGGCAAAGAAGCAGCTAAAAGTTAAGATTTTTTTATTGATCAAGAAAAATTTCATCCAAAAATATTTTTTGTAAAGTTATTTAAAGTGTAAGTTCATGTTCAAAAGTCCAATGTAAATAGTTTCACATTTAACATATTAAAATATATTGAATGTTGACATACTTAAGTACACTTGGAGTCACACTAATCATCAGGATACTTGAACTGTGTTTGGGGATTAGTATTTAAGATATATCATATGCCAAACTATTTACTATGTGGTATGTTTTTGTTGTACTTTGCTTGTCATTTATTGCCTTGCATTGAAATGCAATATTTAACCCCAAAATGTATTTCTGTTTTGTGAATTCCAGTTACTGGATCTGAAAAATAATCCTACTGAATTATTTTTGAGATTTTTCAAGATTTTAAATGCCTTAGATGCCTTAGATTTACAAATCCTGACATTTTTTTATACATTTGTCAGAGTAATAGTAAATTATGTCTAAAGCAAATTATTTACACGCTGCCAAGATAATTATTATAACAGGTGGAAGATAAAGTGCATGGTGATTTACGGGTGTAGAAGAAAAAGAAAAATAATAATGTGTTCTCCAGCTCTAGGGCTAGAGGGCGCTCTGACATAACCAGCTTTATCTGATACCCTTGTGAGATTTCAGCTGGGAAAATAACATAATTTTTACTCTTTGCTAAGCAGCACAACGTTAAAGAAAACTGGATAGAAGATGAAGAAAGAATGTCCTGTACTCATACTTTCTAAATTGTTCACGATTTAGGAAATTTTATACAATTGCAACAAGTCAGTCAACACAGTGGGCTGGATTTCCAAAGTTTATTAAAATCTGTGGAGTTAAAACTTTTTTCAACTTTTCAGTATTGACAACAGTTAACTGTTACAATATTTACAGCTTACAGTATTCAATTAAATAATCATATCTTCTTTTATGCATACAGTTTAAGCAATACTATGCAGTAAAAAGTAGAATTTTTATTTTGAAATTTTGCCGACCTGAATAAGTCATGAAAAAGTAATGCTAACTTACAATACAGAGAAAAATAAATCTGTATCTGAACCAATTAAATTATGTGACCTTGCATTCTTTATGTTACCACGAAAACATGACTATGTAAGATATAATATTTGTAAATATTCTAAGATAAGCATCATTTTTTGATTTTTAGATGTCCTGTGGTGTGATGAAACTAAGACTGAAGGGTTTGGTCATAATAACCACTGTTACATTTGGAGGAAATATTAAGAGAAACTTGCCATGCCTGAGAACGACATCCTTTATTATGAAGTATAGGGGCGGCAGCAACATGCCATGTGCATTTTTTTTCCTGTAAAAGGGACTATTAAATAATAATGGGTATAATTAACATTATCCTTAGACAAAAGATGTAACAAAAAACAAACTTGTAAAAACTGCGCCAAAGAACTACAATAAATTAATGTTTAAAAAACCCCCAAAGCTATTTGCCAGTCAAAAACTGCAGCATACTGATGCAATATTTGAAAAATATACAACTGAGAACACAACCCAGCAAATAACAATGAGCCTAGTGAGGTTTTTTTTTTATACATTTGTCAGAGTAATAGTAAATTATGTCCAATGTTTTCCCTCTGGTCAGTTAGTATGAGAAGAAACACCAAGCTGACCGAGACAAAACACATGCAAGCACAACAAAGCCTAGATAATTTCTGAGTTTTTCTGGAAATACATACTCCATGATATTCATGCAGCACATTTCCACTCCTCATTCCTCTGCATCAGAGAGCAATTAACAATCTCCCATCAAACGAATTAGCTCAGTTCTTTGAATAGCTGCTCACATCACTCATCATGACCCATCTGAGCATGGCAGCTCGGTGTAGAATGTGTCCTGATGATCGCAGTGCGTAGAGCAACGTCAGGCAGGGTCAGCTGTCGCACACACAATTCTTCAACATAGGCTGACAAATTACTGAAAGTGTTGATACTGGGTGCATATAAATTTGACTTGGGAGAGACAATGCTGAGCTTTTGTGCATTATTCATAGAATATCTGGGACTTTTTTCTCCACATTTTTTGTACTAATTTACTTGACTCTTTTTTTTGTCTAATATTTTTGATTTTTGCTTCCCATTGCTTTTGTTTCTATCGCTGGATCTTGATCTTGTTTATTTCTCTGTTTTGAGTTGTGTTTCCTTTTCTGTTAGTCTTTTTTTGCCCGTAGATTCTGGTGTTTTTTGTTTTGCCACCAGTCATGCTCACTTTCTTATTGTTGTACACTTCCTGTGTTCACCTTGCTAAATTCGGGTGCTCTTTTTAGGTATACAAAAAACACATTGAAAAATACCTTTAACACCTGGTTCCCCTCACACCTGGTTTTCAACAGTCTAATTACTCACTACTTTCACTCCACCATTCACCAGTATATATGTTCCGCTGTTCAGCCAGTTTCAGGGCACAATGATTATCTTTTTCAAAGGATTTCAACGATTAATGCAGTCAATAAGTTTCTTACATCAATCCACACAGATATGTAATCATTCATACGAAACTTTGTTTAAGTAGATTGGTTGAATAGAGAAAAAGAATCATTAATTTAATTCCAAAAACAATGAAAGGCCCTTGATGAACATTTAGATGAATATAAATCATTCTAACTAAGACAAAACTATAAGGACTAATAATATATCAAACTTAACGCAAATCTTCTAAGCACCCTCCTAATCTCCCTGGCTTGCTCCAAAAGCTTTTAAGCAGCACCTGGAGGATGTCTCTCCCTATTGCTGCCGCATCCTTCTGAGGAGGCAAACCTGGTATGTTGTTAAACTGTTAAACCAATGGCAATTTATAGAAAACACTGAACACAACTACAATATAGAACTCAAATAATCAAACAATTTGGTCGGCAACTCAATCATACTTCACATAATATCAATAATCACATTTCAGTAAGTCATGGACCCCCTACTCTCCATTACAAAGCATGTTAGCTGCGGTGACGTTGAAGAATTTTTGGGTAGTACTTCATTAATTCACTTTGTGTTATACACTGGATGATGCTTCCATCATCTGGTTGACAGTTTATATGTTTTGTATGGTTGAAGTGGGGCCAAATGCAGACAGGTCACTTGGGATTTACATGATGAAAATTTAATTATGAAACGAGCAACTTGCAGATCTCAAACAAGGTGAACAGGTCTTGGAGCATAGACTGAGTAAAAGGTAATGAAACGCACAGGGAAATAAAGGAATCCAGTAATAAATAATGAAATGCACAGGGAAATAAAGGAATCCAGTAATAAACAATGAAACCAGTCAGCTATATGTATACTGCAGGAGTGGAGAATGACACTGAATGCAGGTGAGGAAATCAGGAGAGTGGACAGTGCCACTGGTATACCAGCAGTTTCCAGTTTATGATTGGATTAAACCTTGGTGATTGTTTGGTTCCTAAACATCATAACTAATTTCCTTTTCATGTGTGGGAAACCGTCTGGGTCAGATGACTGCAACGTGAACACAAATGGTGTTCAGTAGTTGCAAAGACATATTAAAAACATTTGTTTTAAAGCACAATTTACAACCAAATGATGCAGTTTTGACCCTGTCTGGATCAGAGAAATCCTATATTTCTTGTTTTTCAAATTCATTGAAGCTGGAGGTTGTATAATCATTCCTCCATGGAAGAAAATACTACCTATTAATAACAATGAAGGATTAAATTTGATCATATTCTTTTTGCTGGCTTTCCAGGGCTTATTTATTATAATCAGGTTTAATACTCCATCATAAAGTAATGAACAGTTTTATTCTTGTCCCTGTATGAAGAGACATTTTTAGCTACAGGATTTTAACATCATGGTGATATGAGTGCAAGAGGAAACAATGCAAATTGCTCCTAAAACCACATTTCCTGCTTGCTGCCTCACCTATAAGCTTTCAGAGCGTTTCCTGTTTGTGTGAACCTCAACCTTTACTGTGTATCTCATTGTGGCCCCCTGCACCACCATTATGACCAGTAACTTCCTGTGAGTCAGCCAGACAGCAGCCCAGCTCATCCTGCACCGGACATACGCTCACATGGGATGTCGCAGGTCTCACACATACGATAAGTAATCTTGCGGTTGAGCATTTGTGTGTGCCTGCGTGTTTACCTCCACAACCCATGATTGCTAAATGGAAGCCTACTGGAAGCCCTGTGAGATTACACGCCTGTGTGATGTCTGAATGAGCATCTGTCTGCAGACAAAACCCCCAGGAGACACCTGCAGCAAGCATAATTTTCACCAGACTCCCTATGGCAGATCAGGTGTGAATTGCTGTCTCTCTCGTACTCTCCATGGCTCTCCTCCTTTTGTCAGACCTCCACCTCTCCAAAAATAACCTGACTGCCTGAGTCAGGATCTCAACCGAACTGATGTCCTTATCCAAACCTGTGAAGTGGACATTCGTGGAACTATGAGTGGTCTCTGACTGTTGGTTGAAAGAAAAGTGGAACCAACATGCAGAGGTTGAGTAATGTAGCTGTGACATGTTTGACTCCAGTGGGACAGAAGAACCAATAAAACTTACGAAGCTGGAAAAGATGAAACTTGGAATAGAGAAATGAGTAAGAGTGAATCTTCGTGAAAGGTGTTATTGTTAGAGGAATATTCCCCCACAACAATAATAATACCCTAATTTTTTAGAATTTTGTAACTTTAGAGCCACAAGTTCAGAGTATATTAAAGAGTTTTTATGTGATAGATGAATATAGTGCTGCAAAGCATTGAAGTGGAAAAAAAACCTGATTCATGGGTTTCAAAGTGTCTTACAAATAAAAATGTTTAATTTCAGCCTCTGTGAGTCTGTGTTTCCTGCATTGTCAATGCATAGTCAATGCATTGTGGAACCATCTGCAAGTCTTTTTAGATTACCACTGGCTTTACACATTTTCACATCAATTACAAACAGCCTCCCTGTCTCTGCTGAAGAAAGGCATCCCCAGAGCGTGATACTACTACCACCATGTCTCTCAGTGGGGATGGCGTTTTCAGGGTGACCTGCGGTGGTATTCTTTTACCACACATGGCGCTTTGCATGAAGGCCCATAAGTTCAACTTTAGTGTCATCTCACCAGAGCACCTTCGTCCATGTGATTGTTGTGTCCCTTACATTGGTTTTGTAGCAAACTTTAAAGATGATGACTTTAGGAGGTGCCTATGTCCAGCACACATTGGGCAAGAGGTCGAATACATCCTGGATAGGCGACCAGTCCGTCAAAGGGAAACAGAGAGTCACACACTCATACCAAAGGACAATTTAGAGAGATCAGTTAACAGTCATGGTCTTGGACTGTTGAAGGATGCTGCAGTACCTGGAGAGAACCCATGCTTACAGAGTAAGAATATGCAACTTTATGCAGAAAGACCCCAGACTGGGATTTGAACTTAGGATCTTCTGGATGCAGGGCACCAATGGTACTAACTGCACACCGTGCATGAACAAAAACGACTCTACAAAATATGTACAATAATCCAACTACCTGAGAAAATTAAATGGACAAAAATTATGCTTTTTTTTCACCCATTCAAATATTTTCAGGGCTCCACATTTGCCACACTTTTCAGACTTTTAGTTGTAAATAATTTGAAAACCATTTATCATTTAACTTCCACATCACAATCATGTACTACTTTGTATTGCACTACCACACGAAATACTGAGCATTAAAGCTTGCATTTGTGACATAATGTGAAAAAACTTGATGGGTATAAAACCGACACAGTGTCTTTACCAAAGACACTGTGCTTGGATTTGCTGAAATTGCTTCTTAGAACAAGCAGCAGATGTGACAGAAAGTAACACCAACATAAAAACAAAAAATCTGACTTGGTAAAAATAAATCATGACATAATGTAAAGGTATAAAATAAAGAAATATTCAACAAAGAAATTATTAATTCAAAAAACCAAAGAGCAGAATCTCCACCAAAGAAATAAATGTAATAATTCATTTCATCGATCAACCACACAAACCATAACCATATGGTTGAAATAAAATGGTGCTTTCTATTTTACACCTTGTCTTTGTGTAATTTCTTGAATTGTTCTAGTGCTGTTTGTTGCTGTTTCTCAGCTTACTATACAGCTCTTTAGTCCAACTAGAGTTGTTTAAATGTTCTTTAAAGAATTGTTTGACACTGAAATTTATAGAGAGTGTCCTCCATTGTCATCAAACAAGAAACAGCAATAATAATAATAATAATAATAATAATAATAATAATAATAATAATAATAATAATAATAATAATAGCTGAAGAAGAATCAACATTCTAAATAGAAAATACATCCTATATGAAACCACTTAGTCCACTCGTGTTTTATTTTTATAGGTTGTAAAGGAGCTAAACGTAGGTTTACGAGATGCATATATATATATATATATATATATATATATATATATATATATATATATATATATATATATATATATATATATATATATATATATATATATATATATATGCTTGACTGCACCGCTAAATGGGCCTAACAAGAATTTTCCAACCAAAGACCAAGATTTAACTCTTAAACAGACCATGGACTTATGGAGTGAAATGTTGGTTGGTCCTGTGTACAAGGAGGTTTTCCACAAACCAAAACCTAGCATTAACTTTAGCTCTTTGCACATCCCTCAGGAGTGACTATATACCTCAGATGGACTGGGTGTGGGTTAGGGTAATAATAATAATACAAATCTCAACAAACACTTTGACAGAAAATATTCAAAGCCATATGTTGTTTTAATCAAGATGAAATCCCTCTTTGTCTTCTTTTAGCTAATATATCAAATTAAAATTTTGTACAAAGTGCACTTTTTTGCTAGATGTGCTGAAAAGGGATTGATTGATTGCAGAAATTTATCCTATTGAGTTGAATGTAGCAGCCAAACTCAGAACACCTGGGATTGGACCTCACCTTTCTAAAACGTCTTTTCTCCCCGCAATGTTCCAATCTTATAAGAAAATGTACTTTTCGTTTAAAAATTATTATTATTATTATTATTATTATTATTATTATTATTATTATTATTATTATTAGTAGTAGTAGTAGTAGTAGTAGTAGTAGTAGTATTTAGAATATATAAAGGGAAAAACCTGGGGATCCTCCCAAGTCCCCCCATGTCACGTTTCACTAACCACAACTTTGGAAACCACAGTTGTGTGGGCTTTTTAAAAAATCATTTATTGATTTATTTTGACTCATCAGTGTTTTTTATTCAAGAAAAGGATCTGATAACATTCTCTTCAATTGATTTTTATTTTTACATTTTATATCCCTATTATAAAGTACTTACTAACAAGCCTTATCTCGCAGAAAAGCAGCGGTCCTGCTCACCTCCCTCTGCCCACCCTGAACATTTTCAGCCGTGACGTATTTACTTACGGGAGGACGTGATTTTTCACACAGGTGCTTCATCTGCTTGCCAGTGCGACTATTTGGGAAAGATAAGCTGCGCCTCCTCACTCCTGAACCATTTTATTTTCTTCCTTCAGCATCCTCCCTGGTTAGCGCTCAGTTTTAGTCTGTGCAACCAAAAAAAAGGAAACAAACTGCTACTTCAGCCTGCGAGTTTGTGATAAATTCTGGAGAATTTTAGGGCAACTTTTTTCTCAAAAGCAAAGAAATATTAGACAGACGAGTACTGAAAAAGATGCTTTATTGTTCTAAACAAATAGTTCAGTCCTTGTTTGGATGCCTGACTTTTCTTGCCGTGACCTCTGTTGTGAACGCAGAAGGTAAGATAATATTTTTTTTAACCTATCTTGCTGATGGAACTGAGACACTTCTGCCAGTTTTTAGCCTTTTTAAAGTAGTTTTCAAACATTATCAAAAATATCAAAGCGATAAAAAAACAAACAAACAAAAAAAAAACCAATGACGCACAAAACCTCAGTATTTGCGCACTGGTGCGAACGCTCAAGTTTGGTACACTGTATAAAGCAAACTGTTGGAATAACAACAGTAACAAATAGGGTGAAAGGATTTAATTTGGGTGAGTTTACTCAGTATATTATGGTGAAATTGTGTACATTTAACACTAAGGACCTTTAAGTTAAATAAATTTGATCCAATTTCAAAATTACAGAACAGGTTAAATTACAACTAATAATTAATATATTAACAGAAACTTGTGCTGTATTCTCTTTGGCAGAAGAATCATATTTAACAAGCACTGTAACTGTTTCTTTAACGATGTCATCTTGTGTATTCTCTGAGGTAAAAATACCAAAAAATAAGGCTTAGTTTCTGGTTACCATATGAAATATGACTGAAATAATAAAGTGTTTAAAATATATTACAAGAAGGCAGCATGTTATATTTTCAAAATGAAACCCAGAGCTAATGTGTGCTGTTCATTGGCAACGACTGGATATATGGAAGGTCAGCTAGCTGGAAGGTTTGCCTTTAGCATTAGAGCTGTCACTAAAGTTTTTTTTTTTACATATGCCTTAGGAACTTTTTAAACTTTTGCTAGGTTGATTTGTTTATAATGCAACCCATACATAATGTGAAAAATGTTTCCCTTGTTCCAGACACCCTGACTAAAAATACAATTAATTTTTCAAAGAATAATTTCATTTTTTAAGCTGAAAAAGCTATTCAAACAAACCAGGCTCTCTGAGAAAATATGACTGCCTTGTTAAATCATGAATTAACTGTGATAAACCACATTATTTGTTCAATTTAGCCAGACCCATATCAGATTACAACCAGACCTGTAGAGTCAAGAAATTAAATAAAACCTGCCTGACAACATGAAGTATGCAAAAAAAAAAAAAAAAAAAAAAAAAAAAAAAAAAAAAAAAATGTATACATTATGCCCCAATCTAAAGTGATTCAACAACAGATCAGAAACATGTCATTTACATTTATCAGTTTGGAAAAGGTTGCAAAACCATTTTGAAGGTTTTGGGACTCCAGCTAATCAGAACAAAACATGGAACAGTGGTGAATCTTCCACGGAGTGGCCAGCCTACCAATATGACTCCAATAGTGCTTCAAAGACTCATCCAGGAGGTCACAAAAGGACCCAGAACAGCATCTAAAACACTAAAATCCCTAGTTGCCCCAATCAAGGTCAGTGCTCCTGATTTAACAATAAGAAACTGACAGGGCAAAAATGACATCCATGGGACAGTTGAAAGGTGAAAATCAACACTGCAAAACATTTTGATAATTCCCAAGACCTCTGGGAAAGTATTCTGCGGCCAGATGAGACAAAAGTAGGACTTTTTGGAAGGTGTGTGTCCTGTTACATTTTGTACGTCCTACTGACAGTCGAACATGGGGGTTGGTGGTGTGATAGTCCAGGACTACTGTGCTTCTTCAGGATCTGGATGATGTATGTAATAGATGGAACCATGAATTCTGCTGAAAATCCGGAGGGAGAACGCCGGGGCATCAGCTTGTGACCCTAAACTTAATATAAAGCAGTTGTGTGATATAACAGGATTATCATCCAATCCTTAACAACAAATTTACCTATGAATAGCTAAATAAAACACACAAAACAACAAAAGGAATGTTTTGGAGTGGCTGAGGCAAGGTCTGGTTTTAAATCTGGTTGAGATGCTGTGGCCTGACCCTAAATGGATCATTGCTGCTAGAAATTGCTACGGTCCAGTCTGCGATGGACTGGCGACCTGTCCAGGGTGTACCCCGCCTCTCGCCTGATGACTGCTGACGATGGACCACCCCCCACGCGACCCTGCAAGGATAAGTGTGTGTAGATCATGGATGGATGGATGGATCTGAAACATTAGTCAGTTATTTGGTCACAATAAAAGCAAAAACAGAAAAAATCTGTTATGGGGCAAATGCTCTTTCATGTCACTATATAAACAAATCAGCCTTCCTGTTGCACACCATGAATGAGATCAAAGATTGACTGAACCAACATCTGATTAAACTCCAGTCAAAATGTTTTGGTTTGACTTCCCAAAGAAAATAGATGTTATTGTTGCTAGAATGTAACCATAATTGAACCTTATCTTTAAAGGTTAATATACTTAATTAAATATAATAGTTTAAATATTTCATAGTTATAATTTTACTCACTAAATTCTTATTTTTAGGGCTACTGTCTTGTCTGTAGTGTCAGCTCTGGTTTTCTGGTCTCTTTCACCTTCTGTTATGTTTAGTTACAATAACAGTAATTTGAAAAGCCCACATTCCCAAGGGAAAAAAAAATTTTCTTTTGCAAAAATGTTCGGAGTCTATAGCATTGCTCTCTGTCAAGTTGAAGGCAATTATTCCTGATGTGATGTTGCTTATGAAAGGAGCACAAACCAATCAGATTGGAGCTCATCTTCACTTGTCATTTAAAGGTGTTTTTGTACTTCAGCGAGATCACATTATGTCACATTTGTCTCTGTTTTACTACATATGTAAACATTGGAGGAGACTATTTCCACATTTATGGGGGGAACTTCTCATGTTCTCATGCATGTCCAATATAATGGAACTTTACTTTTTCTAAGATGTTCCCAAAATTAACGATTTAGCATGCAAATTTGTTAGCTAAAGAAAAACTCTCTGTTAAATGTATTTTATTTTTGCTTTATTTTGCTATTTTGTTGGAACAAAAAATCATCCATGTTCAGATCAAAATATATAGGAATTGGATATTTTCACTAAACAGAGTCTACTGTTTCCAAATTGAATAGGTCTTACTTTGTGTATTTTCCCAGTTACTGAATGCGACTATCTTTTGTTAACAGAAGAAAATAATTACATAAATCAGACAAATATAGTTAGATGGTCTCAAGTGATTAGATCCAACCATCTACTATCAGCAATGTAAGAGGTAATAAATAACAGGGTGCAAAATAGTTTCGTTTAGAGTACATAAATTTCAATAAGTTGCAGGATTTATCTATTTATTTTTAATAAATCTTTTAATTCTATATAGAAACAATTTTGAACCCCAACGTATGTTGACAGTGTAGTAACTCTCCTGAAATCATTTGTTTCTCAGCTTTGGATTGACGAATCAAAATAATTATTGCCCTCTTGTCAGAAAACTTCCTGGAGTTGTCCCTGACTCTTGCTTCATCTCTCTACAGGTCGTGTGTTTGTATTAGACCCGAGGAACTTGCAGGGCTTCAGGGAAGCAGAGCAGGCGTGTGCCTCGCAAAATGCCCGCTTGGCGTCAGTGGAAGAGCTCCGTCAAGCTGTGGTGGAGTGTTTCTTCTCTCACTGCACCAGTGGGTGGCTCTATGGAGGCACAGTGGGGTAAGAAAATAAGCATTTATCTTCCCGCCTTTAAGGGGGTAAGCAAGGAGATTTCTTGAGATGGTCAAAGGTCACATAAGTGTGTGTGCCTATACATGTGACGGAGGTTATAGGAATAGATGAAAGAGGGAGAAAGAGGAAGCAGAGGGTGCGCTGTCTGTTTTAGCAAGTGTGGGAAGATACAAGAGTGACACATTTCAGGGAGGAGAGAAAAAGCAGTGAGTAAAAGACGGAGAAAGGCTCCTCTGTCTCCTCCTGAGGGATGAGGGAATTCAGAGCCGGGGTGTCATGTCGACAACTGCCTCCATTTACGCCCCTCATCTCCACAGCAACATGAGATGCTGCTTTCATCCCCTGAGAGCCATAAACAGATGCACATTTGATTTAGGAGGGAGACAGGTACAGGGATAGATGGTTGACGGTATGCACAGTCATTTAGGTGGGAAGAGAATATCCAGACTCTTAAAGTAGTTTTTGGTTTATGTGGTTCAAATGTAGAAAAAAGTGGTAACAAAACTAATGTAGAGAGATGGAAACAATGTATTTGTTGAATCCATCCATCCATCCATCCATCCATCCATCCACCCAGTTGTGGTACTCTTAAAAGTTGGACATACCCAGAAAAACTTTCAAAACAAGCTGCTCCAGAAGCATCATGGTCAGGTGACTGGACCTCCTTTGCTGACTTCTGTTGATGCAGCTGAACAATAGCTTAACTCTGAGATCCCCAGATGATGGAGCTCCTCTCCTTTTCTCAAAATCTGTGTCCAGCCACCCCAAAGAGGAAGCTCATTTTTGCCACTTATATATGAGATCTTGTTGTTTTGGTCATGATCCATAAATAATAAGCTTGAGGCTTGAACATAGAGAAACTGGTAAATCTTGCCAGTTTTGTTTGCAGAGCAAGATTGATGCCAAGAATCTGCATGCCTAGCCCCCTACCTTCAACCACCACTTTGCTTAAATGACAACATACCTTGACCTCCTTCCCTGCAGGTGGTGGGCCCATATGGGGGATTTCCTGGTGCTTCTTCTGGCAGTGCCCAGCCATATTCTATGAGCTAAGGCACATCCACCAAGATCCCCTCTTGTACTGGTTTCTGGAGGGAGAGGTTTAAGAAGGAGCACTGGACCAGATTAGGGAGACCAAGCAAGGTCTCCCTAATCAAGGCTTCACAAGATAGGTTTTTATAAAAAGACCAAAAAATTTTTTAAGATTTGGAAGTCATATTAACCATGTATTGCCAAAAGTATTATTACTGATAAGGTGATAAGAAATACTGAGATCTAACCAATGTAGTACTTTCCTTAAAAGCTTACTTGTATTTAGTAAATAGAGTGATAAACATATTTTACACATTTAAAAAAAGCTAAATATATTGAAAAAAATATATTGCTAAGGATGATGACATGAATAAAATTAAGCAAGTTTGAGATTTGTTTGTCATGTTGAAATATCCAATAAACTGTTCAGTGTTTTAAACAATCAGAAGACTCTTTTGATTATATCTTGAAGCTTTCTTTAAAGGCTTGACAGAGGCCTTTTTTTATTGCAAAGTTAATCATTTCAGCTGCTTCTGTCTTTGCTGGGGTCACATTTCATTCATTCTGCAGCTCCAGACCCGACTCCCGTATGTTTCTGATGCATCATTACAGCAGTGGCAGAAATAATGCTCAGTATGTTGAATTTCATATATGATGTGCTATTAAAAGTTGTTTTTTGGGTGTGATGAGCAGTTCAATTTCATTTCTTAATGTTATCAAAATCATAAAACTTAACTTATTCTAAAGGGAAATTATTTAACCGTTATACTACTACTACTATAGTAGTAGTATCATGTATAATACTACTATACTCTGCAGTCAAACTGAGCATCAATTAAGACTGCTGTAAGCTGGTATATCATCAAGTGTTGCAGATTCCTAATAAACAATAACTATGCCCTCATCAAGTAAACAGTTCTCCAGCAGGCTGCAGATATTGGTATATGAAGTTATTTTTTAAGCTTGTTTAGAAAGGCCAATAATAATACCAAATGCAGTATATTGGAATAGATCGAACCAATAAGTTAGTTTTATTCCAGTAAGAATATTTTAACAGAGAAATTAATCACATTTGTGTTTGTATTGAAAAGTGCAGCTCATTCCTTTTTCATTTTGAAACATGAAACCTGAAAAATCATTGTTTCTATAGCCTACAACAGAGGTGCAGCCTTCACCATCCTAATACATCACAGAAACAGTCCTCCTGGCATGATCATCCAAAATTGTAGGCATACATTAAAACTGACAACAGAAGGATTAGGGGAGCAATCATTTGATCTGTGATACACCTTAAAATTTAATACACATTGCAAAATAAAAGTTATAGCAAACTGTGAGGATAATATAACATGATATACAGCTTACCTCTACTTGCTTACAGTGGTGATACCTCCATCAGTGATACCATGGTACCATGACCACCATGGCATCTAATTAGAAACATTAATAAACATGCAGTTTGTGCATCTTAAATAATTTGCATGGAATGTAGTCTGGATCAGTGCATAATAAGCACACAGGCTTGACTACTTGTTACATTGAAGTTCCCACACTTGTCTCCATGAAATGTGGTCCAAACACCCCCTTATCCTCTCCCCCCTCCCAAAAAGAAAAGGAATTAGCAATGAAAAAGAAATTCTCCAAATGAGATCCCATCTTCAGCAGATTTTCTTGTAGTGTTTACAGTGAACACAGCACTGGGGGCATCTGCTGCCCTTCGATTTGACATGCACATACAAGCAACAGAAAACCTGTTTGTGGCACGGCTGAGCCGTGTCACCCATATCAAAAACCACCATAGCTTGCTAACTTTTCTGTCCCATATTTTTGCATGTCAATCATAATCTTTTCATCATTTTAGATTTCGATTTCTTTTTACTGATTATAACTATAAGTTGAAACACTAACTGGATTAGTATTGTGAGAAAAAAAATATTCCTATGTTGAAAAAGACAGTTAGAAATGTAGACATAGTTGCTGACATACATAGTATGATAGTATAAAGTTGTTTCATTTATATACTTTCACTTAAGGTTTGATTTTACTACACTTTTTTAGAGTTAGTTAAACGATCACTGCTCACTTTCTATCACATTGAGTTGTTTTTGTTTTTTCTTTGTCTTCTTAACTTTTTCTATCAGTCGTGTGAGCTTTCATTTTTTTTCACCTGGGATCCATGCCGGTTACCATACAGTCTTCACTAAAACATTGACAGAGGTTTTTCAGGTATGTTGCTATAAACAAATACCATTCAGCCTAGCTCCCATACAATAACATTGTGTTCTTACTTGTCCATCACATACAGTATGTTGTGCCAACAAAAGAAGTTTCATACCTGCAGAAAGGCACGTAGACCTTTTGGTTTGATATGTAGCATAAAGGTAGTAATTTGAGAAGTAGCTCTTCTTTTATGTGACAAATTCTACTTTCTCAAACAGATGCTTGCAGGTGCTTAAGTCAAGGCCTGTGTTTTTCTTTCCCATATCTTTTAACCGGTTTCTCTGTTTTCTGTCATTATGTTGAAGAAGCATGAGTCATGAGTTGCACTGCTTCTGCAGACAAATTTTTTCAAAATTTTTTTGATTAGTTCAGTTGTACTCAGGCTCGTGCATGTCAATATGAACACTTGCATTTAAAAAAAAAAAATTTATCATAACTCCTGCAGGTTTTCATTTTCAGTTGTGTTCAGGCTTGTAGCTCATGAAAGTTACATCCATTTCCATATCCAAAAGCAAGAAATATCCAAAAGAAAAAACATGCAAAATGTGCAGAGAGCATGCATGATTAGAATGCAGCTGAAAGCTTCTGAGAGGTTATGACGTGATGCTTAGAACATCTAAATCAGGGATCAGAGCAGTGACCAACAAAAGATTAAGGTAGTGATGACGATTTACTTGGCCTTTTGTCCATAGAGCACGTTGGAGTCAGGAGAACATTTGTTTGAGAGGCAATAGTTCAGAGACCAAACAAACTGGCACACCCCAAAAGGATTTAAAAATGATGTGGGACAAGCCCAGTTTACCTAGAATTAGTCACAATCACAAAATTAAATTAATATTAAAAAATACATTTCTGGCAACATTCAGGTAGACCTTATTTCTAATGGAGTCTGGACCAGTATTTTTACTCTCTCCCTTTTTTTTTTAGAATATTTTTAGTGAACTGTGCAGTGATAACAGCATAAATCTGTGGCAGTGAACAGAAGCTGCTAAAAGTCTCACTTTTCCTAACATGATCAGTTCATGTTTTACTCATAAGGGCCTGACTGCACCACAGGTAGCTGTCAAAATGTTATTCTGAGGATATCATCACTCAGTCTCTAGGATTTTCTGCAGTGTTTTCTTTTTTTTACATCATGACGTTTCAACCTAAAAAAATTCACTTCAAGATAATGCTACAAATGTGGAAGGTAGAAAGCAGCCAGAATACTGATATCCAATAAAATCAGTTGCTGTGACAGTTAATTCTAATGGGAGAAAGACATTATTGGTCTATTTAATAACACAAACCCTGGACAGCTGCAGATTTTGAACCAACAGATAAAAAAAAAAATAAACAAAACAAAAAAACAAAGAAAATGCTGTAAAAGCAAAATATTTTCTTACCTTAAAGGTTTGGCTTCTGACGCTGTTGGAGCTATCTGACGTCTTCATGGTATGGCGTGCTCTTGTACTTCAGCTTTGGGTATACATAGAGACTGTTTTTGATCTTCACTATCACAAATCTGATCCATGCTGAGTATAGGATCGTTCGGGACATCGTGCTCTCCTTATCCTTTTACTGTGTTGCCAGGATGCAGCCTCTCATCTGTCTGACATATTCTTGTTAGAATTTTTGGGGGTCAAGAAAACAATCTGTTTTCTGGTTACAGAAATAGGCAGTCTCCCACGTGGTTCCAGGCAACATGTCATTATCCATATATGGTAGTGCCTTTCAGTTTTAGAAGAGCATTTTATCTGCCATAAAAAATAATAATAATAATAATAATAATAATAATAATAATAATAATAATAATAATAATAATAATAATCTGGATAAAATACACTGACGTTTTGGTTGTAATGTGACAGAATTTCTAAAGGTTCGAGGGGAGTGAATACTTTTGAAAGGCTGTTATCATACCATCTTTGTGTCTGTCTGCAGGACCACGGTTTGTAACACTGAAGGGAGCTCAGTGAAAGCAGTTATTGTGAAGACGGAAAATGCAACAGAGGACACTGCACACCTGAGTGCCTTCTGTATGAAAGACAAAGGTTAGTGATGGAAATTAATTTATATAAGGATGCACCAAAACTGTAAATAAGTATTGACAAGTGTTTGTTTGCAGCTTTCTTTGTTATATTTACTAAGTAACAGAACAGACTCCATTTGTGCTTTCTTTTTGGATGGATGCATCAGTTCTGGTAAATTTGATGAATGTTTCTGATCAAACTTCAGCCATAAAAGAATTTAAGCATTACATATTAACATGAACAATTATGGTGACTCTTTTTGTGTCTTTATCATTTTTAAAAATATTATTTATATATATTTCCATGAAGAAAACAAAACTACTTTTGAATTCATCCTAATATTGATTTGACATTCGTACTAATCAGAAGAGGGTCATTTTTACCTAACAAAGTATTTTACATCTCATGTATCTCTTTGTTTGATGTTGGTAGCTGTGACTTGCGGGGACCCTCCATCCTTCCCCAACGCCCGTCTGCAGGATCACTCAGGGTTTGAGATGGGAGACGAGCTGCTGTACATGTGCACGCCTGGTTATGTGATGCTCAGCGGTCACACCGCCTTCAGCCTGCTGTGTGACAGCTGTGGGGAGTGGTATGGGACTGTGCAGATTTGTATTAAAGGTAAAAAGATTTAACATTTTAGATATCTTACAAAAGGTTTTAAAATATCAAAGAGCAGAAACAGACAAAAAATTTGAAGAATGGGAAGGCTCTCATTTTTTGCTTCTATTAAAGTTTTGAAGCGCTTGTGTCTTGGTTACTGGAAAACAGGCTTTCTGATGTGAATTGTGATGAAAATGTCTACTTTGACACCCAAATATGACATGCTATAATATGGCCGTGTTAACATAGAAAAAGTCTGAAGGTTTTACCTTCAACCAGCTCTGAGTAGACAGTTAATCTGTTGGATCTGTCATGTTTATGGTCTAGAGCCGTGGTTTTTAAATGGTTTTAATATCAACATGAAGGTTTACAAGCAGCTTTATAAATGACAAATAGATAAAAACCAAAAAGATACTTCTACTTTATTTATGACCTCCAGTAACTACCTTATGGTGCTGCTAAAGAGTTCTACTTACTACATAATGAAAAATCCATGTGAACAAACATAGATTTAATTATTTAACCTATAATTATAATGCTCCATTTTATGTCATCTAATCCTTAGTGAAAAGGCTTTGCAGCAGACTGATTCAGAACAGCACAATTTATCTTTTTAATTAAATGAAATACAATTTTTACCTCCAAATAAACAATCTTTTTACCATTTGAGTGATGTTACAGCAGATATTGCTTCAATGGTTGCATGTAGTGTCAAACATTACTGAATTAATATTTAAACCTTTGATCACTATATATTTTTAAAATACCTGTTTAGTCTAAACAGTTGTTGGATCTTTTGAATGTGAGGAGGTGGACAGCCTAGACAGGTTGCCAGTTCAATAAATAGCCTAAAGATTACACGTATTCTTTGAAGCACAGTAACACAGTTTGTATTAGCACCTGTCTTTGCAGATTTGTGTGTGTAAAATTCCTATTTAATTTATATTACATGTTTTGCATACAATAAAAGCTGTGCAATGCATTTAAGTAATGGGAGGTTATTAAGCTCCTCATTTGTGCAAGTTTAATTTGAAGGTCTAAACAGAATAGATAGCTCTATCACTTATTTTTCTAAGCTGTTTAAATAAACAGCTTGTAAACAGATTAGGCGAAAGAATGTAATTAGATGTGGAAGCATGTCATCAGCAAGCCTTCAGGAATATCTGTCAGATATAGATTTTGACATTTTATATGAACACTCAACATCTGTCTAGTGCTAGATGCAGAGACACAACAAATCAA
Organism: Anableps anableps; assembly: GCA_014839685.1. NCBI lineage: Eukaryota > Metazoa > Chordata > Actinopteri > Cyprinodontiformes > Anablepidae > Anableps > Anableps anableps. Next base: position 16,584,121 of record CM026079.1, read on the forward strand.
AGTTTTTTTCACATTCTGACTTGGCAGAAAGTCAGAATTACAAATAGTGCACAATATTTTATATAAAAACATTCGAAACTTGCTGTACCCGCCAGTGAATTATCTGCTCCACCCCAATATGAGCTCAACACATTACTGTGTTTATTTAAAAAGTATGAAGGCTGAATATGAAGAATCCTCCCAATTAAATTCCTCTTTAAGATTATGATTAAGATTATGCTACTGCAATAGCATAATCTTACAGTGAAAAGTTGAGAAAAATTTTATACTGACTACAATTATGCAGTAGGGGGAAAAAAACACAACAAGAACAATTGCTTTCAATAAACTTTCAAGAGAGAGAGAGAGAGTGTTCTTTAAGTTTATTACAGTGTGAAGAAACTTTTATTTTGTAAACCATTACATTTTTTCCTCATGGGATTTAGATTTTATGTGACACTGAGGGCCATTTGTCTTAATCTGTCTTTAAAATGGGAAAGACAAGAGAACATGCTATTCAAGTGAAGGGTGCTTATAACTCTAGGGGCTAGCTACTGTAGCAAAAATTTGTTGTGGGAAGAGATTAAAAAATATAGCTGGTTAATTTGAAGCTTGGCAATTAATTGATTTCAAACTGTTAACTGAATCAATAAACAGACTTATTCATGAACTTCACAATCACATCAGACATAGACTTACTCATTTTGTCTCTGAACCTGTTCCAGGTCTGTTGAAGCTCTATTTGAACATTAACAAGAGCAGATGCTTTGTAGTGAATCAGAAGGGCCAAGTACCATCAAGTGAGAGCTGACTCCCCACTCTCTTTTCCTTTTGCTGCTCAGTTCTCATTCTCAGTGGCTCCGCCCCACTCATAGCAGAACTTTATTGTGATTGGTGGAATGCCGGCCTTTTGGCCAGTCACACGTACCACCTGCAAGGGTGGAACATGTGCATCAATGCTGTCGTTGAGTCAGAAGGGAGGAAACTGAGAAGGGTGCGATTAAATGCATTGGGTTTTTAATGTTTTAAAGTTTCAGCCCTAATGGAAACATAAAATATTGGATTTGCATTAAGAACATCTTCAATCCCACAGTTTGAACAGGTTAAGAAGTGTGTCCAAACTTAACATGAAATCTATCATTTAGTATGATGTACCTCTAAATTTGATCAGTGTCTTATCATTTTATCTTTAGGTGCAGCTGAAACCCATGTAGACTATGAAGACAAGTTTGAAGATTCCTATGAAGAGGCAGATCATGATCATGACAGTCAAGAAGAGGTATTCAGAGATGCTTCTCGAGATGGGAAAGGGATTCTGAAGCAGCAAGAGACCGGATTTTGGGTAAATGTAGAAGAGGATCATCAGGATCGCCATAAAGTGCACGACATGGGAGTAAAAGTGATCAATAACAGTAGAACTTTTGAAGGAACTGTTGACGAAGTACCAAAACGAGAGGAAGATGTTTTCACTGTCCATCCTAGGTTTGAGCAGGACAGAACCAAGTTGGTCCAGCCTAATGCAGCTGCAGCAACGGAAGAGCCCGTATCTCTTCTCTCCCAAAAACACATGTTCTGGTTCCCCTCTGAGGCCTTCCAGGAGGAGGTACCTCCCATTACCAGCGACTCAGTCACACAAGCAACACAGAGAGCTTCTGGTGCCCGGTCTGAAGAGAGCAAAGAAAACGAAAGCCAAGAAAGGCTCGAAAGCACCGACTCTGTTGATGATGATGATCATGACGATCATGATGATGATGAGCTAGATGATAATAATAATAATGATCCAGATGATAAGCAGGACATATATGAGGATCCTAGTGATGACAGAGATAACGATGATCATGATGACAGCCACCATGATGACCTGGACATCCATGAAGACGACCATACTGATGATCACGATGATCCTGACAGTCGCCAGGAAGAGGACTTTGATGACAATGTGAAACAACCAGCTCACTATGATGACTTGGACAGATCTGATAGGAACAGAGATGATGATGATCATGATGGCCATTATAACATGGGTGAGCATGAAGATGGCAGTGATCGCACCAAGGAATTTGATGATCATGATGATGCATATGACGATCACCCAAGTAAGGAAGATCATGATGATGATCACAGGGACAATGATGGAGAACAACCTGATAATTCTGAGGAACATTCAGAAAGTGACAATCATGATGATGGAGAAGAACATTACGACCATGATGAAGATGACATTCATGATGATCGTGAAGACAAAGAAGAGGAGAGCTATGACATTCATGATAGTCATGAAGATGATGATGATGATCATCCACATCTAATCATTTCTGTAGCCAATGAGCAGCACCCAAACATCACCCAGACGGAAGCAGGAAGTAAGAGCTCCAAAGATAATACCTGGCTTGATGGATATCCTGTTGATTTATTTGACACAGAAAATGGTGATTCCACAAAAGGACAGATGAGAACCAGTGTAGTAAAGACTACAGATAAACCCAATGACGTGGAAGTACGTAAATGGGTTTCTCACATCAGTTTGTCAGACGAAGATACATCCCCCACTATGGCACCTAAATCAGACCAAGGGAGGGAGAAGAAGGGCTGGCCTGGTTTCAGAACTCCAAGTACCTCATCTGACCCTTCAGAGCATTCAAACTCCCCCTCAAACTCCGACACCCTGGATTACGACACACAACAAGTTGCTCCCACCCACTCCTGGCTGGATGATCTCACCAATCATCCCTTCCTTGATCATGGCCCAGCTCCCCCAGTGCATGATGGGAACAACTTTCCTGGAGTGATGGAGGAACACACTGTGGACAATCTGCCAGGTAAGATGGGTGAGATTGAAGGAGAAAGGAGGAAGACAATCTGTGCAGGTGAGAACTGTCCTCCCCACCCTCCAAGCTCAACCAGCCAAGGGGCGAAGGTGGCAGCCATCATTGTGGCGGTGTGTGCCGTGGCCACGGCAGTCATCGTCGGGGTGTGGTGTTACAGACGGAAACAGCAGAAAAGTTCACTGTACGAGATGAATGGAAAAGGTCAAAGCCAGAGCAGACCGGGCCAACAGATAGAGATGCAGCAGAAAGTGTAGGAGTGGAGAAAGAGGACATTAATGAAGAGCAGAGACATTTAAGAAGGATATAGGAATTAAGATAAACAGGAGGAATATACTTCCCTATGTCATGTTAGACAGTACTGCAGATGTGAACACTTTGGGTTTGATAACGATCTGCATTTCTGCTTCAATAAAAAAAGCCTTGCTGAATTTGCTAAAAATATACACCTATATATTACTTTCAAACTTCTGCATGTAGCCGGCTGCAAATGGGCTGTGCCTAAAACCGAGAAATTAAAAAAAGATATATGACTACAGGGAAACTATTACACAAGGCCCGCCTTCCTCCCTGATTATATCAACTGAGACTTCCAACTCTAAAGGTTCTGACCATTTTAGTGAAGCTTGTTTGTATTACCTTTCATTTTTGCTGTTTTTTAAACTGTTTTGAGTACCTTGATAGATTGCTGTAAATCAAGAATGTCAAATTCTGATCCTTGAAATTGATTGTCATAAAAGCTTTAGATCTGTTGCATCTTCAACATGCTTGATTTACATGAATGCTGTTTAACAGGTATCTGCACAACTCGATAACATGCTTCAATCATTTGAATCAGGTGTGTTGGAACCCTTGTTTTTGACTTATCCATCTCAGTCTTAATATGTCTGTAAAACCAGAGTGCTAAAACTAAGAGCGGTTAAGATCTTCACACAAGGAATTTTGCTTTGGTCGCAAATGAGTTGCCTGGTGATCTTTTGGGATTACCTAAGAGTGAAAACATTAGAAGATGGCAATGGTTACATAGACTATAGCCAGGGTCTGTATCTCCAGTCCTCAAAAGCTACTGTCCTGTAACTTTCAGATACATTCACAGTCAAGCACACATGAACCAAATAACCGACTTGTTAACAGGCCTCATGTTTTTGAATTTGCAACAGATTTTTATCTAAACTGTAAATTGTAAATGCAGGCTCAAATATATACATAAACCCCAACTAATATTTAGTTAAATTTATCTTTGCACCTTGACAACAAGCTTTTTGTAGCCATCAACAAGCTTCTGAGCACTCTTTTTGTCAGAATTGGTAGAGTTAATTTAAACTGGTAGGTTTTCTGGCATGGATCCGGCTTCTTGGTGTAGTCCACCAACTTTTAACAGGGTTTAAGACTGGGCTTTGAGAAGGCCATTCCTAAAAACTCAATGTTAGCTAGCTTTAGCCATTCCAAAACCAGTGTTGATTTATGCTAGGGATCAATATCCTATTGGGACACTGTGGTGGGAAAACAGTGCTTGGTAATTGTTTTTTCCAAAACAGACACCCATCTGTGCTCAGGTTTCCACCATCTGACCCAACCTGTCAACCTCAGATGAAAGGAAACCAGTGCAGATATTCTGTATCAGAGTCAGGCTGACATATAAGCAACCTTTGTGAGTGCTTAGGGCCCCAAAGAGACCTTCAGTTCATACAAAATAGGTTGCCAAATTTACTGATACTTAACAAAACTTTGAAAGTTATGTTGATTTAAAGCATACATAGTGATTTTTGATACTTTTAGCTTAGTTGGGAAATTTCCATGCACAGTATACTTAGTTTTAAATAAATCAACGAGTTATAATCCTGTTTTTTTATTTTACTACTCTTTGGGAGCATCATGTTTTAATAAATTATCACATTATTTATAATGTCAGATTGCCCAATTCTTCTGAGGAAATAGCATATTGCTGAAAGGATTCACATTTCAATAGTCTAGGTGAATTGTTAAACTATATAACATTGTACCTTTACACATATCTTCCTTCCATTTAACTTTAAAATGTGAGCCAATTTAACCAAAACTGTCTGAACAGCTGGAAAAATAATCCTATGTGTAAAAAGCTTTATATAAAGATTTTAAAATTTACTATGGACATTACATATTTAAAAAAAAGTTTAAAATATGCACTTTATTCCAACTGATATTTACTTATATAACATGACTGCTGTGACTGTGGAGCAAAACATAATCTGTCAGAGTCATTTTACTTCATTGTTGGCTCATTGGGTAAATGCAAACCAAGTTACAATAATGCAGCTATGTATGTTAATGCAAAAATGATTAAGCATGAACAAAATAAAAGTGGTGCTGGAATGGTTGGTGGACTTGACTGCCGGTAGGCTCCCAAATGAAACTATTAGGAACTCCTATAAGTTTGGGCTGGCTATGACCAGTTTACCAGTTTTATTTTACCATGCACTGAGAGGATGCTGGCAAAAAAAAACTTTGACCTTTTTTTGTAAAGTGCCTTGAGACAACATTTGTTGTGAAATGCGCTATATAAAGAAACTGAATTGAATTTAGTTAAACTGAAAGATGTTGCTGCTCCAAAATGTATGCAATCAAGTTCAACCAAAATTTTCAGCTGACAAGCTAAATGCCTTCTGGAGGAAGTGTTATTGGGCAAAGATCGAACTATTTAATCCCAATGCAAAGACATTTGTTTGGAGGAGACAAGATGAGACTTTTAAACCTAAGAACACTCAACCAAGTGCCAAGCATGGTGGTGGCAGCATCATGCTGTGAGGCTTTTTTTTTTTTTTTTACTGCCAGAGGTACAAAAAGTTTGTGGTCGAGGTTTAACTTGCAAATGCATATTTAAGTGGATGTATTTATATATTTGAGTCTAAATACACAATTTAGATCTGGGGAGGACCAATTTAGACACACAGGACAAACAACCATGCACACACACACACACACACACACACACACACACACACACACACACACACACACACCTAAGAACAATTTAGAGAGCGCAATTAACCTAAGAGTCATGTTTTTGGACTGTGGGAGGAAGACAGAGTACTCAGAGAGAACCCATGTGTGCACAGAGAGAATATGCAAACTGCAGGCAGAAAGACTCCAAGCTGGAATTTGAACTCAGTTCCTGCAACACAAATGAGAAAATACAATTTTCTGCAAACACTTATCCTTCATCCATGATTCTGCCATGATTTTGACTTGGCCCATGAAAGAGAGGTTTAGTGAAGATATTAATTCATTTTTTCTACTTTTACTAAAAAAACTGTGTCAGGTGAATTATGTATAAAATTAAAAAAGGAGAAAAATCTGCATGAACCCCGTCCCCTCAGCACACATATTCTAAATACAAACTTCCTCTGAAATCTTCCCTGGAGATGATATCTGGAGATGTGTTCAGTACAGGTTGATTGAAAATGAATAAGATTGAACAATTTAGTTAACTTAGATAAAGGAGTACAACTGTTTGTGTACTGTAAATGTGGTATATAGTTGTCTTTCTATCTGTACTGTGCCAAATGTGTTTAAACATCTGTTAAAGATTGAATATGTACTTTTAAGTGTTAAAATGTAAACACGTTTAAGTACCTATAGGAATTTATATACAAATGTATCAGTTTTTTCTAGTTTGGTATGAAAGTAACATCTAAAATATACATTATATATAATTAGTGTAAATGTTGTTAATGAGGTAAGACACTTTGGGACTGTTGTCCATGATGGTTTCTTCAAATATATTTACAATTCACTTCATCTCCATAACAATGATGTTTAAACTGCTGTTATTTCAGATGTGGTGGCGAAGGAAGGGATTAGTTTCTAGTTGTTAGTTTGCTTGCCTGATTTGCTTCCTAAGCCTTGAAATAATTGAAGAGTTCTTTTCCTGGCATTGAAGACTGGAATTTAAAGTAGTGACAGGATACGCATGGAAGTGAATTTCTGTTAATGTGAGTGTGTGATTATCTGCACATGTATGGCAAAAATCATGCCTTCCTTGTAAAGAAAAAGAAGTTGTGTCGGCTTGAGTCAATAACCTTCACTTAGTTTATTCTGCTATAGTCGAGAAAAAATAAATTAATTTTACATTAGTTTTGGTAAATGATTATGATTATAGTCATGATTAACAATAATAAAAGCAATGCATGATAATATTAGAAATATGACATTTCAGGCCATTGTTTCGGTTGGATAAACAGTAAATAAAAAAACACTTTTAACATTTCTGTGGATCACAAAGTATAAAGTTTAGTTCAAATATACATCTAAAGTTCACTGTGAAGGTAAAATGTTTCTTGTACATGTGTTTTCCTGGTCTTAATAAACATATAAAATGTGTTTTTGTAATTGTGCTTGAGATGTTCTATAGTTACAATGAAATACACATATTATCCTGCATGGAAAAAGTAAAATATTCATAACCACTCTTTCACATTTTGTCATGTTACAAACACAAACTTCTATGTATTTTATGAAGATTTCTTTTGATAGAAGTGGAAAGAACTGATTCATGGTTTTAAAAATCTTTCTAAATAAAAACCTGAAAAGTGTGGCATGCTTTTATGTTCAATCCCCCCAAGTCAGCACTTTGTTCACTGAAAAAAGATAATCCGTAAGTCAACTTAAATTACTTCAGTTGGTTATAAGTAATCGAATTATGTTCATCCAAGTTAATTTGTTGTTTATTGAGTTGCGTAAAGTCCAATTTCAATAATTAATTTACTTGTAACCGACAGAGGCAAATTATTTAAGTTGGAACTAGATTCTTTTTTAGTGTGGAGGCATGTTTTGCAGAAGTTACAGCTTCAAATGTTTAGAGGGTATTTCTCTACCAGGTTTGCATATCTATAGAGGGGTATTTTGACCTCCCTTCTTTAAAAAAGCAGCAATTTTGAACGGCTTATGTCAAGTATTGCCACAAATTCTCAACTGGATTTAGCTTCAGACTTTGACTGAGCCATTCCAACATATAAATATGCTTTGACCTAAATAACTTTATTACAGTTTAGGTTTCTTCAAACCAGAGCTCCTTTTATCATATGTTTTGCTGTGCTTTCTACATTGCCGGTGGGAAACTGCAAGCAACACAATGGTATGGCTTATTTAATCGATGGTCTTAATTATTACAAACAAACTTTTAAAGCCTTCACAAAAAGCTGGATTCATATTAAGATTAAGTCTGAAGACATTGTGTTGCAGATTTTATTTAAGGGTATTCATTTATTAGGTATTATTCAGCTTGTCTTTCAGAAAAAATCCCAATAAATTACACTGAAGTTTGATGTTAAAAGCGTTGTAAATACATTTTAAGGCACTGTAAATCATAACAATGCTTCCTGATAGCTTGCTTTCTGATAATCATGCTTGTATCTATTCATGACACAACAGATATAATTATTTGCAGCCAACTTTTTCTAATTAATCAAAACTCTTTAGTGCAATAAAAAAGGCAGAGGTTTAGAAGGTGAAATGCAGTCAATGGTGAAAGAAAGGCAGTAAAAGAGACAGAAGAGAGTGAGAATGCAAACCTGTAGACAGGCAGGAACACGGGGGGATGTTCCCCTGTGGGTTTCTAACACTACTGTGAGACAAACTGCACAGAGACTCAATGTTCAAACATTAATAACCAACTCAGTGTTTTCTCTGAATGCCTCCGCTCAGCTCTTTATTACGTTCTCCACCACTTTTTTGTGACTTTTTCCTTTTTAATTAAAGCTCAAGTGAAAAAAGAATCTCTGGCCTGGAACAGAGAATTAGTTCATTAATTAACCCACCAAAGTAATTATTTTAAGCATGGACACTAAAAATAATTGTTCAGACTTTGTCTAAAGATATTCTGCATTTCATACTTGGATTTGAATAAGTCCCTATTTTAGCCTTTTCTTCCTTTTAATGGACCAAACAAATAATATTTCTAAGGAAATATTCTAGCAACATCATTAAAACTACACCTGTAAGTTATAGACGAGAAAATTCTGGAAACTTTGTTTATTGTCATAAAAAAATAACACCATTCACAGTCTGGAATGAATTCAGAAGACAGTAAAACTGGATATTTGCTGCACAAAATGACAAATTACAAACACAACTGATGTTTTAGAGGTGGAGGTAAAACCAAACTGTTAAATTAAAAAAACTTAGTATTCAAATAAATACAAACTTTTGGAGTGTTTAATAATTTCTAATTGAGTACTGTGTTGTTTTTCCATGTGTGCTATTGGTCCTCGTCCAGAAACTCGTCTATAAACTCCACCACCTCCCCCTGTGAACACACACACACAACAGAACAAATTAAAACAGTCGGTTTTATTTCAAAGCAGATATCCTCATGTATTTCTCTCAGATTTCACACACCCAGCATTACTAAAGATATTTATGTCTAGAACTAAATTTGATTTACCACATAAAACACGTAAAACTGACTTGCTGAGATTATTCAAAATGACTAAAGGTAATTTAGTGTCATGCTGCCATCACATGCCTATTGGTGGTATTGCAGCCTGGTGAACCCATATTGTTCTGCAGGGGGTCATTTGACCTGACTGAATAATCCACTTTTTTCCTATAAATAACACTTAGATGGAGACTACCAAGAACCAAAAACCCAGTCCTAGATATAAGAATTTGTTTTTAATGGGAATCAAGCATGTTTAATAAAAAAAAAAAAAAAAAAAAAAAAAAAAAAAAAAAAAAAAAAAAAGAGAGACCAAATTTTAATGTTCCTTTTATTTGTCCCAAAATATCCAGAATCAAGGGATCCACAAGCACCCAGAAATATGTAAACACAGACACACACCTCATCATCGCTCACAAGGCGTTGCTTTGCAAACTCCAACATCTGCAGCTGCAGGGTGGTCTGATTGTAGTAGCGCACTGCCTCCTGCAGCAGACACACAGATAATACAGAAGTGTTCAGAAACTCTCTGAGAAGGAAATTTTGTTTTGAACAATCAGCTGCTGAAAAACACATATTTTTATTTTTCAGAATGTCACAAGAAATCCCAAATACAGTTTTTTTTTTTCAATGTGTTGACATTATGTAAATTTACAGTTTATTTACTACCGAACTTTATAAGTATGGGTATAAGTCATAATTACTTTATACCAAAACATATTACAGCATGAAATCTGCTTATAAGATATCACTGTAGAATATTAACACAGAACTGCATTTTTAATCAGATATGTCACCTTCAGCTTCAGATTAACACCATTTGAATTAGCTCAAATAATTCAATGATGATAATAAAGGTTAATTATTTTTAAAAAAAAAAAAAAAAAGACTGGTAAAAATAAATGTCAAAATACTGTATTTGTATTGTAAGTTCACCCTTTCCTGGCAAACTAATAATTTTCTTACTTTCATTTTTTAATGTACAATTCAAATTACATGCTAGAATACAGTACCTTACAACTCTTTGTATAAACAGATGTTTTCATATAGCCTAACAGTAGGTAATTTATTACATAAAGTATGCAATCTGTAACATTTACTAATTTTTATTTTCTTTACTTTCAGACTGTGTTTAAATAGTTTGTGCTTGATTAGTTTGGGCAACTTTCTGTACTAATATTGTGTCAACAAACTATTTCTTTTTAAATCGAGTGTTTTCTGAGCCTTTTATCCACATGTATGCAGCACACTGCCGCATGTAGCTGCCTGAGCTGTTGACGTGTTGTTAGAAAAATTCATAACTTCTGGAAAATATGACGATAACCCTGCTTGCCAGCCATGTCTATAATAATACGATAACACCTGTCAAATTATAGATCTTTGGTTCAGCGGGTTTTTTTCAGTTAGGCAGGTAGAGGAAAAAATAGTACACTTATTATTGTACATATGGAGGTTTTTAGAGTTTGCATTAAACCTTATGGATAAACTATAAAGCCAAATGAGTGAAAACTACTAATCTCTCTTTGTCCTAAAGAAGTAATGTAAATCCATCTTGCAGCTCCTCCAAACTTATCTGGTAACCCATCAAAGAGTCTCTCAGTGAGATGTGATCAATAAACTCACCTGCAGCTTCATACAACACAGACATGAGGGTTTTATTTTCTGGTATAAGTTTTTATTTCTGTAGCCAAGATAGAAAAAAAAAGTTTCTGAAACTGTTAAACTCAAACCAGATAGGCATTTTCCAAAGCTTATTTTAAATAAATAGGACAAAAGTTCTTCATACAAAAACAAAAGGTGGTAGAAATTCATCCACATTTGCTTTTTTCTTTTGTTTGTGAAAATTTCTGCTGCAAGCATAAAGTGATCAATCCCTTCTGAAAATAAGATCCCATGTCTCATTGAGATTTATCTGTATAAATAAAGATGAAATAACATAAAGGGATGTTACTCACTGCTCTGGGGAGGAAGTCCTCCTCTGTCAGCCCCCACTTGTTTCTGTGGTACTTGTAGTAGGCCACGTTGTTATTCATGACCTCATCGTTGGGGTCAAACAGAATGTAGCTGGTTGCACACGGCACCGCGTTCTTCAGGTCGTTCACTGAGGAAGACGTGAGAATAATTAGCTGCATGGACTAATTTTCACTAGAAAAACGTAAATACGGTGAACCCTGGATGCTGCATCTGCTCACGTTTGTAATAGGCGAACTGCAGGTAGTGATACATCGTTGCCACAAACTTCTCAACGACGAAGCCTCCAACTATGGGTGTCAGGTCACTTTCACACATCACCTTTCTCTCAAGGACTTCAGTGTAGTGGTCTAAAAAAAGAAAACAAGAAAACAAATTAATACTTAAGATGGTGACCTCTAAATGTGTTCAGAAGCACTTAAACCAGCTCTGACAGACGGGGATGAACCAACCAGCTACAGAGACGTAGAAGTCTTTGAACTCCTTGACGTGTCTCGGACCCTCAGACGCAGCCAGGCACTCGTCGTAGACCTTGAAGAAGTCCCTAAGTGCAAGCTCCATGTCCGACACCGATGTCCGGAAGTTATCACCATTATACGCCTTCACTGCTCGCACAAATAAAGTCTAGATAAAAACAAAACACACAATCACGATGCAGTACTATAATATTTACAAGTATTTCACGCATTCATGAATCCCTTTGCTGTTTTTAAGGAGCAAGAATAAATGAAGCCTCTGCTGATCTGTGTATTTATTAAACTATGGAAGCTTATGCCAGACAGGCCCATTTGGCCTGCCAACCACAGGCTGTAAACCCACAGAGCCAATAATAGCATTTGTGGGTTTAGGCTGGACGCACCTTCAGAGATCAGACGGTTTCACGTTTAAAGAAACGTTCTGTTTAATAGTTCTGCTCTAAATTACTGACTTGTTTAACTTATTTGATTTGATTTCTTCTGTTAATACAAGACTGCTATAAAATCTGGCTCATCTGTAACAGTTATTTTTTAAAATTCATGTCTTTGTTGAACTTATTGTTCTATGAATGATGTCATTTCTGGTCTTTGATCATACTTTGTTGCATTTATTGTTAGTTTATGACAAACTGCATCAAATCAACTGTGTTCTGGCCAATAAAACCATTAATTATTAGACATTTTCCTTGTTTTCAAGAAACGTTATAAATTATGCCAACACATCCCGGTACTTTGGTTCACCCTACTTATTTTTCACTAAATGAATGCAGTTGTGTTGTTTTTCAATGACCATGGATGAGCATATTATACAAAAATATTTCGATTTTACACAAACACTTTCATACAAGTCGTTCAGAAACATACACCAAATGCTAAAATTTAAATTTCAGGTTCACAATTCAAGTTGTAAGGATGTGAGCATACATGCATGTGTGCCTTTTCACCTCATAGGATTTGGTCTCGAGATCTTTTAGATGTTCTTCAGCTCCAGGTAGACTCTTGTAATAAGCCATGTTTCTCTGCATCATCTCATCATTGGGATGTTTCAGCAAAAAGGTGTGAGCAGCAGACACAGCTTTGGCCAGGTTGTTAGACTATAACGCACAAGGATGAAAATACACTAAGAAAAGACATACAGTATTTTATTATTGTGTTTTTAGACAAATAAATCAGGCAATGCAAAGACAGTTGTGGAACATATTTCTGCCTGCCTCGTTTAAATGAAGGGCTCATAAGAGACAAGATAATTCAAAACCTTCACAGCAGCTATTGGATACATATACATGCTGATGCGTTTTTTTGGGAGTGATCCCAGAAAAAAAGATTTTTTTTTTTCTGTCCCACCATCACAAATGTGAACAGAGCTTGCTAAACTCTACTGGGGTTTAACTGGAACCAAGAACTTTGGCCAGATGAGACTAAGACTGAACTTTTCAGCAACAAACCCATCAAGTAGCATAGGTGTGAATCAATAGATTTATTTATGAAAAAAAACCCCTCATGTTCACCGTTCTGTTTGGTGGAGGATCTGTCATGCCGTGGGCCTGTTTCTTTTCCGAAGGGACCCCTGTTAGAGTCCGTGGCATCACAGACTTTTTGAAATATCAGGATATTTTAAAATAAAAATCTGGCCCCTTCTGCCAACAAATGATCATGCTCTTATTCTGTGGTTACTAAACTGATAAATAAAGCAGGTAGAGGGACTTCCCAGGAGTTCTGCACCTCAGCTCTTGTGAAGAATGAAATGTCCTGTTCAGGGAAGAACTTTCTCTTGTTCTTGCCAACTCAACTGAAAGAACAGCTTTCTCTGTTCTTGTAGAGTGTGTACAGGCGGTGTTGCTTTTTGCTATGGCCCATACTGGTGGTAAACCAGCACAGCATTAGAAAAGGGAGATGCACAAGAAAACCAAATAAAAAAATATAACTTTCAGTTGCATCCTGAACCCATTTACTATTGTTTCTATGTGCAGCCGATGGGGAGTAAGAGTCCCATGCTTGCTGCTGAGAACAGGGAGACCAGGCTCAGTACTTCGTACAGGACTCCGCTGCATTCATACTAGCGAGAATTATAGATAATTTCCTGCATTTTAGTTGGTTGTGGGGCAAAGTGCTACAAAGTGGATGTCTGAAAGCATCTACAAAAAGTTTGATCTGGATAAAACTAATCTTTGTTAATATTAAACTAGTTATAACATAGTTTAATTTTAATTTGGCTCATTTAGAGCAGGCGCATATGTCTCATTTGTCTTACTTTGAAGTAGGCATACTGCAGGTATTTGTAGGGCTCTCTCCGCTCAAACTCATCGATGGTGTCCCTGCTGGGCATGCTCTGCCTGAAAGCTGGGAGCCCCTGCTTGCAGCGCTTCAGGCACTGCGCCCTCTTCATCACGTTCCCGAACGCCCGCAGCTCGGGAAAGTCCGCAAACTTCTGCTCGTCGTCCAGCCGCACGGAGCTGCAGTTGAGGTTGCAGAAGGCCTCGCTGTCCCGCAGCAGCCGGTAGAGTCGCAGCGACACTTCCAGGTACTCCACCGTTTCCTGCCACTTCTCCGCCGTGTACTGATCCAGCCCGTACTTGTAGGCGGACTCCAGGGGCATCAGCTCATGTCTGGGGAAGCTCCTGAAGCTGTACTTTTCATACTGAGAGTTCACCGCCGAGAGGAGAAAGGCGAGCAAACACAAAGAGAAGAAGTGAGAAGATGTTGAGGAGGCCATTTTTGACTACAAAAAAAAAAAAAAAAAAAAAAAAAAAGTTTGAGTTGGCAGAGATTATCCAGGACTGTCGCAAGGACCGCCTTACGTTCCTCCACGTATCCGGACAAAGCTTGAAACCTCCCCAGGGCGCAGGGCAGGATCATGAGCAGGGTCCAGCAGGGGGCTGCCTTGTATGGCAAGCTGTTTGTCTAAATAATCGACAACCTTTAAACAGTAGCTGCTAACGCAACCACCAAATTTCAGTTCCTAAGCTGTGAAGGTCCTTTCATACCTCTGTGACAATCAATGATTTAAAGTGTATTTCTTTAATCTACTCATGGCCTAATGTAAAAAAAATCTGGTTCTGTGGCAGTAGCTGGATCAGGGGTTTTAGTATAATTTACCATTATAACAGTCAACTGGTCTATACATATCAAAAATAGATAACTATCAAGAAAAATGAGCTGATAAGTAAAGGTAAATCACACTAGTTTAATCAAAGTTACTGAAACCACTCCAACTTCTCTGAAACTGTTTTTATGATTTTGAGGAATATTTTCAAGCTAGAAGGGTTAGTGTCAAAACAGGATATAAAGTATGGCAGACCGCAACGGACATAATTAAAAATTTAAAAATAGAAGCAGAAAAATAATAAAAGCATAATATATACACATACACACACACTTTTTTCCCTTTTCCTTATACAAGCGTTTGTTCTTTTTACATTTCCTCATCTCCTCTTTTTACTTTACCATATGCATTTCTGCCTCATTATGCAAATGAGGAGGGCTGCCTTCTTGCCCTCCCAAACATTTTCTGCTGAATTAAGTCAAGAGATTACAGGCAGAGGGAGCCTGAATGCAGGGTATTTACATAATTAAAAATATTTAATGCAGTTCAAGCTGTTATCTCCAGTATTGGTGCTGGATACAGTCATATTGCGATAATAATAAATTTGTGATATATTGTGCAGGACTAACAGTTGGTTTTGTTATAAATTAGAGTGATAAATAATACAATTAATTAGTTAATTAATTGCTTTTTAATTTTGTTTTTGATCACAAACTTTTTTAAAAAAAAAATCAAACATTGTTTGGCTTTCTTAGGATTATAAATGATTAGGGCTTCAAGTATTGTGTTAACTTAATTCATACACAGCAGGGCCAAGTTTTGGATGGGCCATAGGATTTCTTTGAGCTGGAAGAACATTAGAATCTGAATCGTGGGAAGAATAAGACATTTGAGTCATAGGTTAGACTCCGCCCACATCTGACTCCGCCCCAAACTGCCCACCGTAGACAGGAGTACTGGGATATCGAATATTTCCACAAACGGCTTGCCATAAACAGAGCTGCTCCTCCCATGAAATCGCAGTAAAAATCACTGCTGATTTCTGCTCTCGTAAAACTACAAGTTAAATCCTGATAAACGGAGCCTTTTTGCACCTTAATGTGATTTTCTCTTTAAAAGTGAGGCTGATGTACAATTTCTGATGTCTTTAAAAGTTGAGGGGTAAAGTATGTTGCTTTTTTTTTTTTTTTTTTTTTTTTTCCCAAAGATGAAGCTGCATTTTTATGTTTAAACCTGCATTTTCCGTCTTACTACCAATTAAACCCCTAGTGAGAGTGTCCCTCCCACTCCCACTGCCACGTAGGAACATTCCTGGCTTGGTCTGCTAAACTTTTCTCGAGTATCCCCTAAAAGGCAGCATCCAAAGTAAAATTCAACACGTCCTGCTCATTGTCTCAACCTCAACATAATTAAAAGGCATGGCCACAAACTTTCTTGGCTATGTGTGCCTGGAGGCAGAGGATGTGCCTCTCTGTGTGCGGAGACCCCTACGGTACCACGTTGACATGTCTGTGCAGCTGCACTGCGCAGGAGCAATACGTGGAGCCCAAACCATCCCATTCGATCTAGAGAGGGTCAAGCTTGCGCAAAAGAGCTGAAAATGTGCAGGAAATGAGCTATCTGATTTCAAATTAAGGGGCAGAGTCGCCGAACTGTAAACTGATTTTATACGTGTGTGAAGATTACACACACAAGTTCATATGTTCAAATTTGATCTATTTGCGTTTTATGCGTAAAAGTTTGAATTTTAGTGTCCAGTCGAGGATTAGACGTCCTGATCATAACCGGATGTGTTGCGTGTGTTCAGCATATTGACTCTTCCTACGCTGGGACCAGGGGCCGGACTTCTTCCCAAGTTAGAATAGAGGAAACCAAAGTACATGAGGAGCAGGTAGCAGCCGCTGTGCACAGATTAAAGGGCTTCACCACAGTTATTTGTCATCTTAAGAAAGTTTAGTGGAGGGGGAAAATGATCAAGTGTGCGCTGGGGTTGCTGTCGCTGTCGCTCCTAGTGACGTTCGCCGCCTGCAACGCTCCTCCGGTCCCGTTAGACGACATCCTCATAGAAAAAACCTTCGTGCCGGAGCAATGCGTGCGGGCAGTTAAAGTGGGGGACTTTGTCAGGTACCACTACATTGGCATGTTTCCTGACGGGAAGAAGTTCGACTCAAGGTGGGTTCCGCTTTATTATCAGTCTCATTCAAGCTCTGTGCAGTGTAGATAAGCTGCACAGCGCAAACAGCGTGCGTGATGCGTAAAAGTGCGCGTTTTGGTTTGTCCCGGTGAGCCACGCAGGCATTGTGAGCTTGAATGGGTAGTCCAGTGGCTCCAACATACTGAGAAAGGTTCTAGTGCAAAGCAACCTGATCAGACAGGAGTTCTGTATTTACACCAGAATTTAGATGGTTTTAATCACATACAGTCATTAAAAACTTTTTTTTTACATTTTGTCACATTGCAACGACAATCTTCAGTGTATTTTATTGGGACTTTATGTGACAGACCAACACAAAGTTATGCATAATTGTTAAGTGGAAGAGAAATCGTAATTTTTTCCCTCATAATTCTGGACAGATAAAAAATATGAAAAGTGTGGAATGCTTTTTTCAGCCCCCTTTACTCTGACACCTCTAAAAAAAAGTCAACTGTTGTGTAATTTAACCTCAATGTAAATCCAGCTGTTCTGTTAAGGCTTCAGAGGTTTGCTAGAGGACATTAGTGGACAAACAGCATTTTGAAGACCAATGAACAGAGCAGACAGGACACGGACTAAGCTGTGGAGAAGTTTAAAGCAGAGTTAGGTTGTAAAACAAGATCCTAAGCTTTGGAAATCTGAATCTGTTCAGTTGTTCGCCTAATAAATGAAAAGAATATGGTACAAGTGCAAACATGTAAAAAGATATCCTCACCCACATAAACTGACAGGTGGATAAACAGCAAGAGACCCGTGGCTATTCTGGAACAACTGCAGAGATTCAAAGCTCAGGTGGGAGAATTATGGGGTTCCATCTGTGTCAAAAATAAGTAGAAGTAATATGTGTAGATATATCACATATCACAGAAGAAATTTCTACCTCACATATATAACTGCACATAATTGTTCTGCAGATTTCTAGATAAGGTTATATTGATTCTAACATATTGACTTTTTTTTCTCTCTTTTAATAACAGGAATAATATTCCTGATTTGGGATTTTACAATCACGTCCTCAGTTTAAAGTTCTTAAGGTCCTTTAACATGGTCTTCTGTCTATATGTTTAGACACAGCAAGTCACTAAGATGCTAAAACATGAATAATATAAACATTAATGACTTTTTTGAGTTAAATTTGGGTTTTATGCTCATTTCAGAAGATTTGATATGGGTGGAGAAAAGTTTCACTGTAAGCACTAAATAATCTGGATCCCCTTTAGGATCAAATTCGTGTTCTAAACATGACATATTTTGTTGTCAATGTGTTTTTGTTTCAGCTACGATCGCGGCAGCACCTACAACGTGTTTGTTGGCAAAAAGCAGCTGATTGAAGGGATGGACAAAGCCCTGGTGGGGATGTGTGTCAATGAAAGGAGCCTGGTCAAGATCCCACCTCACCTCGCCTATGGAAAACAGGGATACAGTATGTGTAGTTTTGCCCGTTACAGATTTCGTCTCATTTTACTCTTTTTATTTGTCACTCAAATGTTTCAGATCATGACAACCAATTTTAATATCAGACAAAGATAACTTAGTTGAAGAAAAAAATGCTGTTTCATATAATAACCAAACTATCCAAACTCCAGTGTTTGATGGGACACTTATCCTGCTGCATAACCCAGGTATTCTTCAGTTTAAGGTCACAAACAGATGGCTGGACATTCTCCTAATTTGTGCTTTCAGTATTTACAACGAGTCGTCCAGATCCTGAAGAAGCATATCAGTACCAGACCATCACACTACCACCACTGTGTTTGACTATCAGTGTGAAGTT
This sequence comes from Anableps anableps, assembly GCA_014839685.1. Classification (NCBI taxonomy): domain Eukaryota; kingdom Metazoa; phylum Chordata; class Actinopteri; order Cyprinodontiformes; family Anablepidae; genus Anableps; species Anableps anableps. Next base: position 16,602,798 of record CM026079.1, read on the forward strand.
TTCTGAAATGTGTTACTTTTGTCCCAGATGTAACCAGATGCACACCTTCAAAAAAAAGTTCCACGTTGTCTCATGAGTTTTAGCCATCATCAAGATGTTCTTTTTTGTGAGGCGCAGGAATGTGAGACCAGTTATTTTTAATCATCCATGGTTTTCGCCTTAGAAATATCCCATTGATTTCATTTTTGCCCACTCTGTCTTTCGTATTGTTAAACCATAAACATCAGCCTCAACTGAGGCCAGTGAGATGCAGAGCTTCAGTTGTTGTTCTGGGTTTTTTTGACCTCCTGAATGAGTCGCCCATGTGCTCTTGGAGTAATTTTGGTTTGGGCCCCTCTTGTGGGAACGTTAACCATTGTTCCATGTTTTCCCCATTTGTGGAACATGGCTCTCACTGCAGTTCGCTGGAATCCTTTGAAATTATTTTATAACCCATTAGAGACTGATAGATGTCAGTGATGCTTTAATGAGATCATTTAGTCTTCTTTATATTGTCAGGCAGGTTTTACTTTCATGATTGTTGATTTTACACTAATCAGGCCTGTGTGTGGCTCGTGAAATTGAACTCAGCTTTCCAAATAATGTAGTTAATCACAGGTATTGATGATGTAATAAGGGGTTGATTACTTTTATTGCTTGGAGTCAGGTTGGTTTTGATGGCTTTTCTCCTTTAACAAGTGAAATCATCATTTGAAAAGTGCCCCCCAGGTTATGATCTAAAATTAGAAATACACAAGACTGGCGCAGCTCTTATGGAGACTGAAGCTGGTTAATAACAATCTGAAGATGATAACTGTTGTTTTAGAGTCTTTTAGGGCAAAGAGGAAATGGGTAACTCCTGAAGGTCCTGAACGAGTGACGTCAGAGAGTCATCACAAAGCAGGAAGCTGATGAGACGAAGCCTCTTTGTGCCAGAGTCGTGGCTTTTCCGATCAGCTTCATGAACGCTCCAGCTGGTCTACTGTTCAGACTGACATGTCTTTGTGCCCTTATTTGCTTACAATTACAATAACGAAGGATCGCTTACATATGGAGACTGCTTTGTCATTTGCATGTCGGCATCAAGTGCTTAGATAATAAGAGAGGAAAAAAAAGGGAGGCATGTGTGGGCTTGTTAGACCTGGGGCTGTGTCCTCCCCAGTCTGTGTTACTGGGAGATAAAGGAGAGGAAGAAACAGAAAGAGCTTAGATGGAAAGACATTCTTCAGGACGTAAATAAGAGATTTTCAGAAGCAACACAGACTGCCAACTCATCAGCAAAGGTTTAATAGTGGCTTCTCCTCCCCCCGCATCTCCTCCTATTAGAGAAAGGGTGTGACGTCTCTCTGATGCAACAGAGTGAGACGCAATTCATTAAACTACAGTAAAGAGATAAAACGTCAGCTCAGTAATTCGTTTAGGAAAACAACCCTGAGGTTTTTCAAACATGGCATGTTTCTTCCCCCACCTGTGCCATTCAAATGATTATTGTCCATTGTTCTTCTGAGTGGCTGAGAAATCATGCTGGAATCTTTCCTCAGGTGACAGGTTAAAGTTTTAGCACTTCTTGTGGTTCAGTTCTTTTGTTGGTCCCGCACAGAGGGGAATGAGGGTGACATTCTTGAAGTCTCTTGATTTTTTTTTTTTTTTTTTTTTTTTAAGGCATTCACTGAGACTTTTTTTCAACACTGATTCTATCTCACATAATGAGCATTAAAATAATTTGTATTATTATTTTTAATGTTTTGTAGATCTAGTGGCTTTAATTGACAGTAATCAGACAAGAAATGGACAAAGACAGAAGAGAGGAAAACACGAAGCAAAGGTCTCGGCGTTGGAAATTGAACCTCAGATGGGTGCTTCAAGGACTGATAGACCCTCTACACCACATTAAATGCTTAATGCCAAATGAAACATCTAACAGAGGGGATAATTATTTAGTTTGTGGTTGTTTTTTTTTTTTTTTTTTATCTTGTTACAATTAAAAATCTTAAGAGTCACTTCTACTTACAGTATGAGGTAAAAATCATCCAATGAGGGTTTTAAAAGGGGTGTGGGTATTATGTAAAATCAACTTTTTTGAGCTTTATATCATGTTATAATGTTATTCCCTCATCAAAAACATACCTGGAGTGTTGCTTTGATTCTTTCACGCATGTTTGAGAAATCCTTGACTCTCCCGTGGTAGCCACTCTGGGGGCCAAAATGCTTCTACAGAGATCCTCCTTGGAGCTGCAGTCTCCAGCCGAGCATCCACTTCACGGAGCACCCCTCCCCTGTGACTCCCCAACTCACCTTCACCAGACTAGCGGCAGCAGCAATTGGCAAACACCTGGCAGAACTGTTGAGCTTATCATACAAACTACTTCTCAGTCTGACGCTTTCAAGAACGGTTGTAAACGGCTTAATGGAGGAGCATTGTTGTGATGACGTGCTGAAGGCGGAGTGTCAGAAAGAGCAGGAGGCCAATTTCAAGGCGTCAAATTGCAATGTCAGATTTCTTTTAAGTTATGTTTGATATCTGCAGCCTTTTTATAACACCTGAATGTAATATTGTTGCTTGATTGTGCTCTAAAATGGCACTATGTGCCTAGAAAATACGTAATACTGCCCCTTTAAAAAAAAGACATTTGGAGCATTGTGCTTAAAAAACAGACAACTAATTGCTGTTTGTTATGTAATTAATGTTCTTCTTATCATGCAAATAGCTATTAACACAAATATATACTGTATTGTAATTATGTGTTAATGTCAATAATCAGTTACTTGCTGCATAAACCAAATTATACTAGAAAATAAAGCAGGCAGTGAAAGAATACCAATAACCGGATCTGCTTTCCTCTTCAGGCGACATCATCCCTGCGGACGCCATCCTCCACTTTGATGTTCTGCTGCTGGATATGTGGAACCCCGACGATGGCGTCCAGATCAACACCTACCACACTCCTCCCACCTGCTCTAGAAAGGTGGAGGTTTCTGACTTTGTGCGCTATCACTACAATGGCACCCTGCTGGACGGGACACTCTTTGACTCCAGGTTTGGGCTCCATGATCACTCATTTTTAATTTTTTTAGAAAAAAAATCAAAATAATATGAAGATATGACTTCATGTTCTTCACTTTGTCACAGCCACACTCGCATGCGTACCTATGACACATATGTTGGGATTGGGTGGCTGATCGCCGGCATGGATCAGGGACTTCTGGGAATGTGTGTTGGAGAGCGCCGCATCATTACGATGCCTCCGTCACTTGGCTATGGAGAGAATGGAGATGGTCAGTGTTTTCAGCTTTTTCAGGAAAACTTATTTTAGCCTTTTTAAGGGGTTAATACTTGAGTGAATAAATGAAAGAATGAATGAATGAAATGTGCCCAACATTAACAGAAAATAATGATGGTTTATGAGACCCAGCTTACAGCAATGTTTTTTTAAATTGTTGAATTACCTAGACACTCAGTCTCACAAAACTGCTGAAGCTCTTTGGAACCTTTTTTTTTCTCAGACAGACCTCTGTTGGTGGCTCTTTCTAATACTTAATCATATTATTAACATTCTTAGTGTTGAAATAATTAGGAAAAGTTGTTACGTAATACATTTGCTTGTTTATTTGTATTTTTATAGCAAAAAATAAGCATCGTAGTTAGTTGCTAATGTTGTTAATGGATGTTTCTACAAATTTGCAACTCACCACAAGCATTTCTCCGTTCTGGAAAGTTCAGCAGAATCAATAAAAATACTTATGTTTTTTTTTGTCATTTTCATCCTCAGGTAGCGACATCCCAGGACAGGCATCTTTGGTGTTTGATGTTGTTCTGTTGGACCTTCATAACCCCAGAGATGGAATCACAGTCACTAATCAAATCGTTCCTGAGTCCTGCACGAGGAAGACGGTGGTGGGGGACTTTGTACGCTATCACTACAACGGCAGCCTCCTGGATGGGACATTTTTTGATTCCAGGTTTGTATTTTTCCTGTCTGCTTTCACAGGACTTACTAACAGTTTAATATGTGCTGTTCCTCTAAAGGCCTCAAGATGGCAGCATTGCCCTGTGCTTTGAAAATGTTTGACCATTAGGAAGAAAGAAACTTAAAGTTAACTTAATTATGTAAATCAGAATGCTTTAAATAATTTCTTCTTGTTCATTCTGTATGGCTTATATTATAAAGGAAGTGTTGTCTAAACTCATAGATGACATCAAACTGATTTTTTTTAAACCAGAACTTTATTACTTTTAAAGACTTTGATTGTCTCTTTGCACATCTGTGTGTCTTCCCTGATTTTGGTTCTTCTTATTTTATTTTGTAGCCCTTAGTCATTACACAGTTTTGTTAGTCAATGCAGGAGATGCACTGCTTCACTAGAGCATTTATACCCCTTTAACTTTACCACATTTTCTCACATTACAACCACAAACTTTACTATAAATGATCAGAAAGAAGTGCATGAAATGGTTGGAAAATTATACATATTTTTTTCCTACAAATAACATCCTGAAAAGTATGGCATGTGGTGTTTTCTGCACCACTTTGTAGAAACATCCTGAAAACTTCAGCTGCATGTCTTCTGGGGTCTGTTTCTTCCATCTTTACACACCAAGAGACTGAATGTTTTCCTCTCTACAAAATAGCTCCATCCATTCAGAGTGGATGGAGAGCATATGTAAACATCAGTTTTCAAGACTTGCCACAAATTCTTAGTTGGATTTATGTCTGGGCTTTATTAAAATACATAAATGACCTTCATCTAAACCACTCCATTGTATGTTTGGGGTCGTTGTCCTGAAGCAAAGTGAAGCTCCTCCCAGTCTTAAATATTTTAGAGACTCTAACAGTTTTTCTTCTGAAAGTCTTCTGTTTTAACTTCTTATATCTTTTCATAAACTCTGACCAGTGTTATGGGAAATGTATTATTACTCTTTATCATCTTTGCATTACCTTTTGCTGGCCGCCCACAACCTTGTGGTTAGAACTTCTTGCATAGGCAGGTGCATGTAACAAAGGAGAACTGTCTGTAATCTGTACATCTGTACAACTGTGTGTAATCTGTACATCCACTCAGACACTCCTCTGCAGAAGCAGCTGCTGGTGTTTTGTTCTGACTGGGTAATGAGTGATCTGTATTTTTCTTCTTGCACTTTTGTGAGAAGTATGGCAAAAATACAAAAGTTAAATTATCACACAAAACAAGAGGATCTCTCTCAACCCGGTTCATTGCACACCTGTGTAGAATACAGTCTTCATCAAAATCCCAACATTCTGGCATATATAGAGCAGATTTTAGAGATTCATAACACTGATGTGTGAAAATTCTTGACTAATCATTGTGATTTCATGACTTACGCTAATCCTCTGGTAAGCATATCACTGGACCCTTAGCAGATTTCGAAAACAAACCTATGTGCCTGTCTCAAACAATTAATTTTTTAACATTTTCCACATATTATAATAGCTTTTGTTCCTCAAGAAACTCTGAGAAACTGCTCTGCAAGATATTCACAGTGTTAAGGGAAATTAATCTTGTGGGATTCGTCAACTTATTTGATATGCAAGTCTTATATCTGGCTCAAAAATGTACAAATGTAGTGAGATTCCTTGTATAATCTGTTCTGAGCTGCCTGGACAGGCTATGTGCAAGTTTTTCCTTTAAAAAATGGGCAGAGATGGTGACAAAACTTCAACTTTACAAGATGATAGGAGTCTTGAGGTGGCCTTCATAAACACATGGCCCAAACAAACAATTACTTATTCCTGCTAGACATTTCCTATTATTTACAAGTTTGCAGCTTCTTCAGGCTGGAAATCAAGACACCTGGCCTAGATGTGAATCCAGGGATAATGGAAATATTTGCAGACTGTTTACATGTTTTTTGGTCCTGTCCAAAGCTCAAGATATCCTGAAAAGAAGTTAAGCAAGTTATCTCTGAAATCTTGGGCATAGCATTAGATTTTCCTTTTATCTCCATGAAAGTTGAAGGTCTCAGTACAAGTCAGTACAGATCTGCTATACAGTTCAGCCTGTGTCTCGGACACAGTACTATTTCCATTTTTATGACCCTGCTACTATTGCTGAAAATGACTATGCCTGTTTTCTCTTGCATGTGCCCCAGCCCTCACTTGTTTGCTTGTTTTGTTTTTTTTCAAAAACAAAGCTACAGGCAGAACACAGAAGTGAAACAACCCTGGATTACCTAACTTCTTGCAACATCTCTCCTTACATATATTTTTTTCCAAGAGATTCTTCTTTTCCTCTCTTTCTGTGCTAAAGTTCAGGGGTCACTTACAGGGCACCCAGCATTTAACTAACTTCACAGAGTAGAAGATTTACTCAGACATACGTAGCAAAGTAAGCACAGATTCCATCTTCAAATCAAGCACATCATAATAAACACAGATTTACATACATGCGTACTGTACTTGGGTAGTAAATGGTGGTGAACGTGTTCCTTAATCTTCATGATGAACCTTTGAGGCCTTCATGAAACAGCTGTACATATGTTGAAACGATGTTACACATGTGGGCTCTGTTTAGTAACTGTGTGACTTCTGAATTCAACTTGTTGCAGTAAAAATTTATTTAGGGGAATCAAAGTAAAAAGAGCTAAATGCATACGTCTCATACTTTTCAGAGGGATATCTGTATAGCTTGAAAGCTCTGTACCATTCTGTTCCACTTTATAACTATGCTATTCTTTGTGTTGCTCTATCATATAAAACATGAATAAAATATACTGACATTTGTGGCTGTAATGCGACAAAACGTGGAAAAATTTTAAAGGGTGTGAATACTTCTCCAAGGCATTGTCTCAGTGCATTCATCTTTTCTTTAGGCAAGATAGTTTTAATATTTTTATGGATATACTTTTATCGATGAATGTGGAAATATACCATCCTTTAGAGTGAGGTTCTCTCTTGATAAAAGCCTTTTCCTCTGAGGCCCTGTCTTTTAAGTGGTTGAGCACAATTATTGTGTAAAAAAATGATAGAAGTGAATATGATAAGGATAGCTTGCTTTTATTTGTACTCACAATAACGCCATTATCTGTTTACCAGTTACTCTCGTAATCACACCTATGACACATATGTGGGTCGAGGGTACGTAATCGCCGGGATGGACGAGGGCCTCATCGGCGTTTGTATTGGCGAGAGACGAACCATCACCATCCCACCACACCTCGCTTATGGAGAGGAGGGCACGGGTGTGTGTGTTGTGTTGAAAATATTTTCCTTTTTTATGTTTCCTCTCTTTCCACCATGTAATATTAAATTCTTTTTTTTTTTTTTTTTTTTTTTTTGCAATTAATCCCACCTTTCCTTCAGGCTCCAAGATCCCTGGTTCAGCTGTGCTTATATTTGATGTTCACATGATCGACTTTCACAACCCTTCAGATAACACTGAGGTCACGATCACCTACAAGCCAGAGGAATGTGATAAGCAAACAAAGAAGGGAGACTTCATCAAATATCACTACAACGGCACCCTGCTGGATGGGACACCCATTGACTCCACGTATGTCAACTTCTGTTAGACAGTAAAATAGCATGAAATGTTTACATAAGTGATAATATCTCACAAAAAACTCAGTCGGCTGGTATAAATAGCATATTTGTACAAATGAACGAGTCAAATTAATAACCTCTCAGCCTTTTTATTCTGACAAAAACACAACCTAAGAATTGATTAACTTTTTTAGAACATATAGAAAAAAATCTGGATTAAAACATCAACTTTTAGACCTTTCATTGATGTTAGATGTTCTGCATGAACTTTTTGCTCTGCTTCCCAGATGGAAAACAGTTCTAACGAGCTGCTCTTAAGCCCGCTTGATGCTTTGTTCAGCATCCAGTAGTTATTTCAGATAAGATCGAACGCCTTGGCAAACCAACTCGTTCTTAAATGGCTGCGTTTCTGCTGTTTTTTTCATAACAGTAGAGAGCCATGACACTATAAACTTCATATTTGATATTTGTATTAGAGGAAAGTTGAGGCTAAAGTTGTAAGATTTGCTTATTAATAAATATCTTAAACATGTAAATCTAATTTTAGGACAAACGGTATTTAGAGTTTTCATTAGGACCGGCTGTATGTATTTGTTTTTCTGTTGTTATCCATCTCTCTGTGTATTAAAATCAAGGTATACTTAATTTTCTTTTTGTTTGTCTAATCACTCAGTTGTTTTTTACTGAAAAAAAACATAAGAATGCCTATTCTTCTTTTTACACTCTTAAAGTTCTTGTCAATTTTTGTTTTATTCAAAATGGCAACACTGTATTTTCACCACTGCTGTGTTTTATCCTAATATAACAGTCTTTGTTTAGAGTAGGTGTAGTGTCTGAGGTTTAAACAGACGTCAGACTGCTCCTGAGAAGACATAATTGCTTGGGATGATGCATTAGACCTTGGGGCCTCATTCCCAAGTCAAAACCACCTCCTGAGGCTTATCTGGGATGGCAAGGCATGTACTGTCTTCATGCCTGACTGTGTTTAAAGATAGAGAGAGAAAATCTTGAGGAATATCAAAACCAAATATGGCAAGATGTGTGTGCCTAAAGTAAAATCCTCCTTTGCTGAACAAAGCCTATGCCAGAGTGGTCTTGTTTTTTTTTTAAGGTGACCAACCCACCATGCACATCAAAAGTTTAAGCATAGTATTAATTATCATTTTGAAAAGAGGGTTGTACTAAAAGAAAGAAGCAAAATCACACAAATCACTGAAAAAAACATTCGGTAATAATACGGATAGATAGTTTAGAGAATATGAGAAAATGCAGTGTGTTTCCAAATATGCTCATCCTCAATGCGTTATGACTAAAAATGCAAATACTTTACAATTGTTTCTTTTACCCGGTTTGTTTTAGGCACAGTTATGGAAAGACATATAACATTGTCCTGGGGGCCAACCAGGTGGTGCCAGGGATGGAGGATGGTCTGATGGACATGTGTGTGGGAGAGAAAAGACGTCTTCTTATACCCCCTCACCTGGCCTATGGAGAGAGAGGAGTCAGTAAGTGCTGTGTAAAATCATCAAAATATCCTTCCACCATTCAGTTTGATACCATAAACTGGTACATTACCATTGAGGATTTAAAAAATCCTGTCAGTAATTTGAACTTCTGTCCAGTACTGTCTTCAGTTATCTCTCTCTTTTGTTTCCAAGCAGCATCTTTTTTTCAACAATTGACAATTTTTTCGATCAATCAGCTATTAGATGATTATCTTTCCTCGAAAATATTAAAACAACCTCTTTTAATTTTCTGCCTATAACTTTAAAAAAAAACGTTTTCAGACCTCCAATTATTGTTGCCTAACTTGAAGTACTTTCATTCTTTAGAACAGTTCAGCCTTTACATATTTTGAAAAACATTTAAAAACCATTTCTTTTGGTAGGAGCCAGATGCTCTGTCCGCCATGTTTGTTTTGAAATAGTAGTGCAGACAGAGGCACCCAATGGAAAGCAGTTGTATTTTTATGAAGAAGACAGATGAAAAGATGATGAAAACTTATATGTCAACTAAAAATATTGATGATGATGGATTTTTATATTGCTTATAATCGATTACATAGATGAGTCACAGCAGCCCTATTGAGGATTATTGTGTTTCAGTTTAGCTTCTGATAATGTTGTGTTTGTGCAGCTGACCAGGTTCCAGGTAGTGCAGTGATGCTGTTTGATATTGAGTTGGTTGAGATAGAGGATGGACTTCCCGAGGGCTACATGTTTATCTGGAACGATGAGGTGCCCCCAGGCCTCTTTGCTGAGATGGACAAGGACAAAAATGGAGAAGTGGAGCCCTCTGAGGTATGTGTTATTCTTAAAACGTCAAGGTTTTAGGAATAACTTCTTCTTTTTGCACCTGTTTTTGTTTTTAACACATCAGTTTATCCTTTGTAATCCACTCTTCTTCTTTGCAGTTCACCGACTACATCATGCAGCAGGTGAACGACGGTAAAGGCCGCCTGGCTCCTGGCTTTGATCCTTACCGTATTATAGACAACATGTTCTCTAACCAAGACCGCAATGGAGACGGAAAGATAACGGAAGAAGAATTCAAACTCAAAGCAGATGAAGCTGCCCATGACGAGCTATGATGGGACTGAGAGGAGAGTAGATGTGGGTGTTGGGTGAAGGGTCTGGAAGTTGGGAGGTGATGGGAACTTTGAAGTTTGTGGGTTGTAGGGTAGTGTGGAGTAAAATAGCATTGAATAGGAACTCTGTCTTCAGAGATTTAGATTTTTTTTTATTTGAAGACTGAAATGATGTTCAATTAGATAATCACCAAAGGAGAAAAAAAACAGAGGATTTAGCTATATAAGATCAAAAGATTAAGAACAAAAAATATGTTGAAAAGTTTGATTTAAGGGCTAAATGACTGTTACCAACTTTTTTATCAATCTCTTTTTATTTTTGTATTTCATTTTGTGCGTATTAAAACAGTTCTGCATCGGAGAGCATCCTCATACTTTAATTCTCTCTGAATATTCAGCACTCCTTCAACATTCAGACTTTGTTTTCAGTTGAGTGGATCTTTTATTCTCCATAAGTGTCACACTTCTTCCAGAAGCAATGAGTTGGCCAAGACTCTCCATGGTATGATGAAATATAGTCTGTTTTGTGGGTTACAGCTAAAATTTCCATAATTTCCTGTTTGTGTTTTCTGCTGATGAAAATCCTCCACGACACTGGAAGGTCTGATGTCCTTACATGTTGTTATGGGTTTAAACTCCATTAGTTTGTATTGGTCAGTAGTTGCTTCTGTTTTTCACTAAATATCATTATGAATTTAGGGTTTATTGTGTAAAGGTGCATGTGTGTGTGTGTGTGTGTGTGAGAGAGAGAGAACGAGAGAGAGAAAGAAAATGTGTGTGTTTGATCCAGGTCAAGAATTTGGCAACTATGTCAGCTCTGTTCAATAAATGATCTGACTTTAACAACTAAATGCTCATATTGTGTCCCCTTTTTTGTACTTGAACATGTTATTGTGTCAATGCTGCAAAGTATTACCTAAAGTTAGCATTTTTGTTAGCTGTGGCTTGTAAGATGCTTTTAGCATACGATACTGTTAAAAAAAAAAAAAAAAAAAAAAAAAAAAAAAAAAAAAAAAAAAGTTACCCAGTGAAGTATTTATTTTGTTTCTGCCCTTTGTCACACTAAACACAATCCGCCATGGTGGATTCCTTCCCCCCAAAATCCTCCCTCTCAATTTCACTGCATGAGCAACAACTCCTGATGAAAGCTGGAATTTAGAGGACTTCTGGCCTAAAATCCTATTTTCTATCCTCCTCCTTTGACCAGGTAGAAGGCTCAACAAATCTTCCATCACTCCCACTGCCTCAGTGTTCATCACAACGGTCCGCCACCCCTTCCCACATCTTTCCCCAAGCATCAAGATCCCTCACATCCTTTAGGTCTCTTGAGAAAAACAAGAATTCCAGTTTGTTCTGAGATGGAGTCTAGCATTTGGTACAACAATTATGTGTTTATATCTTAAAAGGTGTAAAAAGAGGTTTGTGAAGTTTTCTGTTCTACTATAGTTCATCTTGCTATACCATAGATTGTTCTTATTTAGGTGAAAGAGTCTTAGAAGAATAAAGATCAAGTTTGCTAATCCCACAAAGTGAAAGGTTTGCACAGATGCAGACAATAGATGAGGCTGAAGATGAAAATATTGCTGGATTCCTTCTCCAAACAATGAGTTTTCACTTATTAGCTTCAGGAGTAACCAAGAATGACAGGAAAGGGGGTTTGACTTGTAGGATGAGACAGTTTCAGCCTTGAATATGTGAGACAGGCATGCTTTGTTGGTGAATTCCTGTTGGATAAAGAAACATGAAGAATTTGGAGCCAGAGGGAACCATCAGTGATAAGAGACCTAACTGCTGCAATCAAAGCTATTCATTTTGTGTTAATAAAAATTATGTAACCAAAGAATTGCATCTTTTGGTGAGCAGACACAGTGCTGTTGTGAACCAAACAGAGAAGATCCTTGAACAAGCTGATTTCTATATTCCAATTTATGGTAAAGTGATAAATATTTACTCTTCTAGTCGTCTTTCCTAGATAAAAGAGTGTGCTAACAAAAGTGATGCAGCCAAGTAAACAAAGAGTGCTCAAGGGTAGGCCTGTGAAACGCAACTGTTTGTCTGAAACTCAGACCTCCTCCATAATCAGAGGCCACTCACACTTTAGCTCAATGCCTCAGTGTTCATTGCTGGCTACAGGTTTCCTTTTGTCTTTATGTAGACAGTGCTTATTTCAGGTTTGCACAGATTAGTCAACAATCCTCAGATTTACATAAACTGGCCTCATACAACTATATTTTCTTCACTACCATGACATTCTGGCAGTACACTTAATATTTACTTTGATTACATTTTCTTATCTTTGCAGGGATGGGGATGGGGTACAGAAGTCATAGAAAGAGGTAAGCCCCAGGGCAGAAAAGGACAAATGGCCGTGCACATACACACACTCACTCTCAGGACAATTTAGAGAGAATAATTAAGCCTAAAAGTCATGCTTTTACTGTGGGAGGAAAGACACCATGCTGGGATTCAAACCCAGGACCATCTTACTGCAAAGGAACAGTGCAACCAACTGCTCTACCCTGCAGTTAATTTGATTTAATCTAATTTAATATTGTTTTATTTTAAATTAATTATATGTTCTATTTCATTAATAATTAGCACTTCATAATTTTTTTTGTGACATTGATTTTTTTTTTCTATTTTCAAGTTATTATCTTTTTTTTTTTTTTTTTTTTACTTATGAACGGTGTCTTGAACAACAATAACAATAAATAAATAAATAAACAGGTGAAGCGCGAACAGTACGCAGCCGCTGCTTGTCGGTGCCATAGCAACCAGAGCCCAGTGGAGACTGTTAGCACCGGAGCAGACAGTGGTTAACATGGTAAGTCCCGGTAGTTTCAGCATATTTTACTCGCTGTTTGGTTTTTTATTCCGCACTAACTGTTACCAAGAAGACAACATGCAACCTCTCCTACCACAGAATTAGAGCTGATGCAGCAGGACACACTGGTTTGGCTGTAAAATTTAGGAAATTAGCTGATAGCTGGCTAAAACAAAGTCTGGTGGAGGTCTGTGCGCATGTTTAGCTCACTAAACGACGTCAAATACAGTTTTCTGTAGTGTGCGGTGATAAATAACCAGCATTAATCGTGATAAAGCATGTTTAAAATCTTGGGGGTTCGATAAAGTGTTTATATTGTGGCGTTGCTAGCTGTCCGTGGTTACCTGATGCTATTCTATTCTATTATAATAATTTAATCACAGCCTCCCCTACAGTATAACATTAAGTGTCATGTCTGCAGGCCAAGTCAACTACCCTGAAAGAAGCTTTAAGCAAATGGGTAAGTGGGGAACGGATACATAGGAAAAGAAACACAATTACCTGAAACAGGTACTTGTTTTAAGTGGACATAGATGTTGATTAAATTGCTGTTTTGAATATTTTGTGTATGCAGGAAGAGAAGACCGGGGAAAAAGCAAATGAGGCTAAAGAAATTAAACTGTACGGTCAGATTCCTCCTATAGATAAGATGGATTCTGGTCTCTCCTCATTGACCTGCTGCGAGTAAGTCCAGTTTTTATGCAGCATCTGGTAACCACAACTAGGTACAGACTGGTTACCAGGGGATTTAAAGGAATTTCAACACCACAAAATATTCTTTCATAACATCCCTATGACTTAAAGTCCTTTTAATGAGATACCACAGAAAGTGCCTGAGGAACCCGTTTTTATTGCTCAACTGTAAGGAGCATAGAGGCCCTTATGCTGTAACCTCGCTTGATAGAAAGACTAAGTAGATTGTTTAGAAATATTTCCTGCTACAAAAACCAATCACAGCTTTTTGTGGAAACTGAAGAAGGTTGGTCTATTTGGAAACTGTAACTGAGAAGGTGTAAGATGGCTGTCTGAGCAGAGAGCCCAGCTAATTATTAGGTGTAAATTAGCTCAGCACACTCCCGTTGCTTGCAAAATGAAAATACATTTTTGTTATTGTTTTAAATATTTGTGTAAATATATGATACAGTGAAATTATGATTTTTTTTTTCCTTCAAAGTTATGAAAGAGAAAAGCTCCCACCATGCCTATCCAGGACTGTATCGATTGGTTACATGTGTTCACTCACTCAGGAGGAACTTTAATTAACATTTACTGTCAACAATTAAAATAATGTTTGTTTTTTTTTTAGACAGCAACCCGATTTGAGCAACTATTTAATTCAATTCAGTATACCACTTTATTAATCCTCAAAATTATAGTGTGTTTGTTGACTTGACTGCAGTATGACATGTGACACAAAATGCTCTTTGACAGTTAACTAAATATTGAGTTCATCCTTCATATCTCTAAATGCTTTTTTGACCCATGTCCTTCTTAGGAAGCTGTCTTTGGCCACCAACTGTATTGAAAAAATAACCAATCTCAATGGCCTCAGTGAGTAAATTAGATCAGTTTCACCCTAAGGTGCTGTTCTGTTCAACAGATGGAAACTTTAACTAATTTATTGTTTGTGTCATTTTAGAGAACTTGAAGATACTTTCGTTAGGCCGGAATAATTTAAAGAGTCTTGTAGGGTTGGTAAGTTACGTACAATCTTGTATTAACACTAAGTTAATTTTCTGGTGTGATTAAGTTTGTGTGTTTTTATTTTTCTCCCAACAATATATTGGGAGGACTAAACTCAACTTCCTTTGTTCATTTTCTCAACGTGCGTGTTTGCAGGAGGCAGTCGGAGACACTTTAGAGGAGCTGTGGGTTTCCTACAATTTCATAGACAAACTGAAAGGCGTCAGCTCCATGAATAAACTGAGAGTCATCTACATGTCCAACAACCTTGTTAAAGATTGGGGTATGCTGCACTCGTCGATTAAAATCAACAGATTAAATTTAAAGCAGAAGTTGTTTTACATTATCAAAGCTGTCTGTGTTGGTCCCTTTGGGGAATTGATTTTATGTCATAGTTCAGTTTCAGTTTATGTTAGGGATTTAAACTCACAATATGGATTCAGTGTTAAACGCATTGCTTTCTCTCTGTTATGTAGCAGAGTTTGTGAGGCTCGCTGACCTACCCTCCTTGGTGGACCTGGTTTTTCTTGGAAATCCTCTGCAGGAGAAATATTCTTTAGAGGGAACCTGGATGGATGAAGCCTCCAAAAGGCTTCCTAATCTAAAGAAGTTAGATGGTGAGATTATTGAGCAGACATGTTTCTAAAACTGTTAAAAAAAAGACTCCTTGGAGTGCTGTGATATGTGCTTTCATCTTGACCTAATTAGTTGTGCAACATAAATTCACATAGTTTGTTAATATTGCTAAAGTTACTGGAAGAACTTTGTTTACTTCTATATTCAGATGAAATTTAAAGGGTCTCAGCTCTGCTGAAATTAATGGCAGTGAAATATTTTTAGCAGTTTAAGGCCAGTAAGCAGGGAATAAGAGGGGTTATGTGTGAAGCGGCACATATAAAAAAAATTAATCAGATTAATCATCTTAAAAACCATGTCACATTTCAGTTAATGCAGTTGTTAATTATTCATGATAGAAATGATCATTATACTACAAATTATCACAAAAGTTATCCTCGTGCTGACTACTGCTGAGTAGGAAGTGTTAAACATATGTATACAAACTGATCCTTCAGCTTCATCATTTATTTACTGCAATGAATGTATAATAAAATACTTCCACTGGTTAATATTGGAGAAGAACGTAAGTAAAATATAAGACAGAATAACATGAACACAGCCTTATATATGTGAGCACTTCCCCTTTGTTGCTTTTTTGATTTTACTCAAGCTATTTAACAATTGGAAAACTATAGAATACATTTCACCTTATTCTGACAGTCCCTCCTGCAGCAAAACAGTCAGACAACATGATGCTGCTACCCCTGTGCCTCACAGTTGGCATCGCATTAGCAGCTGTCATGTATGATTGGTGGGCCTCTTTAAAGTGCTGGTGTGTGGATGCTTCAGGGAAAAAGACTCTGTAGACACGGCTTCAGCTGAACAGCAAAAGATTTGATCTCAAATTGCAGCCCGTATCGCAACAACTGAATCATGATGAACCTTGGCCGAATCATAGAAAAATTCCTGGAGATCATAAGACGGGGGGGATATAGACTTAGAATTTTATCACAAAATTTTGTGGTCCCATCGTGATAACGATAAAAATTGTAATTAAAAAAACTATTTCTTCTTTTTTACATAACTGTGTTGCTGTGCCTGCATGACACAGCTTTCATTGCACCACAAGCACAAATACTGTTCTTGAAAAACATTCTCATTTGAAATAGGCTTCTTCAGGATGCCACTTACTAAAAGAAGTGTGATTTAGATCACCAAACTGCACACAGTAACTGCATTTAATCATACTTTCGAACTGTCTGATATTTATTGATGCTCCTATGGAACAAACTGTGGAGAAAATAGTAAAAATAATATTTCTGATAATACTGTTAGTTTTGGTTTTTTTTTATTTAATACCATTAATTGAAATTTATTGAGACAACAATATATCAAAATTCTCACCATGATAAGAAATTTTTCACGATAAATGATGAACGATATGATAAATGCCCACCCCTAGCTGGAATCCATACCTTTGTCTATTTAGTCAGTCCCCATGTAAGCGATCCGCTTAGAAAATATGCTCCAAGCACAACTAAAGGCCTCTATGCTATCAGACACTACACAGGCTTGCAAACTTCCCTCTTTTTCTTCTGACTGTAACAACGGACATAATGAAGCAACACTTCAGTTTTAATTACATCAGACCACAGGAGATGTTCCCA
This sequence comes from Anableps anableps, assembly GCA_014839685.1. NCBI lineage: Eukaryota > Metazoa > Chordata > Actinopteri > Cyprinodontiformes > Anablepidae > Anableps > Anableps anableps. Next base: position 16,619,595 of record CM026079.1, read on the forward strand.
AAAATGAAGCTTTTTGACCCCGAGTGGATTTACAAACTCCAGTGTGGCTTTTTGTGTTGTTTTTGGTGATTTTTCGTGGAGTAAATGTCCACGTTATGCACCAAAACACATTCATGGACACAAAATCTTTCCCTGTTTTGAAAAGAGTGATGCCTGGACATACAGATGGTGTTTCTGTTTTTAATCAGTTGTTTGAACAGATAAACGTGACACCTCAGGCATACCGATATTGTACCTGAGCTTTAACCAGATTTGTGGAGAGCCACAATTCTTCAGATACCTTGCATAATTTATTTTTAATATTCCCATGATGTCACACAAGGAAGCAGTGTGAGTAGGGTGTTATGTTGAAAAACATCCACAGGTGTGGACATCACATGGTGAACAAAATAAGGTTATTTGTCTTTTTATAAAATGTATGTAACCATGTATGTTTTAACTGTAGGTGATAAGTCCCTTTCTCTTTTTATTCCAGGGATTCCCATCATTAAGGACCCGGTGGACGAATGAGATGAAAGGAGAAAAAACAACTGACAAAAACTACTCTTTCTTATAATCTTCTCTTTTTTTTTTTTTAGGTTGTGCACATTTTATAATGGTGCTCTCATTTAAAAATATATATACTGAACCGAGTTGATGGCTGTAGATCAAAAAGCACAACATTCCAACCTTACTGACTTTGACCGAGGATCAGATATTTATGGAAACTTATATGTACATCTGCATGGATGACATTTCTTAATGTGATCTAAAGCATTGGTTTTATTTTTTAACAGACTGTCGAACAAACTGATGCTTTATGACTGACAATCAGCTTGGTGGAACAGAACTATTTGTGTGGGTAAATACATCCTCTGAAGTGTCCTCCATTTACCTTAAGAACGGGTTAATTACATATTAAAGAGGAAAATCAATTTCTGGGTTCAGTTATGAAGCACTTGTTAAATTTTGTGCATAGTTGCATTCTGCCATTGTTGGTGAGCATGTGAAAAATATAAAAAACTTTACGTGTTCGTTTTGATTAAGGAGATGCGAGTCAGCTGATTTCTCTTTGGACGTTTATTAGATGCATCATCGTGTTAAGAAGATTACATGGTGTTCGTTTAAGATTGACTGGATATTATACTTGAGAATTGCAGGAAAGACTGTGTGTGTGTGTAAACGTGTGTGGGTCCTGAGAATGTTTGCGCCCCCCTCCAGCGTTATCTGCCGAGCAACATTCACTGCTGGCTGCAGCTGCACCGTGGCTCCACAGAGATTACCACATCTCTACAGCATAAAAAACTAACCCAGTCATCCTGTCCTGGCCCGTAAAGCGGTGCCGATAAGTAGTTATATCCTACAAAGGCATCCAGGCCCCACTTCTGAATTATAATTTTTCTACCTCAATAAGCACACACAGTTTTATGAAATAAAGGATTTGGAACAAAGACTTAAAGCAGATAAAAAATAATTTGTTTTTTAAAAAATTAGCTTGTATTATCAAATATTTAACCATGTTTTGTTTCGTGGTCAAGTTTCACTCTTACAAAAAGTAAGGTCGGTGTATGTAGCATGTTTTTTATTTCTACTGACTTTATAATATCGTTTTCTATTCTAGTTTCTACGTGCAACTGTGACAAGTTTAACATTTTAAAAGTTGAATATTTTAAGTCATATATTGTTGATATAATACTGTATTGTCTCAGTTCAAGCTAAGTCTGCTCTAATGAACTTCCCAATGTGCACATCGCTTTATAAACCTACTCATGCTTTACAAAAACTAGTTTTATCTGGTTTTAATAATTACAATGATCATATGCAAGGCATAATTCTTCAGAAAACAAAGGATTATATTACTGAAGAGCAGAGCACATGTGAAAGAGTGCTTAGATTTTTTTTTAAATTAGATTATTAAATTGCCCCTATAATTATACAGGGATTGTGTGCTTTAGGCCTCTCTGACTTTAGTTTTTAAAATATTATTACCAGTCTTTATTTTATTTTTAGGATTTACTGTAACTTTCAGTTGTGTTTTTCTTGGACCGCCCCAGGATGGAAGGATGTTGTCGAGCTCTGCGCAGCTGCCTGCATCTGTATCGACCTTTAGTGCTCACAAAATAAATGACATACTTTGTTATTACATACATGACATAATTCAAAACTGTTTTCTATGAAAATGTTTCATGGTTTTTGAGGAGGAAATAAGAACGTTCAATCTAATTTTGTCATATTGAGAAAAACGTTATGGTTTTATTCCTACACTACATCTGGTAGACAACACCTATTGCAAATAACGTAATTTCATGAGCCAATTTTTATTTTCTGGCACTAATGAGGTTCCATATAGCCGTTAGCGGTAGGAGGAGTCACAAGTCAGAGCACTTAAACGCAGCTTTGAGCGCGTAAGAGTCAGAAGGGGACAGTGTAATAAACTGGAAAGAAACCACGAATGGAATGTCGGAGATTCTTTTCACTTGCTAACGCTGACGCTAATGGCCATTTCCTGCAAACTTATTCTGCAAAGAAAGCGATGAGTGTTTAAGTTTGCCCACAAGTTCGACCATGGACTGCAGCATTTATTGCCAGGTGGGTGACTTCATCCAAGACCGTAAACTTCAAAAGGGATTGCGACATAATTGTATCGTAAGCGAGTAATGCAATCAATCTGGTCCACTGGGCGTCGGTTCACTTCCATTATCAGGCCAGAATAACGTGTTGCCACGAGTTGTGTATTACTATGTTTGAAAAACCGAGTCCAAATACAATTATATAAGATAAATTACGGCATTTGAACTTATTTTATTAGTTCATTTCGAACATAATTGGGGAAAAGATATATAATCAACAGAGTTTTCACACTATTCGCAGCATGACGGTTTTGTTCTTTTCGAAATAAGAGAAAGCAATCTGTGAAATCCTCATTATTACTAGTTAGTCATGTAGCCCGCCTACGTAAAGATGGTTGTTTCCATTTACCGAAACCGTGAATGTCACTGCTCTGCCGCGTTTGTTTCCACTTCCGAAAATATTGAATCCACAACAACTTCTATCTGAAGCAATGCGTACAGCGTTTAATCTAGAAGTGAAAAATTTAGGCGGTAATAATATTAAAGAGGCGCAGTTCAGCCTGTCTGCTGCAGGAAGTAACCTCAGAAATGTGGCTGCAGATGGTGTTCCTCGTCTTGCTGTGTTGCTTGGTAATTTGTCTGAAACACGCGGACGCCCATATGATGAAGTTTACGGAAAATGTTGTTATAACCCTTTTTTTTTTTTTTTAGCAGTTCCTGTTGGCTCACTGCAGAACTGCACAAAACCACCAAAGGAGCAAATCATTTTAATCCGAAACCCAATTTGACATTCCTAAATAAATGAACAAATTGGAGTAAAGTAATAAAGTGTGTCTTTATAAATTTCAGTTGTAAATTTGCCCCTTAGCCCCTTAACGCAAGTAAAGTTTTATATATGTTTAACATGAAATTATAGTTAGTGTGGGTTGGGTTAAAAACAACAGAGGCATTTTTTTATGGTGAGAAAGTTTGTCTAGAGTGGCAATAGGTTTATTTCTAATGCCTGCTTTAAACTGCATTTACATGTCTGAATCTGTCAATTATCTTGGTTTCCTGCTGTAAATAAACCCAAAGCTGACATCACACATGGACAGCTCTGATGAAAGCCATGCAATCTGCAGTCCAGACAGGGGGTCAGAGGAGACGAGGGTGGTTGGTGAATGTAGAGTTTTTATGTTGTTGCGGGATGTGTGAAAAGCTGCTTTTAAAGCCCAACAGTGTTCCTGTGTATATTCTCAGTCATCCGAGTTATGTCGATTTAAGCCTGTTGTAGTCAATCCTACAGCAGATGCTAATAAGGTTGTCTGTCATACCAGACTTATGCTCTGGA